>BJKM01000358.1:0-176702 GCA_015082035.1 Chaenogobius annularis
GGACTAAACCAGGACTGAACTGGGTCTAAACCAGGACTGAAAAACCAGGACTAAACCAGGACTAAACTAAACCAGGTCTAAACCAGGACTAACCAGGTCTAAACCAGGCTAAACTGGGTCCAAACCAGAACTGAACCAGGGTAAACCCAGGGCTAAACTGGGTCTGAACCGGGACTAAACCAGGCTAAACCACGCTAACTTGCAGGTCCAAAACCAGGACTGGAACCAGGACGTAAACCAGGACTGAACTGGCTCTGAACCCGGACTCAAAACCGAGGCTAAACCAGGGCTAAACTGCTGTCCAAACAGGACTGAAACCAGGACTAAACCAGATAAACTGGGTCTGAAACCAGCGACTAAAACCAGCGACCTAAAAGGCAGACTAAACCAGGACTAAACTGGGTTTAAACCAGGACTAAACTGGGTCTAACCCAGGACTGAAACCAGGTACTAAACCAGGGACTGATCTGGGTCTAAACCAGGATTAAACCGTGACTCTAACCAGGGCTAAACTTGGTCTGAAACCGGGATAAACTACGGGCTAAACTGGTTCTGAACGGGACGTAAACCAGGCAAACCAGGCTAAACCAGACTGAACTGGGCTGAACCAGGACTAAACCGGGCTAAACAGGACTAAACCAGGGCTTGAACCAGGAACTAACACACAGTACTTAAACGTGCGTACTAAACCGAGGACTAAAACCAGGGCATTAAACCATGTGACTGAAAACCAGACTAAACCAGGACTTGAACTGTGCGTCTAAACCAAGCGACATTAAACCTAGACTAAGACTCCAAGGACATAAAACCTGCCTTGGGGTCTAAAACCAGGATGTTAAACCATGTTCTTTTAGTAATTCGCTAGGACTTATGAACTCAGGAGCTAAAACTGGGTTCTGAACCAGGAATAAACCAGGACTGAACCAGGACTAAATGGGTCTAAACCAAGGACTAAACGGACTAAACCAGACTACCTGGGTCTAAACCAGGACCTTAAACCAGGTCTAAACCAGACTAAACCAGGCTAACTGGGTCTGAAACCAGAACTAAACCAGGGCTAAACCAGGCTAAACTTGGTCTGAAACCGGGACTAAACCAGGTCGAAACCAGACTGAACCCAGACTGAACCAGGGACGAACCAGGATCTGAACCAGGACTGAACCAGACTGAACCCAGGACTGAACCAGGACTGAACCAAGGACCTGAACCAGGACTGAACCAGACTGAACTGAACAGATGAAGTCCACATTGCTGTTCACCTCTTTCAGGATAAATCTCTTGAAATCATTTTTGCTCATCGAAAATGTGTCATCGTCGTTGGACTCTTGTGTTGAGGATTTGAATGTTATTTGTCGTTTCAAGGTCACATCCGTCGACCCTTTATTGAAACGTAATGTTTGTAAAGGTCTCGACCATTTCAAAGTGGCTTGTTTCATGCAGTCATTTCATGCAGTCATTCATGCAGTCATTTCATGCAGTCACATCTGAAACTATCCTGCACGTATTCGGCCTTCCCGAGTACCACATGGAGCCGAGTCGGTCTAAGACAGGAGGAGTTAAAGAAGAGGCAGCGAGAACTTTATTTGTGGTTCGGTACGTGGAGACCAGACCCGGGAACATTTACCATCGTATGTGCCGTTTCCCGTCCAGTCCAGTCCTAGTCCAGAGAAGAATGTGGATCGAAATGTGGGTTCTTGATTGACTCGATGCTGATCACCTGAGACAGCCACAGTTTGAGGAAACACTGGGCCATAATAAGAAGTCAAAGCTGCGAAGTTGTGGCTCATTTGAAAGACTTCTTTTGTGTGATACTTGAAACCCGACCGAGACATTTTCCTGGCACTTTTCTTCTGCACATTTCTGATGACAAGAGCAAAAACATTGCAGGCAGGTCGAAAGTGTTTGGAGGTCATGTGGGAACATCTGGCATGTCACGTCCCATCCACAGTCTCACAGTGAGGTTTCTCCATTTCTGAGGCTGGGCCGTTGCCACGTGTCAGAGCACTTTGGTCATGCGTTTTTCATGCTTGTTCATTCTTGCTCGTGCTGTTCGTTTCTGCTCGTCTTGCACCGATGTTGTTCTTTCTTGCTCGTTGCTGTTCTTTTCTTGCTCGTGCTGTCGTTCTTCGCTCTTCGTCTGTTCGTCTCTGCTCGTGCCACTGCGTTCCGCTTGTCTCGTGCTTGTTCTTTCATTGCTCGTCGCCCTCGCTTCGTTCTCGCTCATGCTGTTCTTTCTTGCTCATGCTGTTCTTTCTTGCTCGTTTGCTGTTCTGTTCTGCTCGTGCTGTTCCGTTCTTGCTGTGCTCGTCCTTTCTTGCTCGTGCTGTCTTCGTTCTTGCTCGTCTGCTGTTCGTTCTTGCTCGATTGCTCGTTCCCCTTCATGCTCTTGCTGTTCTTTCGCCGTGCTGTTCTTTGCTTGCTCGTTGCTGTCGTTCTCGCTCATGCTGTTCTTTCTTACTCGTTGCTGTTCGTTCTTGCTCGTTGGCTCGTTCGTTCTTGCTCGTGCGTTTCGTTCTTGCTCGTGCTTTTTACTTTCGCTCGTTTTGCTTTTGGTCCTTCCCTTTCTGGGGGGGGCGCTCCGAGCCTTTTTGTTTCGGGTTTCCTTGGGGGGGGGCCCCCTCGTGGCCTTCTTTTGTTTCGTTCTTGTTCTGCTGTTCGTTCTTGCTCGTTGCTGTTCGTTCTGCTCATGCTGATTCTTCTTGCTCGTGCTGTTTTCTTCTCGTGCTGTCGTTCTGCTCGTGCTGTTCGTCTTGCTCGTTGCTGTCGTTCTTGCTCGTGCTTTCTTTCTTGCTCTGCGCTGTTCGTTCTTGCTCGTGCGTTCGTTCCTTGCTCGTGCTTGTTCGTTCTTGGTCGTGCTGTTCTCTTGCTCGTGCTGTTCGTTTCTTTGCTCATGCGTTCGTTCTTGGCTCGTGCTGTTCGCTTCTTGCTGTGCTGTTCGTTCTTGCTCATGCTGTTCGTTCATAAAATATCACCCCTTAAACCCTTCTGAGCCTCATTGCCCCTCTTGCCGCTAACATTAGCATGTCGGGGGGGAAGCATAGGTTAGCGTAGCTCACATTCATATTCTCTTTTTTGCTTCGTTTATTTCTTGTTCGGTAGTCGGTCAAAAAGGCAAAAAAACGGAAACGAAAGCATTGCTATATTCAGCCAGGAGATGGAGCGCAAATACGCAATTCTTAGATTGTCGGGAAGATGCGGGTAAATAGTTGATACAATGTTGCTTTTTGTTGACCATTTTCTAAAACCCTGCTCAAGAACATTTTTTTAAGGGCCAATTGAAAATAGAGATTCTGCAGAATATGTTGTCGTTCAATGTAGTTAACCTCACTCAGCGCCATTGGACTGTTGTTTTGTATGAGGACTGGAACGTCCTATGAAAAGGGTCATTCAAATGCACCCCCGGCACGCCCCTGCGAGAAACCCCGAAAATTCCATCCACGTCACCTGTGCATTTAGCCTCGCCGCCGGTTTCCGCGTCGGCTCTCGATTAAAAGCCTCCGCGGGGGCCCTCTTTAAGGAAGTTCCTTGACGAGCCGTGGATGCAGCGGCGGTATAGTAGTTTATGCATTGGAATATATTTTCGGATTTGGAGGCATCGCCATGGCAACAGTTTGCAGCTCAGACACGCTTTTTATGGGACGGCGTTCGGACGTGCCGTGCGTATGCTGTGTGTGTGTGTGTGTGTGTGTGTGTTTGCGCCAAATCGGATCCGTTGGCGAGTGTGTGGACCGGAGTGCAGTGGGAAGCAGAATAAAATCGAGAGCAAAAAGAGAGAGCTACGGGCGAAAGTCAGGACTTGAACCGGATCCAAAACTTTAGACTACTACAAAGAACTAACTGGACCAAGTAGTTACACAATTAGACATTAAATAATATACTTGGAAATCGACAAATGAAGTGCTGTGAACGTAGACTTTAGCTACACCCAAGGTTAAATTAGGATTATAAAGGCAAACCGAAGCTACAATCAAAGTAACTATTTCTGCGGCTGTGTGGGGAAAAGGTGGTCACTTAAGACTTCCATTTAAATAAATCAATAAATACTTAAAAAACATGCAAAAACATTTGGTCGCCAATCCGTACTTCTTTGACCAACTTCTCTGAAACGTCCACATTCATCGGCAAGTCGGATAACTCGATAATCGTGATTATTCAGCCTCACGATATCGCCGTAGGAACTAAAAAAGGAATGATTGGGACTGTTTTGTATATTTTAGAAGCAAATGATGTCATTTCTATTCAATCCGGATGGCCAAAAAAGTACACGCAAATGTACAGCGAGTTTTATGTCACAATAACTGTACTTTTGCTTTCAGAACGTTCGATTGAACAAAGCTGGTGGAACAGTGATGTGTTAGAGTGAAAGAAAATTAAAGCGCCCCCTACAGGTCGGACGAGTCATTGAACTAAAATGCGGTTGAGATCACTATATATTTAGAATTTCGCTAAAACTTGTGAAAAATGTCATCACAGAATAGCACATTTTTTAGGTTTATATAATTTCACTTTCCTGTTTGTACTCGGGTGACATCACAGTAGGAAATTACCCAGCAAACACTGCTGGCCAAAACGCAATCTACTAAAAATAGATGAGAGCGTTTTTTTTTTTATTGATTGTTCCCAATTTTGATTCGAAAAGTAGAGATACGAGAGAGTCTCCTGTTTATAGATACACCATTTTTAAGTTTTTTTGGGGGGCAAATAGTGCAGGCGTGAAATGGGAATGAGACTGGGGAACGACATGCAGCCCATTGTCGCTGTGGCCGGCCCCCCCACGAGCAGCGCGCCTGTTTTAAGTCCATAAATCATCCTCGTTTAATCCGTTTTGGGCCAACTAGCTTTCATTTCCTCATGGATAATTCCCTCTGCTGCCAGTAGATGGAGTGCCAAACACCAAATCCTGAAGAAGAAAACGCCGGAAAGTCACGTGTGTTTTTAATAAAAGCATTATTTTAAGAATCCGACACAGGAGATGCCAAAGCAAAGGGGCTCAAGGGTGGGTTTTACACGATCCAAATAAGGCAGAATGTGTCTTTTAACATGTCCAAGGCTTTCGTTTTTCACCAATTCTTCCCCCAAATGAATCGCAGACACGAGCTGATCGTTGATGATTAAAAATCCAATGTGATTAATTGCACAGACTTACCACCACCAACAACAACAACAACAACAACAACAACAACAACAACAAACAAATGGACAGAATGAAAAGGAGTGGATTTCTTGCTAGTGCCCCTCTGACGGCGCGCGGCGCTGTGCTGGTGTGACGTACCACCGTTAGCGCTCTGACATGTGCCCCACACAGACAGCTCCTCACTGGGCACGCTCCCCCTCCGGCGCCCCCCTCCGGCTCCCCCCGCTGCTGTGCTAAATACATGGAGCGTACACGAGGTGCTAAGCTGCTGTAAAGACGGCTCGTGACGTCAGGGGCACTCCAAAATAGTCTTTTTGGGGGCCTACTTTTCCCCATCGTTGTCGTCCCCCCTCCGGAGTCAGTTCAGACCGGTTTAGCACGTGTAGCAGATTTTCAGAGTAAAGTAAAAGGGCAATTAAATGGTTTAAAATGTACTCCATTACAAGTATTGGTTCATGCCAGACATGTGACCTACACGCCCTCGGCAGCCATCTTGGCTCTAGTCCTACTGGATGCTATGGTACTGTGCATAAATGTAAACGCCAAAAGAACCCGAACACACAGTCAGAACAGTCCCAATCTTCAGATGTGGTGCTGACACAACAAAAGTACAGCTGCTTTTGGAAATGCAAATGTGGCTTTGTTGCAGGGAGTTATGCTAGTTATGCTAATCAATAATCGTCATTGGTGATTAGCATTCGTATTAAACATAATGGACTTGGCTTGTAGGTGTCTGTGTATATTACAGTGTTTAAGTCTGTTTGAACTTTTAGTGCTCACATTGATGAATGTCTTTGCCAGTTATAAGTCATGTAAAGTCCCGATACTCAGGCCCTGTGACACGTCAGCTGACAAAGACGTATAAACTTCAGGCAACATTCGTGAACCATTTTCGCATGAAACAATGAGTCGTTCATATTCAATATTTTCTTAATATTTGTAACTTCCACTTAAAGAAGACGCTGAGAGAACCCCACGGCTAAACGCCCTCCAAACGTCCAAATATGGGCTTGACATGTGACACTGCCGTCGAGCGAGGAGGAAAAGAGTGAAGGAGGAGGTCACACCCAGAGCTGTCGCAGTGTCAGACGAGACGAGCGCCTCTTGCATCATCATTTAGAAATATATATAATTAACGACCGTGTGGGAATTAGAGCTTTTGGTCGCATTATCAGAGTGACAGTTAAAGGTGCACAATTTAACCTTTGTGCTGCGGGTTCTGACGTCTGCTTTTCTCCCGGGAGCTGCGACTGCCTTTCCTCGAGTCCCACAGTGTCATCACAATCATTGAATAATCTGGACACTCCTACTCGTAACCTTGTGTTGGACCGGTGTGAACATGGACAGTCCCATCCAATCTTTACTCAATTATATTCTATTAATGTTTGTCACGCCCGAAATCACAACAACGGTTTCCTCAAAGGGCGACAATGCCAACAGATCAAATGTTCATTGGGACTTGGCAATGCCCCGTGTCCTTAGACAAATGTCCAAAGGTCCCATGTCCTTAGACAAATGTCCCAAGGTCCCGTGTCCTTAGACAGATGTCCCAAGGTCCCGTGTCCTTAGACAAAGGTCCCAAGGTCCCGTGTCCTTAGACAAAGGTCCCAAGGTCCCGTGCCCTTAGACTCTTCTTTTCGGCCTGGAAAAACTGCCAAACATCTTAGGGGAAAAGTAGGAACCTTGAGGAGAACCAGCCGTTCATCTAGATCACGTCAACCCTTTGCGGACGGCAGACCACGTTCCAAACAGCAAGATTCCGTGCAGCGACCCCATTTTGGCAACCCCCTGCGTCATAAACTGCACGTGGGGGTTCACTTGACATCACGACGCCCCTCGAGTTTAAACCGAGCGGCGAAACGTCAGAATGGAATGAGCTGTTTTTAAACTGTCACATTTCAGCTCTGATCAGCGTCTCGGGTGTGGCGCCAATCCCAAACGAATAATAACAAGTCTGAAAATGTCTTTGAAGACCCCAGATTATCAGCGATGTGAATGGCTGAGCGTAAGGATGATGTCTCTGGACTGCACTTTGTCTTTTATACATTTCCAAACGTATCACAGAGAAGCCATTACCTCCGCACTCCCCCTGGGACCAGTCCACTCCGCGCGCTCGCATTAGCTTGTACTCCGCGGCTATAAATAGTGCTACCATTCGAATCGCATTTTCACTTCTGCCGCGGCGCGCTCGCGGTTGTCACTCCCGCTTCTGCTTGTCGGTAGTTTGCGAGATCATCTTCGAGGCCCCGGACGCGCACTCGCGAAGGTTACGCGGCTGCGCGGCCGAAACGGAGCAAGCTAAAACCACTCCAAGTTGTAACTTTGTTTCGAGTAGATTCAAGTTTTAAGCAGTTTAAGTACAAATTAGATTCAAAGGTCTAGAATGTTTTGATCTGTTTCAAGGTATTTCTGCTTTTTCAATGGTTAAATGTTGCTTCAATTCACAGTGCACATTTTAAAAGGACAAACATTCTGCTCTATTTGTATATTTATTGTGCTTTAAACATGCTCTAGAGTGCATGGGAAAGCACACGTAACTGTCCATCATCAGGATGTAGTGTTAGAGCTCCAACTACTGGGAGCAGAGAGAATTACGTACAGAACGCGATGCGACGAGATCTTTGACGGAGCAACTCTGGGAAACTCTGGGAAACTTGAAACCAGGTGTTTTTTTTGTGGGGGAGAGGACCTTGTAAACAGCGTGAAAGAAGCAGAATGCGCCTGTCCAAAATGCCGCTGCTCGGCTTTTAACCCGGGATGGGCGATATATCGGTTCCAGTGTCGATCTGCCGATATTGAACAGTTTTTGGCCCAATCGGTATCGTCCAATATTAAAAAACCCGTCAGATTTTGTATTTTTAATTTTTTCAACTAATGAGAACAAATATGAATAGGCAAAAATATGGCTGCGTGTTCACACAATCCAAATGACTTTACATCCCAGATAAACACTGCTGTTGTCCGTTATTATCCATTTATACGTGAAAGGATTCGTTTGTGAACTTTGCTTGAGCTCAAAACAGGATTGTGGACCTCGGACACACCACTTTCACGCTAAAACCGGAGCTGAAGCGCATCAAGCATACACAATCACCTCCTCCTCCTCCTCCTCGGCTCCTCCTCTTTCCTCATCTGTGTGTCCAAATACTTCACCTCCGTCACCACCTCGAGGAGACTCCTGGACCTGGACCTGGACCTGGTCTGCTCATGACAGTGAAGAAAGAATCAATGACGTTCAGATTGTGTGCGCTTCTGATCGCATCGCGCATGTAGAGCTGCCGCGATACCAAATGTTACCTCCATGAAACCATTCTTCACCATTCTTCACCATTCTTCACCATTCTTCACCATTCACATTCTTCTTCACCATTCTTCACCATTCTTCACATTTCACATTCTTCACATTTCACATTCTTCACCATTCTTCACATTCTTCACCATTCTTCACCATTCTTCACCATTCTTCACCATTTCTTCACATTTCTTCACCATTCTTCACCATTCTTCACCATTCTTCACCACTTCATTTCTTCACATTTCTTCACCATTCTTCACCATTCTTCACATTCTTCACATTCTTCACCATTCTTCACCACCATTCTTCACCATTCTTCACCATTCTTCACCATTCTTCACATTTCTTCACCATTCTTCACCATTCTTCACCATTCTTCACCATTCTTCACCATTCTTCACCATTCTTCACCATTCTTCACATTTCTTCACATTTCTTCACATTCATTCTTCACCATTCTTCACATTTCTTCACCATTCTTCACATTTCTTCACCATTCTTCACATTTCTTCACCATTCTTCACCATTCTTCACCATTCGCTCACCTTCACCACATTCTTCACATTCATCTACTGTGACCAAAAAACAACAGTGAAATCGTGACTTTTTTTCTGCCGTTCGCGTGCTCTGACGTGTGACTGTTCCTCAAGTTTGTGAGCGACGTCACCAAACTGAACTTGATGAAACACAAAATGAAGTTAAATGTGACAAAAACAGCCATATTTAAAAAGTTATTCACATTTAGGTCTGTTTTTTGGACTCTTGATTGAACGAAAAAGACTTCATTTTTGCTTGCTTACGATTGTATTGTGACCTGAACGATCACGATTATTGATCAATAATCTGGACATCCCCAGTGGCCAGTTGTTTGCCCGAGTCCAGTCGTGGCCGTTCTAAACTTGGAGATGGATCAGTTTAATGCCCTAGTGTGGAACAATCCAATCATAGCACTCATAGTTTGACTTGAAAACCTGTCTTCAGTGTAAAAAAAACCAAAGGATTTTGGATCTTTTGGGGCTGGATTTTGTTAAGTTTATGTAAAAATGTTGGTTATGCTTTAAAATAAGGTTCTTTACTAAACTGTACTCTATACGTTTATAAAGCGTTAATAAGCACTAGTAACTTGTTTATAAGCACTTTGGATTCACCACTTGTTATTAAGCTGCTTTTTCATGCGCCTACGAACATTGACATGGTTTATTAACTCACACACGTTTGTAAATGTCTTGTTAACATGTATAAGGTGTAATAAGCCATCTACACACGCTTATAAACCAATAACTACTGCCGTATAACTAGTTTATTAAGGAGCCTTACCCACATTTTCAAACCTGTAAAAACTCACATTTTTCAAGCCCCCTTCACGGCGCGGCAGACGCGATCCCAAGTCATTTTCCGCGTGTGTCTTATCGCGACGGGCGCATCGCGAGCGCTCAACCGCCGCTCAACCGCCGCGGCTGCAATAATGCACTTTTCCCACCGCTTATCTCAGAACTCCCGCCAGCCCCCCCCCCGAACACCAAGGCTGGCAAATGCGTTGGCTTTCAATCGGGGAAATCGCTCTCAGTGAAATACTTCATGTTTTTCATAATTTGGTCAAACGCCTAAAAATACACACACACACACACACACACACACACACACACATGAGCGATCGGCGCTACTTTTCATGCTCGTGTTGAGTAATCCCCTTATCGCAGAGTTGGTTTTTTGTTGTACAGTTTGTGATTTTTCGCGGGAGGAATTTTGACGTGAGTTATTTGTTGCATTATATAAATCTAGGGAATTAGGAGCGGCAGCGAGTGGAGGTAGTCCATTAAAGGAATTAGCTTATAGATGCTAAAAAAAACTAAACAAAAGACCTGGTAGACCCGTCCGCACACTTTGGTTGATTATTGTGATATTGGACGGTCAGGTAAACGCCAAAGGAAAATGGCACGTCGTCTGTTTTGACTTCCGTCCCAAACGTGTGTCCAGATAACGGGATCGATCCGTCAAATGCGCTCGTTTGCTGCGCGCTTCCGTGTGCTTTCGGGAAGTGAGAAGCGCTGGAGAACCAATCGTTGTGTCAGGAAAAGCACGTCTCTAACCGACCTACGGCTCCGATAACCGCCGGACACAACCTGAAAACAGACGCGTTCAACAAACAAAAGGACAAAACGGGACTCGAAATGCGCTTTTCCTCTGGAGGCTCCCGACCTGTTTCACCTGCTGATCTTGAGTTCACTATGTTCCTGTCCTCTCCTCTCTCCTTCTCCTCCTCTCATCCTCTCTCTCCTCTCACGTCCCTTCCTCCCCTCCTCCTCCTCCTCCTCCTCCCTCTCTCCTCCTCTTCTCTCTCCTCCTCTCTCCCACCCCTCCTCCTTTCCTCCTCTCTCCTCCTCTCTTCCTCTCTCTCCTCTCTCTCCCTCTCTCTCTCCTCCTCCTCCTCCCTCCTCCTCCTCCTCTCCTCTCTCTCTCTCCCTCTCTCACTCTCTCCTCTCCTCCTTCCTTTCCTCCTCCTCCTCCTCTCTCCTCCTTCTCTCTCCTCCCTCCTCTCTCCTCCTCCCCTCTCTTTCTCCTCCTCTCTCCTTCTCTCTCTCCCCTCCTCTTCCTCCTCCTCCTCCTCCTCCTCCCTCTCCTTCTCTCTCCTCCCTCCTTCTCTCCTCCTCCTCCCTCCTCTCTCCTCTTCTCTCCCCTCCTCCTCTCATCTTCCTCTCTCCCTCCTCTCTCTCCTCCTCCTCGTCTCTCCTTCTCCTCTCTCCCCTCCTCTCTCCTCCTCCTCCCTCCACTCTCCTCTCTCTCTCCCCTCCTCTCTTCCTCTCTCCCCTCCTCTCTCCTTCTCTCTCCTCCCCTTGTACATATTCATGTCTGTCCACCTCTCATTATATTTTTCAGACCATGGTGCTGCAGCCCTTCTGACCCAGTTCTGACCCAGTTCTGACCCAGTTTTGACCCAGTTCTGACCCAGTTTGACTGAACCAGTTCTGACCCAGTTTTGACCCAGTTCTGACCCAGTTTTGACCCAGTTTGACGCCAGTTCTGCACACAGTTCTGACCCAGTTCTGACCCAGTTCTGACCCAGTTCTGACCCAGTTCTGACCCAGTTTTGACCCAGTTTTGACCCAGTTCTGACACAGTTCTGACCCAGTTTTGACCCAGTTCTGACCCAGTTTGACCCAGTTTTGACCCAGTTTGACCAGTTCTGACCCAGTTCTGACCCATCACAGTCCGTTCTTGGTTGGACTCGGCCTCACAGTGTTTGTTGTTGCTGACCATAAGAAGTCCGAGCTGACAGATGATATATCTAGTCTAAATCCAGGGTTAACCCAGGTTTGGCTCCTCTAACCCTCTGATCCGGCTGAGACTGCAGGAGACGAGTGAACTCTGAAGGTTTCAGGCTTTATTGGGGTCTTTGAGGACTTAGGTCGCTGCAGTGTTGGGATTTCTTATTTGATGAAGTGAATTTGCAGCGTGGCTAGTGCTAACATGATGCTAACAAATACGTGGTACACACTGGTGGGACTGTGGCGGGTGGAGATGTGAAACAGCCTCGACTCCGTCCTTCAGTCCCAGGGCAACTGTGGCTTAGGTTGTGTCTCCAGGTTCTCGCCCCAGGCGCTGACCTGTGACCACATTTTAAAGAACACATATTCTGAAATACTTTTTGTATTGATATTGTCCTTTAAACATGCTCTTGTACCTTTACTTCGATCATGTTTTAGAACTTAAAATAATGTAGCAGACATTATATCAGACTATAAGACTATAACAGACCATAAGACTATAGCAGACTATAGCAGACTATAACAGACAATAACAGACTAATAACAGACATAACAGACTATAACAGACTATAACAAACATAACAGACTATAACAGACAATAACAGACTATAACAGACAATAACAGACTATAACAGACAATAACAGACTATAGCAGACTATAGCAGACTATAGCAGACTATAACAGACAATAACAGACTATAACAGACTATAACAGACTATAACAGACTATAGAGACTATATCAGACTATAGCAGACTATAGCAGACTATAACAGACCTAATAACAGACTATAGCAGACATAACAGACAATAGCAGACTATAGCAGACTATAGCAGACTATAACAGACAATAACAGACTATAACAGACTATAACAGACTATAACAGACTATAGCAGACTATATAGACTATAGCAGACTATAGCAGACTATAACAGACTATAACAGACTATAACAGACTATAACAGACCATAGCAGACTATAACAGACTATAACAGACTATATCAGACTATAACAGACTATAGCAGACTATAGCAGACTATAGCAGACTATAACAGAGACCAAAAGACTATACAGATAACAGACCATAACAGTCCTTCAAAGCCCTGAACACATCTCCAGGTTCAGTCTCTGAAGCTCAGCAAAAACACAGTGTGTTCATAGAAAGTGCCTGGCAGAGTAAATGACGAAGAGTGGAGTTGGAGAAGGGACTCGCACATCTTTGTAAACATTGACAGTGGCTCTAAATCCACCTGAGCCGTCCTTTATTTGTGCAGGTCTGACAACTCGCTTACTTCTGTATCCCGGCACTTTCTGAGGTGTCGTTTTGTTCCCGTTTGACTCCATTTGCTCAGTGTGTCAGATAACAGCTTGTCTTACTGCTTCATATTGGCTCTACCCAATTCCCCCAATACCACTTCTGATTGGCTGCTGGAGCCTGCTGCTGTCCTGCTGTGGGAGGCGCATGTGTGTGCTGTGGTGTAATCAGCTGCTCAGCGACAGGCCCTCTCTCTCCGTTGGCCCTTGGGGTTCAGCCCAGGTTAGCCCGCTGGATAAGACGGCCCAGCACATAATACAAGCTCACAAACGTAACAAACGTGACTTGGGGGCAGAAATGCTCAGAAAGAGGCTGGTGTTGATTTGTGGACTCAAACACAGCACAGACCTCCTTTGACATCACACTTGGACATTTGAAACAGAGTGCTTTTGTGATGCTCAGAAGGAGAGGACCTCAGATTAATAATACAATTTCCCAGAGTAGTTTTCCGACTCCATGCTTACAGTTTTGGTTTACTTGTGACAAAAGCTCTATGTGGGAGACTCTACTGTAGGAAAGTGTTTCATGCGGGGCTGGTTACCATGTGACCTACCCAGGGCACGTCAAATGGAGAACAAGTGCTTTTCATGAGCAAACCTGTGTTCAGGGTGCTAAGTACAGAACACACGACTAAGACCATGTGGAAGAAGAAAGGATGTTGGAGAGCGCGGCTTGAGAGAGGCTGTTAGCGACGGTGACGCAGTGGCGGGAAGTGGGAATAGTTTGTTTGTACTTTTAATACAGTAGATTCCATGGCTTGGAATGCTGCTAGAAAGCTGTAAAATGTATCTACGCATAACAGAAAAGTAGCGCTACAGAATCAATGAGACAGAGCTCTGAGTGACGCAGGAAAAGAGGACACAGCAGCACTTTGAACACAGATCAATAATAATGAGCCGGGCGATTTGTTTGCCGATGATGGAGGTCTGCGTTCCACGTCAATCCGGCGACTTTGGAGGAGATTATGCGGCTTTGTAGAGCCAGATAAAGTCTAAATTCAACCGGGAAGACACTATTTCCTCCTCGTTCCATCTCCAGTCGGTGAAATATCTCATTCCAATTTTCCTCCAACAGGTCCTTGACTTAAATACCACTCCAGAACGACACTGTAATCATTAAAATCTCGCTCAAAAAAGTAAGTTGTCACGATGTGTTCCCTGTAGGACGTTTTTATCCAGCAGCTTTCCACTAAATCCAATTCGATCCTTCGTTCCCCGCGCTCGTTCCAATCAGAGTTATGTCATCGGGCCTGTCGTCCTCGCGTGACTGCGGCGTTCCACCCGCGAGTAATGCATCGCGCCGGAGAATCTGAGCACTATTTAGCATCCGCGATGACACACGCCGAGCGCATTTCTATTTAAACAATTGAGCGATGCAGGAGTTCTGGTGCGGAGACGCAGGGAGAAAAAAGGTGGTATTGTCTTTTGAGGTGATAAGCGGCTCCGGCGGCGTCGGGTCTGTCAGGAGAGGAACGGCGTCGCGCTCTGGGTTTTTCTAAACGATTTCTGCTGCTGTGAGGGAGACAAAGCAGGACTTTCTCTGTTTATTCACGAGGTCAACGGCAAAATGCAAAGAATGTCGACCGAACGGACCCAAAACCAGAGGCAAAATGTTGGACGTTTTACAAAATATAGTTGTCGCTGTATGTAATTGCATGTTATAATGTTCTTTACACGTGTCGCCATATTGAGGGCTCAAAACGCTCGCTCCCACTTTGTGATGTCATCATGTGGTAAGCTAGAAGTGCGCCTCTATGTTTTTGCAGTCCATTCACTTTCACCATTTATCGCGGCTTACGTTTGACCGCGACTTTTGAAACGGTGACGGATAAATGCGCTGGTTTTCTGGATGAAAGCTTCGTTTTAATGGTCTAAAGGGTCTGTCACGTGCTTGTTCCTGCAAAAAAAAGTCCACAATAGTGCATTAAGCTTGTCTATTTCCAAGGAAACAAACAGGTGGCGCCACCAGACCAAGTCACAGGTCAGAGAGGCGACCTCGCTAACTACGTTCTGAGCAATAAAAACATCTAATAAATACACAAAAACATCTTCACTGATACAAGCAGACATAAACAGCTCTGCGTGCTCGAGGCGTGGTTACTGGCTGTTTCTGGTAAATAACCATCAGAGTCAGTTAGAGAATTGACCAAAACGAAAGAAAAAGTCCAAAAAGAAAAACAAACATGGAGGCACCCACAGCAGTTTTTAGATCACATTTGTTTTGCTCTTGTTCTAGTCACTTTTTAAGAAGTTGATCTTCCATTGTTGCGTTGTGTTCACTACTGCCCCCAGTGGTCACCAGATGTACAGCTACGATGCATTCATAAACTAAGCAGACGAATCGCATATGGCTCAAAGGACAGACAAAACATTTCAGAGGACGAACAGAAGCCTCTGTGTGTGTCCAAGAGCCTCTTGGTGTCGCAGACGCGGCCCAAAAAGCCTGAGAACTCCATTAAAAACAGCACCTTTAAAAAGGCCCTGGCTCCTCTGACACGGCCCGTTCCAATCATGCAGCTCAAACAAACACAGCAGGAGGCCCAAAGAAGACGCCGCCATCTTGAAAGGGCTGAACCAGCGTCACTTCAGCAGGACTCGTGTGGATTAAAGACCCGCTCTGAGCACGTTCATTCTCGTGGAGAGCAAGAGACGTCCTGAGCATGAATCCGCAGAAGCAACTGGAAGAGGCTGCTTCACTCGAGTTATAATTACGCTGGGAAAACAAGATGCTCACAAACGGCATGAACCAATATAACTATAATAACTCGCATTTAAGACTTGATTTGAGTCGTTTGAAGAGATGTTAACAACCTGTTTTTCTCATATCAAATGAGCAGGAAAAAGCAGATAAAGTTGTTGTTTTAAATTCATATTAAAAGCATTCTGATTTTACTTGAGAAAAGTTTTGAATAAATTGTATATCCAATATCCAATATATGCTAGTAAGGGAAAGATGATACTTGTATGACAACACCGGCTGTATATCTAAGTGATGGAAAGACATTGTCAGAGAACAGACTTTTCAAAATAAGGAAATGCCAAATGTATTAAAAAAAATAAATAAATGGCAAGGGTTTCCCAGGAGAGTTGTCTTGGGGTTGATGTCGGCACAGCAGGGGGCGACGGCAAACACTTCAAACGCCACAAAAATGCATATTTAACCATCACGAGGGACTTACAAAGACGTTTAATACGACACAAAAGTTATCCTCCGTACAAAGTGGAACCATTCTCAAGTTTCCCCCGTATCTTCCGTGACTTGTTTTTCAGCGTTGATTGCCTGGAAACGCTGTTGATAATAATATGTTTTGTCTGATTTCTGATTGGTTTAATTATGTTGATGGAATGACGGAAACACAACAGCTCAAGTATGAAGTAATTGAGTTAAAAAAACAACAACTTTGTAACGCTTAATTTAGGCTTTGTAAAATCCTTTGTGTAATAAGATTGTAAAGTCCATGGAGTTTTTATGCGACTTTTAAAGGAGAGGAAGTTCGCCGCTGGTGAGTAAAGAGGAATCACTTTAGCACACATTATGAAAGTTTGAAAGGAAGCCGTTCTGAATATGTATATACAAGCTTTTAGCAGCGTCTTATTTGTGTTCCCTCGCCTCGGGATGGTAGATTAGGTTTCTTTTCTCTCAGGCACACACAGAACCACACTTTTATTACAGTATAACTACATTTTGCTTTGTCTATTGGCTGTTTTCAGATCCGGCCTTGTTTATCACACTGAACGCTGAATCTGCGGATGAACAAAACCATTTTACCCACTCAAACAAAACGACGCAGGCCAGTGGAAGGTCGTGATATCATCTGTAACTTGGCGCTTACGTCACTGTTTATTCACTCCACGTTTGGTGCTGGGGCTGACTGTTTTTCACAAAGTGTCTTGCCCAATGGCCCAACAATACTGTGCAGAGGTCAGAGATGCAATGTGTGGAACTACTCAGGGTGTAGGCGTGTCGTGTGAATGCAAACGAATGCACTTTCATGTCTTTATTCAGTATAACAATAAACAATCCCATGAGACACATATGCAGACCCGTGTGCAGACTCGTGTGCAGACTCGTATGTGCTGCAGACTCGTGTGCAGACTCGTGTGCAGACTCGTGTGCAGACTCGTATGTGCTGCAGACTCGTGTGCAGACTCGTGTGTTGCAGACCCGTGTTGCAGACCTCGTGTGCAGACTCGTTGTGTGCTGCAGACTCGTATGTAGACCCGTGTGCAGACTCGTGTGCAGACTTGTGTGGGCAGACTCGTGTGTGCAGACCCCGTGTGCAGACTCGTGTGCAGACTCGTATGTGCTGCAGACTCGGTGTGCAGACTCGTGTGCAGACTCGTATGTGCTGCAGACTCGTGTGCAGACTCGTGTGCAGACTCGTATGTGCTGCAGACTCGTGTGCAGACTCGTGTGCAGACTCGTGTGCAGACTCGTATGTGCTTGCAGACTCGTGTGCAGACTCGTGTGCAGACTCGTATGTGCTGCAGACTCGTGTGCAGACCCGTGTGTGCAGACCCGTGTTTGCAGACTCGTGTGCAGACTCGTGTGTCTGCAGACTCGTATGTAGACCGTGGCAGACTCGTGTTCAGACTTTGTGTGCAGACTCTGTGTGCAGACCGTTGTGCAGACTCGTGTGCAGACTTATGTGCTGCAGACTCGTGTGAGACTCGTGTGCAGACTCGTATGTGCTGCGAACTTCAGTGTGTGCAGACTCGTGTGCAGACTCGTATGTGCTGCAAGACTCGTGTGCAGACTCGTGTGCAGACTCGTGTGCAGACTCGTATGTGCTGCAGACTCGTGTGCAGACTCGTGTGCAGACATCGTATGTGCTGCAGACTCGTGTGCAGACCCGTGTGTGCAGACCCGTGTTTGCAGACTCGTGTGCAGACTCGTGTGTGCTGCAGACTCGTATGTAGACCCGTGTGCAGATCTCGTGCAGACTTGTTGTGTGCAGACTTGTGTGTGCAGACCCGTGTGCAGACCCGTGTGCAGACCCGTGTGCAGACTCGTATGCAGACTCGTATGTAGACCGTGTGCAGACTCGTGTGCAGACTTGGACTGTGTGCAGACTCGTGTGTGCAGACCCGTGTGCAGACTCGTGTGTGCTGCAGAGTCGTATGCAGACTCGTATGTAGACCCGTGTGCAGACTCGTGTGCAGACTTGTGTGTGCAGACTCGTGTGTGCAGACCCGTGTGCAGACTCGTGTGCAGACTTGTGTGTGCAGACTTTGTGTGCTGACTCGTGTGTCAGAATCAGAATCAGAAAGAGTTTATTGCCATTGTCAATGAACAAAATTCAAAAACGTAGGAACTTGTCTCGGCCTTAAGGTGCAACATAAAACACTGAGTAATAATAAAAACAACATATCTGTTGTGTGCAGACCCGTGTGTGCAGACCCGTGTGCAGACTCGTGTGTGCAGACCGTGTGCAGACTCGTGTGTGCAGACTTTGTGCCGCGCTTTAGAACTTCCAAACCTGTTGTGTTTGTGGATCACAGCGCTTGAGGGATGCAAATCTTCCATGCAAAGTGGCTTTTTGAGACGAGGTGCACGCCCACGCCACAAACGCAGCAAAGCGAGCACCAAAAGCTTCCTGATTGGCTGTAAGCTGCGTCACAAAGCTTCCTTATTGGATGTTGTTTCATTGTTTTCGTGGCTCTGTTTTAGTCCGAGTTTGTCGGTTTAGTCCAGGTGTATTTCCAGGTTTAGTTCAGTTAGTTCAGCTTAATAAAGCACACATTACTTTCTGTCAGTCAGGATTCGGTCGTCGGTTGGTCTTTGGGTTGGTCTGGGTTGGGTTGGTCTTTGGTTGGTCGTTTTGGTCGTGGGTTGGTCGTTGGGTTGGTCGTTGGGTTGGTCGTTGGGTTGGTCGTTGGGTTGGTCGTCGGGTTGGTCGTCGGGTTGGTCGTCGGGTTGGTCGTTGGGTTGCACCCGTGCCCCTCCCCCGGCGTACTTTCTCCGTTTTGAATGACAGTGAGCCTTATCGTGTTTCTGTGGAGACGCAAGGGAATGTGTTAACGGTGGACAGAGGAGCGAGAGGAAAAGGCGCCTCTGCCCCTTTAAGAAAACTTCCACCGTGTTGGAGCTGAAGCTAATGCTAACCCTTCACTCAAGCGGGCACAAGCATGAGTTTAGTGGAGGACAGTGTGCCGTTTTCTCATGCCGGGATGACTTCTTTCTTAGAAGTAAAAGCGCGTGTAACTGCACGTAGCGCAGTGTTGAGGCGCGTAAAGTACGGCAAGGGAAGTTCTTTCTCCACAACAGCCCTAGCTAGCACTCCATCTACTGGCACCAGAACCTGATTTGACGCAGAAATGCTCAGAACGAGTCGTTTACGAACCTCTGCTTTTGGCGTCACAAACCTGAGAAATGTGAAGTGTTTTTTGTGAGGCTCAGCGTGCGAGGACCGAGAAACGTACAAATGAAAGCAAAGTCACAAACGATCA
This sequence comes from Chaenogobius annularis, assembly GCA_015082035.1. Taxonomy (NCBI): domain Eukaryota; kingdom Metazoa; phylum Chordata; class Actinopteri; order Gobiiformes; family Gobiidae; genus Chaenogobius; species Chaenogobius annularis. The sequence continues at coordinate 19,459 of BJKM01000358.1, forward strand.
AAGCTCCAAAAACAAAACGAATCCCCCCCCGACGTCGTCCAACCCCTCGTGTTCGATGCTTCTACTCCTTCCCCCGAAGAAAAAGTGACTGAATACCTCTGATGTGTTTGAGAGCGTTGCCGCGGCGATGGAGCGCGCTCACAGTCCAGCTGGCCCCTCCATCTGCAGCGGCCTCGGACTATGTTTTCACACTTTTGCTGATGGAAATAGAAACTTGAGACGCGGCTTTGATTTTGACGTTCTCTTCTAATGAACAAGTGCGTCTGCGATCAGGTAAAAAACGAAAAAAAAAAAAACTACAGCCGCTTTAGCATAAAAAACGGGACGGGGAAGATTAGCGTGATTCATAACCCCTGTAGTCATGACGTTTGAAGAGTGATAAAAGTGCGGGATAGATTTGATTTTGAAAGGCAAATCCTAGCCTCAGCAAGTGAACGTCTTAAAATGGAGCAGAAAGAAAAATATCTAAAGTCCATGAAATGACTCGTGTAAGAGTTTTGGAAAGAAGAACTACTAAAGTAACTGTAAAAGTAACTGACTCTGAATGTAATTAGAAGGACAAAACATTTTTAAAAATGCAAACAATTTAATACTTTAAAGCGATCGACACAATTTATCTGAAGAAACAAATCATTTCATACTGAGTGCGTTTTGTTTGAGTCCGTGTAAGCGCCATATCCTGATTTCAGTAACCCGGCTATGACAGTGTCCCGGGCGATGAGAAACCGGGTTACTCTCACTGGCATGTCCTCCAGAGTACTGTGACGTGTAAACGCAGTATCCTGGCGTCTCACACGGCTGCTGAACTGAGCAGGAGCGGCTCATTTCTCGGAGTTTGCTCGTTCTCGCCGCGTCCGTTGTAGGTTTAGGTCCGGTTTCCCCACTAAAAAAACATGTGCAACAGGCTCCTCCCCTCAGTGGGACTTAATAACACCAGCCTGTCCCGGGACGACAGGAGGACATCAGCACTTGAAGCTACACCCGGTACAAAGCATCTCTCCTGATGATGTGTGTTGCGCACTCTCTAATAAAGTAACTCAACAGGACTCGACCTTCTGCCAGGGTTGTTTTATCCCTATTATTTTATCATACATCATTCAAGTTGTCTACTGTAAACACATCCATCTTCTGTGTCTGTCTGTGTTGTTCTCGGACTGAACTGACGCTGTGGGACTCGGAAAACGTTGAAGTTGTGACTGTGGTTTACGGTCTCCGAATGCATCCCCCACATCCATCTGTCAGGACCGGGACACTGCCCGTAACCGGGTTACGGGTGCGCTTGCAAATGCACTCGAGATGTATTATCAACCAATAAAGATTGGAATATGCTGACTGTTCCTAGATAGAGAATATTTATCAATATGTTTAATTCATGAAAATCCTATATAGTGTATTTTTTGACATTTTTAGTTAGTAATGCCACTGTCTTTTTTAATATAAAAATGGTCTGTTTTGGAGTTGATAGAGTATGATATTTATAATAAAAATACAATGGCCATTATTGCATTTTTTTATTGTCGAGATGCCATCGTGTGCCCAGCCAAGACTAAAGGTTTTTCCCAGAGTCTGGCAGAACAACCAATCAAAAAGCATGGTCTGTTTGTGTTTGTGGCCTCATCCATAATCCTTCCTCCATCGGTCTGTTTCCTTTCCACTCCTGAGCTGTGGTTGGAGACGTCGCCAGATCTGGTGGTCCGATTGAGGAGCTCCCGCCGTGCTGGTTCCTCTCCGGTGTGGGCAGGTGCTGATGGGCAGACGGCAGTGGCGTTGGTGCTTTCTGCCCCTGCCAAGCTCCTGCTCCTGGTCACAAACAGCACCAGACATATGCTGTCCGGAGCCGTGCCAGGTCCAGCCGGGGGCCCCGGACAGTCCGGGTGCTGGAGCTCATCATCTGCAATTATGAACGTCTCGCTGGAGTTTTGTTTTGACGTCAGAGAAGGGTTCCTCGATTATGGAAAGAGCCTCGTTTTATCCTGGTCAGTGAGAGCGCATCCTTTATGAAGTTTATTTGGGTCATGACGGAAATAATGATTTGGAGATTATTTATGTGCTGTTTAAAGTTTAAAGCAGAATTAAGTAACATTTTCACTTACAAAGACACATCACAGGGTCTTTGTAAGTCCCTGTGATGAATACATATGTATTTTTGGGGCGTTTGAAGTGTCTATTGTTGCGCCCTACTGTCTCTGGGCATAAAACCAGCCTTGCAACATTTTCCAACATTGAAGACAACTCTCCTGAGAAACCCTGGCTCCTTTTATTTTTTTTATGTGAAATGTTTTTGCATGTGATTATACCTATACTTCATAGGTCGATCTCAGCAATTCACTTTTTATGTCTTTTAAGTAATTTAAGTTTGTGTTGCTAAAGCTAGAGTAAACAGGAAGCTATGTCTGTTTTAAAGTCAGCTGTTTCCTCACTTATTTCCCTTCTCTGCAAAGCCTCTACACCAAAAATGTGCAGTGCTGGGCTTTTTCCTCTTTTTGCAAGGTTGAGATGCATTTTCGAAGTGACAAAAAACAAAGGGAAAGAGCGGGGAAAGAGCGGGGTTTCCATCTGAATGAGATTTTTTGGGGTGAAAATGTAAAAAAAGGTGTAGTTCAAGTATTGAAATTCAGTGAAGCAAGTGAACCATCGTGTGTCGACACAGACTGTATTCAGGACTACTCAAAGGTGAAGGAGTGAACAGAACGGACAGTATGATATGGTCCAAAGATTGGCATAATGCGTGCTTTAAAGGATATTTGATCACATTTGTGCCTTTTGAGTCCTCAGACTTTGATGAGACGAAGAACCAATAATATTCATCAAAAAATGTATTTTATTTTTGGCATTCTAAATCAGATAATTTGTTTGCATTCGTAATTCTTTAAAACATGTTTTTTATTACCGTAAATTTCATCAACCACATTTTATTTTTAATCAAACTTTATGGTAATTTTTGTCATAAAATGTAAAAAAAAAAAAAAAAAAAAAAAGTTAAAAATGACTAACTGTACATTTACTGACAACTGGTTCAATTTTTTTTTTTTTTTTTCTAACAAAATCATGATTTGCATGTGTCCATAATTTGGACTTCCCGCCCATAACGTTGGATTGTTAAACAAAATTCTGCTTAAAAATCACAATACATTAAATTGTAGTGATTTGTGGAGTTACGTATTTAAAAAGTATGTCCCAAACTTACTTATGTTGTTTATATTCTAGACGGGGCTGAACTATACCTCACTTTATTTTACCATTTTTGTTCCACTTGAAGTGCATAGAAAATATAATTCTTACATTAAAAAAGGCATTTAGTTTACAGCACCATCCACCCCACCACCCGTACCACCCCGTACCCCCCGTACCACCCCCCCCGTACCACCCTCCCCCCTACCACCCCCGCTACCACCCCGTACCACCCGTTACCACCCGTACCACCCGTACCACCCCGTACCAACCCGTACCACCCCGTATCCCCCCTACCACCCCGTCACAAAAGGCTTCTCCGTCAGGCTCCACAAACCAAAAGGCAGTTTAGAATATTTAATACTCAACACAAAGACAGCGGATCTGCCAAACGAGGAAGTGATGACACAAACTAAACAGGCGGGCGGGGCTTGAAACAGGTGTAGCAAATTAGGGGCGGGGCTGTAATCAAAAGCAGGAAGTAAATACAAAAACAGAAACAAGATAAGTGATTTCAAAATAAAACTGAGCAAAAGGACACGAGACAGGACATTCTCAGGTCCAATGTCCAAAAACAGAAAGATGACGTGGAAATAAATGTTTTTTTATGAGATTTACGGTGCTCTTTATAATGTTCAGATTTGTATTTAAAAATATACACGCCCTTTTGTTTCCTCAGCAAAAACATCCCTGGAGTAAAGCTTTCAATATCCATTATACAATATTAGCGTGTCGACTTTATAATACATCTTAATTTACAGCATCTTCATAAACATGACTTCCCTGGGAGACGAGCGCTCTCAGTCAGTGTGCAGGCGCCTGCTTAAGTGTCCGCATACTTTACGGGGAGATTCTGTGAAGCGCGGCGACGGTAATTGATGTTAAATTTTTCACGGTCTGCTCAGAGGATGATGACACACTTTAGCATCCTGACGGAAAGAAGCAAAAAAAAAAGATCCTGACGTTCAAACGCAGCTGCCATGGACCGTTTGGTTGGTTCGGCGGAATAGAACCTTCAGCGCTTCATTTCAAGTCAAAAGACGCGATTGTTTCCAGTTGCAGGTCTGTGGAGCCGATCCCAAACAACGGACGAGAAGGTTCAACGGTTGTGGATCAAACGTTTGGATGTGTCTTTCAAAAGCAGTGAAACGTTCGTACATTTACACAAGCTTTCTATCTGAAAGTGGAACATCATAAATGTGTGATTCATGCAACTGACTGATATTAACATGAAAAACCCCAATAATCGCACACATACGACACATTTTCTGCATTATTTGTATCGCTGGCGTTTGAACGTGCTCTTGTACTTTTACTTTGGCGTCTCATTCATCATTTTAGAACTTTAAATAATTGAAACGCACAAATTACTTTCTACTACTGGCAGCAGAAGGAATCACCATGGGGAGATGAACAAAAGCTAGCTTGCCACGACATGCATTTGTATTTTTTTTTACTTTTTTATTTATACCTTTATTTAAGCAGGAGGTCCCCACAACACAAGAAAATCACAAAGTAGTACATGATAAAAACCGCTCTCTCAGTAACACTGACTGTGATTTGAGGCAGACCTGAGCAGAACGGAGTCTGGTGATGATTCATGGACATGAGAACAACACAGAAGATCTCGGAGCTCCACCTATGATGTCACAAATTGGGCAAAATTGAAACTGAGTCATTTCTGAGACTCAGAGAAGATGAGCTTGTAAGCGTGACTGAAGCTGAATAAAACGTCAAGTATCTTTTTAACGAGGAAACGAGGTTAGAACATGGCTAAAAGTTCCAAAAAAGTATAATTTGCTTAAAACGTGTCTTTTTAAAAACAACTTAGAACACATCAAAACATCAGATTTGTTTGAGAGCGCCCTCTACTGACAGTAATGGGCATAACTCATGCAGCAAAGCGGCTGTCATGCTAATACATCCATGGATTTGTTGTGAATGCACTCTGAGCGTTTTTATGATTTTTTTTTTTTTTACTTTATTTGGTGGAATAAAACAAGTTGTAAATATAAATGATAGTTTTGCACCAATCAAGAGTCAGAATGTGAAGAAAAGTTTAAAATGATGTTGAAAAAGTAGAGAAGAGTTCCCAATTTATTTTTTATAATCCTTAAAACATGAATTCAACAAAAGTAATGCTGTTCTCATACAGTTTTTAGTTGTCAAATAATAATGTCTGTCATATGAGTTTGAGCCCAGTGTACAACATGTTTGACCTAAAAAAGAAACATTTCTAAAATGTATAGATTTTTTTTTTCTTTTTAAAGCACTCTTAAATACTGTGTTTTAGTCAAATTAATAGTCCAAACTGTCGTAAGCACTTTAAAGTCTGCTAAAACCAAAATGTAAATATCTGGGGAAAATTGAAACAGAGTGATTTCTGAGAGCTCAGAGAAGCTCGTAAACAGGATTAATAAAACAAGCGTGAATGAATCCAAATTAAACTCTAGATATGTTTTTGTCGAGGGAACAAAGTCAGAACATGTTTAAGCGCTCCAAGAAGTCTGTTGGCTTTGCCCCCGTTAACGCTCGCGGAAAAGTTGATTTTGCGTAACGCGTCCCCTTTAAAAACGCGCCGGTCTAATCCTTCGGGCCGGTCCAAAAACGGCTTTACACGCTTCTTCTTTTACACATCTGCCGAGGACGTGTTCGGTTCATTATTCATGTCCGAGTGCCGAGGACGCGAGCTGGACCGTCATGCGTGAAATGACTACAAATCCCCCCCTCTTCCGCGCAACTCCGCGTCCCTCATTACATCAGATTGCCTAACGAAGCCGCGGCCCGGGCATTGTCTCCGCAAACGTCCCGGGACGCTTCAATCTTTCAGGCATCTTCAATTATGGAGAGGCTCAAACTGGCATGCGGTTTTCAGAAGAGGGCGAGTTTGGGCTGGTTCAAGTTCTGCAGAATACTGTACGTGCCAGCTTCAAGTGCGTATGACAAGTTTTTATGACTCTTTGACGATTTATACTTGTTATAAATGTAGATTGTAGTTTTATGCCCATCAAGTTTGTGGAGAAAAGCTGAAAAATGCGTTAAAAATGACCAAACGAACGGATGACATCACACCAGGGAGAGTCGTTCATACTGTGAAGAAAACGAGAAATATTTAGAACGCTAAGCCCGCCCCCCGGAACGAGATGCCGTACTTTAAAAGAATGCTTGTTTTTGAGGTCGTCTCGTCCGAGCCTCACAAATCGCTCCGTTTGAGTTTTTCCCTGGATTGTCGCGTCGCAGGTAAAAAGAAAACAAACAAAAAACCTCACATCTCCAGTGAGTTTTTTTTGAAGTTCATGAACCATCACCGGACTCGTTCTGCGGTCAAGTTGTGGTCACGACAAACGCGCGGCTCGATTAGCGTAGCGGTCAAAGGTCCAACTGTGGTAATTTTACGTTAGAGAATGTGAAATACTAATCCCGAGGTCTGAAAGCTATTTGAAGAAACAAGAATGCAGAATATGTAGAAAATGACAGGAAGTGACATCACACCAGGGACACTCGTTCCAGTTTATGAATAATTTACACAAAGAAACAACTTTTTTGACTCTCTAAACATAAATTAAACTAAATAAAGTCGCTCTCATATATTTTTATTCATCAAATTTTGAAAATAGTGACATTAGATTCGTTTTGGCCCAGTGTTAATTTCTAAATTTCTTACTGTGATGTCATCAATTACAAACAGGAAGTGAAATTATAAATGTAAAAATATGCTATTCTGTGGTCACATTATTAAAATTTATAGCAAAATTCTAAGTATATTTATCTGAACTGTGTTTTAGTTCAATGAGTCGTCCGACCTGTAGGGGGCACTTTAAGGTGTTTCTTACCGTCGCGGTGTCATGGGTTTGCCTCCTAAACCTCATCTCTCCCGAAGTTCTCCATAAAACTTTTGGAACAGAAAATTTAAAGTTAAAATGTATTATTAGATAGGATTATTTTCTAATATTTCAAAACCACATCCAATATGTGTCCCCAGATATGAGAAATGTGTTCAAATCACAACGTTACTCTGTCCAAGGGTACGTTTACATCAGGAAAACATCTAAAAACCTAATAATTCCGTTAGTTTCGCGCCTGTTGTACTTGGAATACACATTTTCCGGATGGATTTTCCAACAGCTCTTTCAATCTTCACCATGTTCTCTTCAGTGTTTATCTTTGCCATTAGTTTGATCTGTTTTTGCATCATCGTCTCTGTCAAAACAACCCGGAAGAAGTCAGATTACTCACAGCAGACGGACCTGTTCACATGGCATTTCAATAATCTGATAACGCCAGAAATCAGATTTGTTTTATGGCTCAAGGGGGAGAAAAAAAAGATCCGCTTTGGGAAGGACTAAATTGCACTTTCTTTCGAGGAAAATGTTGTGCGTTTGACACTATTTCGAAGACGAACTGCACGTATCGTCACCGTATGTGCTTTCCACCGTCCCGCACTCTGAATCCGTCTCTGCTCTTGAGCCAAAGTCGGACAGCGCTCGGAGAGGAGCCGATCAGCTGATGCTCAGGTGGTCCCTGCGTCCCCGCTGTGGGCCCACACTCGCGCTCTGCCCTACTTTAGTCCACTCCTCCGTCGACCTCCTGTCTCCTTTGTCACTGCCCGATCCCTCACTTCCCCTCTCTTTCCTCTCTCCTCTCTCTTCTCTCCTCTGTCCTGTTTCTAACCTCCTCTTCCCTGATTCCTATCTCCTCCCCATTCCCCCGTGTCCTACCTCCAAAGCCTCTCCACTTCCTCCTGAGTCTTCACTATCTTTAGAACCTCATGTACAGTAGACCCTCTTGGTGCACTTTAAAGTTCTCATGTTGTTGTAATTGTTCCTTGGTTTGGGGGTGCAGTCCCTGTGGTTACTGTTCATCATCATCATCAGTCAAGTTGCAGTTGGTGAAGAAAAGCTGAATAATACAAGTTTGAAAATAGCTTGGAGTTCTCAATAGTTTCCCTCTGTGATGTCATCAATAAGCGACAGTTTACGCACAGTTTAAACAATCTTTTGACAAAATAAAGGAGTTTTTATCTGTCAAATCATAACTATTGTGAAATTTATGTGGATTTTGGCTCTAGTTTACCATATGGTTGCTAGGTAACATTTACACAGAAGTGTGTTTTTACATAATTTTGGATAGTAGAGTTTCGTTCTGAAGTGTTTTGGAAATGTGTGTATCTATTGACTTCCATTATAAACTCAAACTATGATCTGGCCCAAAGGAGCGATCTGGTCCTAGTCCAGTTGTGGGGGTGGGTCTAAGTCCAATTTAAAGGGCCTGTATCCAATTTGTTTTATGTTATGAAGTAAATTCTTTTTTGTCATAGTACATGTATATTGTAAAACATCTGTGAAAATGAGACCCCTCAAAACCCGCTCTGGCCTCAGAGACTTTTGAAAAGTGCATTTCAACTCATCGTGGGGGATATTTCGGATGCTCATAGTGCATTAGGGAAACAGCGATACATTTGGACTACTGCAAATAGTTTTAAATTAACTATAGTTCTGGTTTTCACGTTTTATTGACGAGAAATCAGGTACTCCAGCCTTTTATCATGCTCTGGTGCGGTTTATTTGATTTGTGTATGCAAATGGGCCAGAGAGAACGTGATCCACCAAATCTTGAACACTGAAAGAGATGGGCCTGTCACTGCCTCACCTCGCTCCGCTCCAGAGCGTCGTCCAGCTCAGAGGCCCCGGAGGTCCTGTTTGTGCCTCTGCTCCCTCCACTCTTGCTCAGCTCAATGCCAGCTCCGTGGTTTGCTGGCTGTTACCGAGGCTGGCGCTGTACATAGCCAATCCTCATGATAATCCTGTTGTTGGCGACTCAATTGTGAGACATCAAACTCATCACATACTGTCTCTCAGGTGGAAAAGTGCTGGACCTTATCAGTCTTATTCCTGCAGTTGGTGATGCTCATCCGACTGCCCACATGTGGGAACCAATGATGTAATGAACAGGAAATCGACACAACTCCAGGATGACGTGGAATCTCTGCTGCACCACACAAGCCCGAGGCAAACGCTGTCTGATGCCCGGCCCATCCCAACGCTCCTAAATCTTAACGGTGTAGTCGACTTTTCAGCCTCCATCAATAGCAACAACACCTCTGCTCTGCAGCCGGACGTGGCTTAATTTCTGGTCTGCCTCAAGCATGATAGTGTGCAGCAAGAGTGGCATTACTTACACAGAACTATATTTTATGAATTGCTTTTTCTTTATAATATAAATCATGGCACGACTATCACCAATTCTGTCATTCTGAGCTCTGCCACTGAGAGCGCTGCCACTGAGAGCTCCACTGAGAGCGCACTGAGAGCGCTGCCACTGAGAGCGCTGCCACTGAGAGCGCTGCCTGCCACTGAGAGCGCTGCCAGAGAGCGCTGCCACTGAGAGCTCTGCCACTGAGAGCGCTGCCACTGAGAGCTCTGAGAGCCACTGAGAGCGCTGCCACTGAGAGCGCTGCCACTGAGAGCTCTGAGAGCCTGCCACTGAGAGCGCTGCCACTGAGAGCTCTGCCACTGAGAGCACTGAAGCTGCCATCTCCAGGTTCACTGAACCGACCCTTGAGCACTACAAACAATCTAAATGCCCCCGAAAGAGGCCAATTGAGGTCAGTCTACTGCTCGGAGGTCTCTCTCTCTCTCTCTCTCTCTCTCTCTCTCTCTCATTCTCTCTCTCTCTCTCTCTCTCTTATTTATATATATACCTCTCTGTCTATAGATCTATCTGTCTATCTATATCTACTTTATCTATATCTATATATATAGATATATATATCTATATATATAGACAGAGAGAGAGAGATAGAGAGAGAGAGAGAGTGATAGATGGATACATACATACATACATACACACACACATACATACACACACACACACACACACACACACACACCATTGCTGCCGAGCTCCAGATTCATCATAAAATGTATACAGATTTTTTTTTGCATACAACCAAATATTATGTAGACAAGAGTGAGGTATTTCTCAGAAATAATTGGAAATGGTAATACCAACTCCTGCATTCTGTTTGCGACAGTGAACAGACTGACAAACCCTCCAGCTCAAGTGCCGTTGGAACTCATTTCCACATCGAAGTGCATTGAGTTTGTCTTCAAGGACAAGGTCCAGAACATTAAGTAGTTCCGCTACTTGCTACCTTGACTTGTTGCCCACTAGTCTTTTAAAGTCTGTACTGAGCAGTTTGTTAGCACCACTTACTAAAATAGTCAACAAGTCTAGCAGCCTTGAAGCCACAAGACTAAACAGGTATTGGCCTTGTCCTTGACAAAGTTGTTTATCCACAGCTTTTTCAGTTCCTTTGTCAATAAGGTGACAAATGACATCCGTCTGAGCTATGCCTGGTAAAGCCTCTGTTTTAGTGCTGCTGGATCTCTGTCGACACTGTCGATCACGAGATCCTTCTACAGAGACTAGAGGACTGGGTGGGCATCACTGGCACGGCCTTAAATTAGTTGAAAGTCCTACTTTGAAAACAATTTACTACTAAGTTTAGTACTTTGTTGAGATTGGTAACTGTCTCTGATGGCATGATTCGGCACTGCATTCAACAGATCAGTGTGTGGATGCAAAACAAGATAAGACTTAAGTAATTGTCTTTTCCCACAGAAACAAATAGAAAGTGCTAGCTTTCACCCCCAGAGTCACAAATCAAATTTGAAATCTGGGGGTAATTATAGACTCAGACTTGAATTTTAACGCCACGTCAAATCATTAACATCAGCAGCTTTTTACCATCTAAAAAACATTGCCAAAAGTCAAAAATTGCATCAAAAGTGTAGCGTCTAAACCAGCCTTGGAGAGACTTATCCATGCGTTTGTCTCCTGTAGATTAGACTACTGTAACGGCCGGCTCACTGGCCTCTCCAAACGAGCTGCTCGGGTCCTGATTAGAACCAGGAAGAACCTTCCCTTCCCGAGGTTGTACACCCCTTCCCTTCCCGAGGTTGTACACCCCTTCCCTTCCCGAGGTTGTACACCCCCCTCCCCGGCTAAAGAACGCTTTGTTTAGCTGTGCCTATGACTGAGAGAATTGTATCTGGTTTTTACTCGTATAAATGCATTTTATTGCTGTGTCGTGATATATATTTTGTTGTTGTTTTAATGTGTTTTTCATTGTCAAGCACTTTGAATTCCATTTTGCGAAAATTGTGCTCTACAAATAAAATGTGATTGATTGAGCCCCACTGAGATGATCTATAGACATCACCCAGCTCTACTTCTTCCTTGCCTCCTTTTCTCCTTGCTTCCTCTCTCTGGCCCCTTGCACTGTGTAATATCCTGGGAGTACCTTTATCTACCAGATCACCAGAAAATTTGAATACATTTTTCCAAAGTTATTCTTTCTCAGACAAACTTATAATTGCCGCAGGACAACCTTTCCAGAGCCGCCCAAGGTCAGCTGTGTATGCAGCCTAATAAGACTTTATACTTGAGTGTGTACTTTCCCTCCTTCTCTCTGGCTTCTCACTTCTTTGCATTTTGACGCCTACATGACCGTTGGACTGTATCTTGGAGGTCCAATGGAGCGGACTCAGGAAACCCAAACGATCCCATCAGGTCGGTGGTTTGTAGAGACGTATCAAATCTTGGTGTTATGATTTTTGTGAGAGAAAACATCACGATCATTTACGATTATTGAGACGGTGACGGAACAACAGTGACATCTTTACTTTTGACATGTGACTGTTCCTCAAGTTTGTGACCAACTTTACAAAACTGAACTTTCTGAAAAACAAAATAAAGTTAAATATCACCAAAACAGCCGGATAAACAAAAGTTCTTTACATTTAGGTCTATTTTTTTGGGATGATATATTTAACTAAAAGGACTTAATTTTGCTTCTAAAATTCTCACGATTGTTATTTTTTGGTACTTACGATTATTTTATCGATTAACCCGATAATCTGTGCATCCGTAGTTGTTCGCTGCAAATCTTCCAGAAAAGCAGAGCCAAACAAATGTTGGCTCGGGAAGCTCGGGCTAAAAACAAAACCCTGTCGAATCTTCATCAGAGGAGAAGCTTAAGGACATTTTGTGTTGTTCCAACATTAAACGTGTTCCGAGAGTCTCTTGCACCGTCTGTAGGTTTGGTGGTGTCTCTACCGTAAACCAACTCCCAGACGTGCGCTGGAACGCTCCGATGGAAACAGGACGAAACTCGGACGTACAAAACCCTGGACTAAACTTCACTTCATAAATCCGACACGTCCAAACAGTTACTCCTAGTTGAGTTGTCGATACTGTAAATACTTTTCACTCCTTGATTACATTCTTGGACCAGCACGGCAACAATTAAGAGACGAATATTTGTCGTCGTACTTCGATCAATAAACTGGACTGTGCAGACTCTATGACACTTTTTAGATGGCGTTATTTAATCAAAATGTCACAAAAGAATAAACCTTTTCCAAACACTTTATCCATCAATATTCTGAAGAAAAAGTAAAACACTTCTTCAAGACCGTGTGTCGAAACGCGTTGGTGTTTATTAAAAAGCCTCAAACCTTTTATCATTGATTTTGGTTTTGCCCTTGAGGATCTGGACGACGATCTGGACAAGGATCTGGACAGGGATCTGGACAAGGATCTGGACAAGGATCTGGACAAGGATCTGGACGAGGATCTGGACGAGGATTTGGACAAGGATCTGGACAAGGATCTGGACAGGGATCTGGACAAGGATCTGGACGAGGATCTGGACGAGGATTTGGACAAGGATCTGGACGAGGATCTGGACGAGGATCTGGACGAGGATCTGGACGAGGATCTGGACAAGGATCTCGACGAGCACTTGCTTTCTCCCAGACACATTTCTCATTCTTTAAACAAAAAACGACATTACTTCCCAAACGTTACTTTACCCAGAGTTGTCGTTGTAATCCCTCATTCGTCCAGGAGTGTTCCATTGTAGAAAAAGATTCAGTTGTTTCATCTGGACTCTGTTTTAGAAAAAACAAAACGTTTCAACTCTCATCCAAGAGTCATTCTCAATCAATCAGAGAAACAAGTCTGAGAACTCTTGTTTATATCCTACTCTGTGAGAGCCCTGCCCACAGGGCAGGACCTCCTGCTAATGCCCATTGAAACTGGGATGGGCTTATTGTTCTATTGTTCCCTGCCTCACCTTGAGTGCCTATTTAGCATCCGAATGCCTCGGGCGTCTCCAGGGTTTCAGCAGACCATTATAAACAACTGGAAGGTTGAATCTTAAACCTCCATTACGATTTAAGGAAGGATTCTCTTTTTTAACAAAGATTGCCTCCTAAACTCCTCCTTAACTCCTCCTTAACTCCTCCTTAACTCCTCCTTAACTCCTCTTTTCAAACCATCTTTTCTCCTGCTCAGAATCTCCACCTCACTGTCTTCAATAGAGTTGGTTTGTGGCTTTAAGATGAAGAAATGCACAGCGCTCTGGGTCGCTCTCTTCAGCCTGTGGATACCCGACTTGGGCTCTGAACAAAGTGAAAGAGAACCAATAAGCAGGACAAAAGGGACAAAAGGGAAACAGAACCAAGAAGAAGGGGTGTCTCTATCCCTTATGTCTCAGGACTGTCAGAAAAACTGCAACGAATTTTAGACAACACGAAGTCCCTGTTTTTTTCAAATCAGGAACACGTTAAGACAAAAACTGGTTCACCCTAAGGACAAGATGCCGACCACAAAAACAGAGCAATGTAGTGTATTCCATCCAATGCATGAAGAAGTTGTAAAGAGCGGTACATAGGGGAGACTAAACAGCCACTTCACAAGAGCTTTATCAGCACAGAAGACACGCAAGTTCAGGACCCCAGAGCGCCGTGCATCTTCATCTCAAAGCCACAGACCACTCTATTGAAGACAGTGAGGTGGAGATTCTGAGCAGGGAGAAAAGATGGTTTGAAAGAGGAGTTAAGGAGGCAATCTTTGTTAAAAAAGAGAATCCTTCATTAAATCGGAATGGAGGTTTAAGATTCAACCTTCCCGTTGTTTATAATGGTCTTCTGAAACCCTGGGAGACGCCCTGGGCATTCGGATGCTAAATAGGCACTCAAGGTGAGCGGAACAATAGAACCAATAGGCCCATCCCAGTTTCAATGGGCCATTAGCAGGAGGTCCCGCCTGTGGGCAGGGCTCTCATGGAGTTAGGAATATAAACAAGAGTTCTCAGACTTGTTTCACAGATTGAGAATGACTCTTGGATGAGAGTTGAAACGTTTTGTTTTTTCTAAAACAGAGTCCAGATGAAACAACTGAATCTTTTTCGACAATTTACCCAGAGTTTTAACTTGCTGGTACAGTGTGTTTATAACTCTCTATTTTTTTTAAAATTTATTTTATCTCTAAGTTCCTCCGACGGTTTGGACGACTCGTTGAACATGAAAAATGTCATCACAGAATAGCAAATTTTTTAGGTTTATAATATCACTTCCTGTTTGTAATTGATGACATCACACTTGGACATTACCAAGCAAACACTGGGCCAAAACTAATGTCACAGTTTTTTTATTTGAGAAATACAAATATATGAGATCTACTTCCTTTTGTTGAATTCATGTTCAGAGCGTCCAAAAAGTTGTTTCTTTGTGTAAATTCTGCATAAACTTTGACTGGAATGAGTGTACGTGATGTGTGATGTCACTTCCTCTCAACTATTTTCTACAGATTTCTCTATGTTTTCTCCACAAATACTCGATCGATTGGTGTAAAACTATAATCCAGAAAACACCAGGTATAAAAACACCAAATAAAGACAAAGTCATAGTTCACTTTCATTTAAGCAGGAAAGTCCCATCGAGAGCCGGAGATGTCTTTTTTCAATCGAGCCCAAAAGTCTCGAACTCCAAATGTGTTTTTCCATCCATCCATTTTCTACCGCTTGTTCCCGTTAGGGGTCGCGGGTGACTGGAGCCTATCCCAGTGCCTTTGGGATAGGCTCCAGTCACCCGCAAATGTGTTTTTCTCTGTTCTAATTTTTGCACCGCTCAGTTTTTTGTTGTTTTGTTTCCTTCTGTTTTTTATTTAGTCTGTAAAAAATGTGATAACAATTTCAAATGTACACAAATAAATTAATACTTAAATACAATGAAATAATAACATTTGAATGAATAAATAAACAAACAAATAAATAAATAAATAATGCAAAATATAATATAAGATAAAATAATACTTTAAAAATATATATAATTATAAAAATAATAATGGACACAGTGTAGTGGGGGTGTGTAATAAGCCCCCGTCCTGTGGTGGGTCAAATGCTCCTCTCTCAAACCTGGCGCCACATTAAAACCGCCCTAAACCATTGGCCGCGTTCACGACAAGGCGACCAAGTGCGTCTCATTGCGCGGCTGTTACGAAGGCCGCTTTTGTGACTCCGTGGGCTCGGTCTAAACGCTGGAGTGTGAAGAAATCGAGGCTCGCTTTCAGAGCCGCGTCTTGGCCTGCTCGCTGCGTTGTGGGGGCGGAATTATGAATACGACTTATGCATGGAAATGTGGACACTGTTTGTGCAAGAAACCAAACGAATAACAGCGCTAATAAGACGAGGCGCAGGGCCAAGTGTCTTGCACAAGGACACAACAACAGTGAGACTTAAGTTTGTTCATTATACCAGTGGTGGGCTCAAACAGGTCCACGTTGATGGATCTCTGGACCTGCTCTTTTTGCGTGCTCCACATCTGAACCCTCTGCTTGTGTGTGTGCTTTTTACCAGATAGATTTATGAGGCGTTATTAGAACAGCCGCTCTCAGCAACAGAAACGGAATGAGTTCAGACGTGACGCACAAAAGCAGAGACACAGATCCGCGTTTGGCTGCACGAACAGGCCGGAGTGTGGGCCCGTTTAATCCAAGCGTTAATGTGAAGCCAATCCCTCTCACGAAAGACGAGGCTGCGCTTTCATCGAACATCCAAATGAACATCTGTATTGTCTCTAACAGCCGCGCCGGTCCGCACTCGTGTTTCGCTGCTTTGAACATCTGCGGCGATAAACATGTTGCTCTTTTTATTCCTAATCGACACGGAACCACGCTTGTTTCTTTTCCTCGGCTTGACACCAGCTCTGGACGAGGCCATTAAACTGCTGTGTTTTTGTTCTGACTCACAGCCTGGCCCTGAAAACTGACCAATTTATTATTCTACTGCAGCTTTTGTATCGTTATATCATCGGGGAAAAGTTACGGATAGTTACTAGGGCTTGTAACTATAATTTAATTACTCAATGTTTAATTATAACGCATTCGAGTTTTTGTCTGAGGCTTAAAGGAAGATGACTCGTGAACAGGATCAATGAAACAAACGCGAATGGGCTAATTACTACTCCAGTATGTTTTTGACGAGGGAACAATTCTGTAATGTGATTAAATGTACTCTGTAACCTTTTTAAGTGAGGGGTCCGCATCACCAGCTCGTCTCCATGGAGATTTTTTTGGCCTGGCATGTTTTTTATTCTGTTTTACATTCGATATTCAGTCACAGGTGGGTTTATCGCCTCTTACCGTGAGCCGTACGCACAGATCTGACCGGTGACTTGGCCTGGTGTTTGCCTATGTTTAATGCCATACTGTGGAACATTCCAAGGAAAGCAATACCATCTCAAAAGTTACAGAGTGCACCTTAAAGTAGTCCCAAAGTTTGCAGAAGTTATACCACAAACGCTAAAGTACAAGACCTGGCTTTGTGCTCGGAGCTTTGTCCGGCGGCTGCGTTGGAGCCTGAACGCGCTATCACGGCCCCCCAGCCCTCCATGTCCCTCTGCCAAACGGAGCAGAGGAGCAGGAGACGGGACCTGCTGGACACATCCGCCGACCCGTACGTCCAAGCGTGGTCCCCGAGTCCGTCAGCCTCGCTCGCTAAGCTCCTTACCAAGCGCATTTTTACTCCAAGGCCCTTTTATCAAGCGGGAAAATGGAACGAAAACACAACATTCGGCAACGCCAGGATTCGTACGGGCTGAAATCCGTGCCGCCGAACTGAAATGGACTACGCTTTAATTGAAACTGAAACGCCAATCTGAATGTGGCAGATTTAATGAATTATTGATTAAAAAAACAAATGCGGATATTGAAAACTGAATTGATTTAATTTGATATTCACTTCCCCATTCACTTCAATCAATTTAAGTTCAAATTAAGTATCAAATTGAGTTACGTCTAATTCATGGCTCTGGATGTCTGCTGAGGTTTACTAGCGTTGACAGGAAGCGCTAGCGCCATCGAGTGAACATGAAGAGATTAATCCCCTGTCTCCCGCCATTTCAATAGCTAATAACTCTTAAACAACAATACTTTCCTCTGCTCCAGCTGCACATCTTAGTGATGCAGGAGCCAGGCTTTTTTCAGACCCGTTCTCTGACTGAAAAAGCTCTGAACTGGCGACAGCGTGGACCTGCACCTGAGCAATTCGTGTTCTCAAAGTGCCCCCTACAGGTTGGACGACTCATTTAACTAAAACGCAGTTAAATATATAGTAGATAAATATATTTAGAAAAAATTTTTAGGCTTATAATTTCACTTCCTGTTTGCAATTGGTGACATCACAATAGGAAATTATCCAGCAACCACTGGGCGAAAAATTATTTATTGTCACATTTGTTTTATTTGATTAATAAAATGTATGAGAGAGACTTTATTTTGTTGAATTAATGTTTAGAGAGTCTAAAAAGTAGTATATTTTGTGTAAATTCTGCATGAACTTTGACTGGGGCAGTGACAAGAGCAGTGGGCTGTGACAGGAGCAGAGGGGCGGTGACAGGAGCAGAGGGGCGGTGACAGGAGCAGAGGGCGGTGACAGGAGCGGAGCAGACATGTAGGAGGGCGGTGACAGGAGCAGAGCAGACATGTAGGAGGGCAGTGACAGGGGCAGAGGGTGGTGACAGGAGCAGAAGGGGCGTGATCAGGAGAGAGGGCGTGACAGGAGGGCGGAGCAGGACATGTAGAGGAGGGCGGTGAGCAGGGAGCAGAGCAGACATGTAGGAGGGCGTGACAGGAGCAGAGCAGACATGGTAGGGGGGTCAAGGAGCAGAGCAGACATGTAGGAGGCGGTAACAGGAGCAGAGGGCGGTGACAGGAGCAGAGGCGGGTACAGGAGCAGAGCAGACATGTAGGAGGGCGGTAACAGAGCAGAGGGCGGTGACAGGAGCAGAGCAGACATGTAGGAGGGCGGTGACAGGGGCAGAGGGTGTGACAGGACAAGAGGGGGTGACAGGACAGAGCAGACATGTAGGAGGGCGGGAACAGACCAGAGGCGGTGACAGGATCAGAGGGCGATGACAGAGCAGAGCAGACAATGTAAGGGCGGACAGGGAAGCAGAGGGGCGGTGACAGGATCAGAGGGCGGTGACAGGAGCAGAGCAGACATGTAGGAGGGCGGTAACAGGAGCAGAGGGCGGTGACAGGAGCAGAGCAGACATGTAGGAGGGCAGACGGGTAAGTCAGCCCACTGCAAAATGCTGCGTTTTGTTTATTCCGACTCGTACTTACGGAGAAACTGTCATGGATCTCGTTTTAGTTCCTTGTTTTCTGTGCCTTGTGTGTTTCAGGTTTTCCCCCCGTTCGTGTCCTCCGCGTTTTCTTTTGACGTGTCTGTTGCGTGCGTGTTGTTCGGTTTAACTTCCTGTCTGTTGATCGCCCTGATGCGTCTCACCTGTCGTGTCTCCGAGTGTATTTAAGCCCCGTGTTTCACCTTGTCCTCTGTTGGTCCGGTGTCTTTGTCTTTGTCCAAACACATGTCAGTTTCCTTGTTTGCGCATTTTATCCCTGGATTATTTTGACCTTTTGTTTCACTAAATAATGAGGAACTGAATTTACACGCGCTAAACTTGTACCACGTGTAGCACAGACAGGCGAGACACAGTGAAATGATCATTCCTTGGCCCACTCAACCCGAGGGTCAAAACATGACCCGCGATAATCACTGGCACACACGCACGCCCCAAAATGCCCAAAAAACCCCAAAACATGCTAGATTACGTTGTTGGACCGGCTTCAGACGTGATGACGACATTTGTGGTTTCAGTTTAGTTTCTTCAGAAGGTTTATTTCCATCCAGTGTTGTTTTTAACCAGGTGAGACCACTGAGCAAAGCCCTCTGCAGCTCATCCCAAAGGTTCTCAATGGAGTTCAGATCTCTTCATCTTTTTCTATGACCACGGGATTTGTCCCTTCACATAGTTGCTTCAGATTCAGTGTGTTATAGAAATGGACCGGTCAGGGCTCTGGTGTTTCTAAAGAAAAGCCAAACTGTGTGTTTATCCACTTGTAACAGGTCCAGCGTGGAAATAACCACATGAAAAGGCTTTTATGTGTGGGGCGCAATACGTTCGAGAGCTCAAAACTCAACTAGAATGTGAAAGAACTGCTACACTCTGATAACAAATATTAAAGTCTACAGCTCTGCTTCATAGTCAGTGTGTACCTGACAAAGAAAATGAAGTAAACAGAAAAGCAGATGAACAGGAACACTGCAGCTGCTCTCACCAGGTCAGATGGACTGAACCTGCAGGAGCACTCTAATGACTGAAGAACAAAACCATAACCTAAAGGGCTTTTCATGGTTCCGTTACTCTACGTTTTGTTCATTGTAAACTGTTTGACGGCTTAATAATAGCGGCAGGTCCGATGTGCCGCTTTTAAAACGACTCCAAAGTAGAAGAGAAAGGAAATAAACATGATTACAGTGTATTTATAAAGCACTTTTCCACCTCCAGAGCTTCACTAGGCAATGTGCGCGAAGTGTCTTGCCTTAGGACACAACCACATTTCCTCTAGCGCCCCACTGTGGCACTTGGTGATCCAGCGGTCTCCCATCCAAGTCCTAACCAGGCCCTGCCCCGCTTAGCGTCCGAGCACTGACGAGAGCGGGCATGGCAACCAAAGACACGAATGCGAAACAAAAGACTGACCAAAGAGAAATGATCCGAATGAAAGTGACTTCAAACGCTCTTTTTGTCATTTATGTCTACATTTTTAAAGCGTGTCCAAGATGGACGATCCGTCGACCGTTAGCGTCTTTAGCTTGGCGCCAGCACATTTCCATAACAGAATTGACTTCCACTGAACCCGCGGCGCTAATGCTAACGCGCAGTTTGACTTTTGCCTTGTTTTTGGAGACTCTGGGCCTGTAGCAGTGTGCAGACCAGACGAGAGCAGATACGGACTGACACTTGGAACATTTAAGGGCATTAAACTGCTCAGAGCTGAAGATATTACAATATATTTGACTCTGATTAGATTATATTTTGACAATCCTGAACCAGGATTTTGGACATTTTGTTCTCGTCTTCGCCATTGACGAGGGATTTATTTTGTTTGTTTAGATCAAAACGAGCAGTCTAAGGAAGTGGTCATGTGACATTTTTACATGTCTTAAATGTTCAAATAATCACAAGTGCAAGGGTGTGGGCGGGAACAGGGGGTAGGTGAAAACAAGAATTTGGTGTCCTTTTTTGGCTGCTCCGATTTCCTCATCTTTGAATGTGGTTTTGCCATCAAAAACACACCTGGAGTTTGATGAATCCTAAATATTTGGCCCGTCTCACACTCCCAAGAGAATAATACTTGGTTTAACCTTGTGATGTCATCGAGTGGTAATCCAGGAAGTGCACCTCCATGTTTTCAAAGTCCTTTATCAGACAAATGTTGATGCTTTCAAGCCTCACATGCTGAACAATACAGAATGACTCAAAATACATAGTAAACGAGTGATGACAGAAAACAACGTGGTTAAAAGTTCTTATTAGAGGTGCGAGTTGTATAAAAAGAAACAATTTGGAGTTATGCAACATTTGAAAACGGAGTATATCTAAAAAAGATCTTAAACTATTGAAAATGACATTAAAAAAGAGACAGAAACATCTAGTGTATTCTCACAAACCAAGGTATAATATTTCAAAATAAATGAAATGGAATTAAATGAAATAAACTAAATACAGTAATAAAATAAATAAAATAAATAAAATAAATAAAATAAATAAAATAAATAAAATAAATAAAATAAATAAAATAAATAAAATAAATAAAATAAATAAAATAAATAAAATAAATTGCCCACCCATGTCTCTTTTAAAATATTGTTTATCTGTGGAAAACATGTTGATGTGTGGGCTCAAAACCGTTGCCGCCAACTGTCAATAAGCCGCATAGTGAGTTTGACCCCTTAAATGATCTGCAGTGACGGCGTATGAGCATTAAAACACGGGAGTGTTTTGCGGTCGCAGGAGGGAGGCAGTATTGGCCCTTTAATGCTGCGACATGAGCGTGGATCCCGTAATGCATTAGTCATTAGTCATCAGCGTATATTGGCCTATACCTGCGGTCGTGAATGTGCACGTCACATTAGATCGCCACGCAACCCGACCATAATCTTTACTGAAGCATTTTCTAGACACGACGTAACATTGCGCTTAACATGTGTAGGTGAATCTGGCTGTAACATCATATTAGCTCAAATTAGCATATCTACTGAAGCTAGCAGATGTGAAGGGGGACTGTGGTTTCATGGTACAGACGTTCACTTTGGAGCAGATTGGGACAGTCCGAAAGTGTCTCCATTGTCTTAAGTGAACCGTACTGGCTCGTTTAAACGGTCAAAAGCGGTGTAGACCCGGGTCCACGTTAGCTACGGCGGAGCTACACACCAGAGCGAGATGGTTGGACATGAGAGAACACAGACTCGGGTGAAAACAAGACGGCAAAAAGCAGATCTAAAGAATTTCTCCCCAAACTGGCTTGATCTTGTGATCATCCACCACATTTTCAGTGACTGTATATGTTGAGCCCGCATGCTTGGCAAAACAAGACAAGCGCCTGTTAGCATCAGCAGTTTCCTGGGAAAAAAAAAAAAAGTTGAGGGTAAATCGGAATTAATTAAATGTTTCCCGTTGGAATGACTAAATGTCTTCGGACTTATGATTAAAAAGTATAATTTAAGTAGATTTAGATTTTATTCATTGAGAAAACATATATTTAGAGAAAAGGGGCGGACGGAGCAGAGAACGCAGCGGAGAGGGGCGGACGGAGCAGAGAACGCTTTTTAACTTTTTAACGTACTATAAACTATATGAATGATCAGGTACAACAATGTGTTTTGTCTTTTATATGTTTATATATATAAAATGGCATGTATTTGAGTGACATCATTGTTTTGCCGACGTCCTTGGTTTTCATGTACATGGATGTGAACATGAACTATTAAATATGTGATTTGTCCAAACCCGGTTCACAGCTGCCGTCGTGCTGTTACCATAGAGACGCGTATGGTCAGTGGTCTGGTGGAGATCGAAATCTTTCTAATAGCGTCCCCCTGTTGTTTAGTTTCAGAAAGGGCCCATGTAGATTTAAGGTTTAGTTTGTTTGAGTTTCATTTGTCTTTCTAAAAACTGTTTTATTTTGTTTGCATTTAACGTTTTAAAACTTAAACAAATTTATGGAAAACATGCAATCTGCCTTTCACTTTCCACATGAACGCGTGGATTAGGTGTCTGGGTTGGTGGGCCGTGAAGCCGTTTGAAATGACAAGCTCATAAATGATTTGTGAAGGCAATGGACTGGTCAAAATGAGAGCGGCACATGGTGCAAGGCAGGGCTTAGTTTTCCTGAGGGCCAGATTTCTCTGGGGCCTTGGCCTCGGCCGGACAAGCTACTGACAAGATCAGAACCAAGACTAACCCAGAATCAAACCTGTCTAGAACAGGTCCAAACCAGGTCTAAAGCAGAATTAAATAAGGACGAAGCCAGTGAAACCAGAAAACAAGTCACCAAGATGGGTCAAGGGCCAGATCAGATTGTTTGGCCTGATCTGGCCCCCCAGGCTTTAAAAACACGGAGGAGCTCGGCCTAGTTTTAACTTCTAAAAGAGTTGAAAACAAGCGTAAAATGAGATTTTTTAAAGAACTAACTTTTTCTATCAAGATTCCGAAATAGTTTTGAATAAAGATAATAAATCAGTCCAGTTTTTGGCAAAAGAATACTTAAAATTAAATTAAATATATATATTTTTTATGTACAACAAAAACTGAATAGCTAAAAGTAAAAAAAATCTCTAGAATTCAGAATATTAATCTTGATTCAATTAATTTTGACAAGGTATGTCTCAATTTTTCAATATTTTCAACAAAGTGAACTGTTGTGACTTAATAATAATTTTATATATATATATATATATATATATATATATATATATATATATAATATATTATTATTAATAATAAAAAAATACATTGAAACCCGTCAAAAGAACTTTGAAACAAATAAAGAAAAATATAGAGCAAGAAGAGATTCAGTGTAACTTCTGATGGAGTGTTCGCCTGCTCCTCAATATGGAATGCATATAAACATATCTCCATGGAGACACGCAGGGGGCAGAACTATAATAAAGATGGGGCAGATATACTAATACATATTCTGACATTCTTTTTGACTTTTAAAAACAAAAGTCTGACCATGTGTGTCATGTGCAGACGCGCTCATTACTCATGATTAGTTTTTTAGTTGCTTATTACTTCATTCAAGTGGCAACATCACAAATCGATCATGATCAAGTCTTAGCGCCAGAACTGGCTTTAAAACCCGCGTTCTCGACTCCAAAGTCTCCGAGCGGACGAGGCTGATTCAGGACGCTCCAGAAACGGTCTCAAAACTCTAATATTTTATCATCCTGCAAACGAGGGCAGCCATTTTAGAAAAGATGGATCTCTCTCTTCATTTCCCGTCACCAGGTTGTCATCGTAGCACCTAAAGACACTGCCACTTATTCCCATAATGCCACTGGGCTAATTTTATGCAGATTGCGAGCACAAGTATGTACATAAATCTCTCTGACATGCTCCAAACGAGTTATTATGCAGATTAACAGTCCCAGTCCCAAACATTTAATGATGAGGGATGCGTGCGGCGTCGGGCTAACGGGGGAGTGCTGGTGTTCAGGGCGACAGTTGGGCCTAGTCTTAGTCTTAATCCAAGCCGTTATGGCACACGGCTAAAGACGTATGTCTGCAGGCTTAAGGGTAATGCGCTGCTTTTGTGCTAAGATAAGAAACGATAAAGATGTGGTATTGATTCTCTGGTATTTAGCAATACACTGACACATATATGCTGAAGGCAGCTCGAGCAGGCATCGATTAATGGACTAATCGTGACGAGTTGACAAGAAAAATAATTGCAGTTGTATTTTGATCATTGCAATCTTTAACTGGACTAACATAACATGACATAAAGGGGAATAATATCAATAAAATAGTACAAAAAGAGGACTCGGCGCACATTCAGATACGTTCTTTGATGTTTTGATGAGGAGACGCTATTAAGACGCGATTCAAAGTACAAGATGAATGAACACGTGGTCTCTGAAGAGCAGTTGAACGCTGGCTCGGGCACGAGGCCAGACCCAGTGTCCATCAGCAGAATAACGTGCTGACACGGGCTCCACTCGGCCCGGCCTGTCCGTCAAACAGGCAGAACGCCGTGTCGTTATTACAGCCATATCACAGAGTCGTTACACGCATCAGGGTCGTTCTTATTTCAAGACAGATCATCGTCCAGTTGACAAAAAATAGGGTTTAATGAATAAGAATTCTGTCAACATATGTTTTACTTCCTCCATTTCCAATAAAACCAGGCAGAAGATCGATCATGAAGGTGGGCAATGTATCCAAAATGTTATATTATCGTGAATGTTCTTTTAATATAGTACAGCGTATATTCAAATATATATGAATGCTACACAAAAAGATGGTTAAAAATGAAAAAAGTGATGTTTTGATTGCTTTATACCTTCAGTTGAACAATCCAGAACTGAACCAGAATTAAACTAGGACTAGAACCAGGACTAGACTAGGGCCAAAGCAGGTCTAAACTAGTGCAAACCCAGAATTAAACCAGTAAAAAAGATGTTTTAAATGTTTAATATTTGGCGATATTTCTGGACATTTGTTATGTTTTTTTCACATTTATCTGAAGATTAAACCCCAACTACCAGCCGAGCCCACCACTTCTGTATGTGCCCGATAATCTCCTTCAGAACTATGGGATGAGCCCGATTTAACGATCATTCACGATTATCGAGACTGTGATCAAACAACAGTGACAGCTTTAATTTTCTGTCTTCCTTTTGGTCCGACATGTGACTGTTCCTCAAGTTTGTGACCGACTTTAAGAAGCCGAAAAAGACAACGTAAAGTTAAATATGACAAAAACAGCCAGATTCAAAAAGTTATTTACGTTTAACTCAATGCAATTTAGCGTCTAAAATTCTCACAATTATTATTATTTTTATTTTGCTTTGATTACATTGTGACCTTAATAATAATAATCATAATAATAATAATAATCATAATCATAATAATCATAATAATTTCAGTCTTGTCCTCGTGTTGGTTGCACTGAAACGGAGCAAAGACCTTCACGCCGCTTATAAAACTATCAATACTTGGGTTAATTCAGTGTAAATCGTGTCAAAGTGATAATTTCCTGAAGTTGGCGGACCCTATACCAGAAAAGTTACACAGTGCACCTTTTAAAGACACTACGAAACATCTCCAAACACAAATGCTGCGCTAAAGTTATTCATATTGTGGCACGATTCCCCAGGTCAGCCTTGATAAAAGATCTCAATGTTTCTCACCAGATTAAATAAAGGCTAATCAAAGTCATCATTCGTAGTTGTCACACTTGGACGTTACCATGGTAAAATGTATTGTTGAAGACATAGCTGTAGCTTGCACACCAACACACACAAACGCACACAAACGCACACAAACGCACACAAACGCACACAAACGCACACAAACGTCGGGTACAGATCTGAGAGTCGGTGGGCCTTGGCGGCGTTGTAGCTGTAATCACTTTTGGGACTCAGTTTGTTTGCGTCGCCGCGGAAACATTAGCATAAATGCCAACGCGGGGGGAAAATGTCACCTCACACGGCCTTCGCTCCGCAAACTCGCTGACTGCAGATGCTCGCGCAACAGGTGTTGACCCAGATGGGGAGCATTTTGGAGGCTAATGCTAACGCTACCGCTACAGCGTTCATGCTAACATTCTGTGGTTTAGCTAAGTGTGACGTCACAGAGTTCAAATGTTCAACTGACACAAACAGCAAGAACAGGGATTTTGTCTGCCTTGTTCGATGCTCATGCTATCGATTACTTAGCAACTCAGCTAGTCCAGGATGATTTGAGGGACTCCGGTGCCAGTCCCCTGTGTTTTTTTTTTATTAGTCATTAGCATTAGCATTATTGTGCAAAAACACAAGTTGGATTTTATAAAACCTGCCGATCCTGAAGTTCCAAGGGATCCAGTGTTCTCACAAAGCTTCTGGATGTGTTTAAAATGGTCTCCGTTTTCTGAATCCTGAATAAAATAAATTAAAAAAACAAAAATAGCAACTTTTTCCTTTTACAAATCTCTTGGGACGACAAGCCTCATGTGGGAGTAGCAGTGGGTTTATCCATTACTCTTGCCTGTGTTAACATTACAATTTAGTGACGCCAGATGAGCGCTAACAAATGCCCAATGCTAACGCTACTATGAGCCTCATCCAATTTCTTACACCTCCACAGTCCAACAGTTCCCCCATAAACAACCTATGTTTGCGCAGAGGCCGACTCAACACTCCCTCCTGTCTCCACTCATTAGCGATCATTAGCCGTTAGCCATTACGTAACTAGTTTAGGCCCCAGTTAGCATGAGTTAGCATGTGCGCGTGCGCGCGTGTGTGTGATCCATGTCAGCTCACACCCGGGCTAATCAGGCCAGTTAGCCGCGTCAGTGCGAGAGGAGTGTGCGCTCGCTGCCCTGGTGCCCACGGAAATGGCCTGCAGCTGCGCTAGCACTTAGCATACGCCGCTAAATCACACGGCGCTACACTGCTGTCCCTGGGAATTAGCATCAGCCGCGGCCAAAGTTTACCCCGCAGTTAGCAGAGGTAGAGTCGTTTAAGTCAATGGGGTTATTTAATGCTTTGTACGGACTTTTTAATTTTTCAGTTTTTCGTGTTTTAATGAATAATGTAATTTTGATGGTTGTAATTTTATAACTAAAATTCAAGTATGGACATCTGTTCCTTTGCAGCACTTTCTGTATTGTGTTTGAACGCTTGGATTAAATGTCTTGCAATTATTTTATAAATTAAAACTCTAATTCATGTAAATGTTTTTTTTCAAGAGGAAAACAGTTGCTACAGTGAAATTGTAAAAATAAAATGAGAAACAGGAATTCAATGGACCTTTTATGTTATTATTGAGATCAATATAGTGGTTTACATGAACAAAATGTAAAATGATGACGCATGGAAACATTATAGTTTAAAATTTGAATGTATTTATTTTTTTGAATTAAGATTTGAATTAAGATTTTTCTTATGGGGGGAGAGAGGGGAGAGAAATTGGGCAAATTGTCCACGTCGGGAATCCGATGCCATGGTGGTATCAACTACACATGTGTAATGACCTTAACCACTGGACCACCAGCAAGTTCAGTTTAATACTAAATTTAAAGCTTCAGTAACTCTATATTTAATATATTTTCTATCTGCAAAACATGTGAAAGGAACAGAGGGGGCGCCATGGGACACACCAGAGAACACCGAGTCTCTCAAAGTGAGGGGGGAAGTTTATTTTCATTCTCCTGTAAGGATAATCCACAGCTTTATGAGCATGACGCTTTTCACAAGCGTGTCACGTCAGCCGCCTCACAAACACTGCCCTGGCACAGTTTGGGTTTAACGGGCCGAAACTGGCCTGTTTGAAATAAAAGCTGTCGAGTTATTCTCTTCAGTCTAAGTTTGTCACGGAGTAGCTTCACAACGTCATAACTCATCTGTGTTGTTTCAAGCTAGCACTGGCCACAGCGCGGTTTTCTGTGTACGAGGCGGGACCCCGCACCAGCACAGAGGTGTCCGAAGAGCGCCTGCTCAAAACATATGCGTTTATCTAGCGGAATTTGTACCGTTTAGGAAGTAGTTCAGATCAGCCCCTCGTGGCTTTGATCTATCAACAATAGAGGCTCTGAATGAAATGCGAGACAAGAAACTAGCTAAATAACGGAATGTCCCGCCTAAATTGGGTGGGCTGGTAACCCTGAGTTACAGCAAAGTACTGTACAGCAAGCGATGCTTTTAGCCCAAACTCGGTCGAACTCGTCTATCTCCTTTAGGGCCATACTTGTGGGCCTGGATGCCTAAAACTCATCAAGCCCTAGTGGTCATATCTGGCAATGACAACTTGTTATGCTGTTACTCTCTTGGCAGTGAATGGAACAACAGAGATTTAAGTATATTTAAATATATGTAAACAATAAATATCTTATTAATTGAAGTAAATACCTGTTGTCCGCGCATTCCCACACTCTCGTACTGTCCAGTTCAGTCGGACAGAATGGGTCACTTTATAGGCATGGCGGCTCGAGAGACAAAGCTGCGTTAGCTTTCTGGACTAAACTAATGTGGTTTTTCATATGGTCGTCTGTTATTGACTGATGGTGACACTGAAGCGCCTGTAGCGATTGTTTATGTCTCTCCAAAAACCCCCGCACTCAGCCAAAACTCACATCCCATTCATTTCCAACTATTTTACACATTAATAACTGGCACTTTTCCACTGACGTGCATGGCCTAAAGGCACAAAGGCAAACAGTGGAAGGATATTGGGGAGAAGTGTGCGGACACTCGATTAGTGAAGTAAATGTGTTTCCTATTGACTGCTCATTTTGAAACTGCATCAAGCGCTGGTTAAAAATAGAATGTGCACTCATGGGGCGAGTTATTTTGGGGAGTTCATTTAAATATATTAACTTGAGACCTTCGTCTACGCAGCCAAAAGCAGAGCTAATTCACTTCTCTCATCGTAAACATGACTGGAGTTGTGTTTGTTCACACGTGTTTGCTGCATTTTTTCTTAGCTTTTGAAGTCCTTTGCTACACTCATTATGGTTATTATAGTTCTCAAACTTTGACAGTAGCAGCTGCTTTTATTTGCCTCATTCAAACTGCTTGATTAGTCAGTGCGCCAGTGGCTGGAGTCCTTGCGCTCTCTGTTGGTGATTTGTATACTTTAACAGAAGACGTCAGATAAATGAACTTGTTTCCCATAAATAATTAGAGCTAAATTTCATTTTTTGTTGACAACAGTGATTGGCACCGTAGAATATCTCCTTTTGTACTTTGGATCATGTAGAATCTGTCCTCGTTCTTTGGATTTTGGAGAAAAAGAAAGTCTCTTTTCATTCTTTGGATTCCGTATTTATGAGTCCATTTTTGTAGATGATCTTTAAAAGACAGCTCTTGGTCTAGAATGAAACCAAGGCCAGGTATTTATGATTTGAGACAAACTCAATAGAGTTGACCTAAGGGGTCTTAATCAGGGGGAAACCCTTCATAAGAAAATACCATCGCTTTAGTTTTTTTCTGAAGTCAGCACTAACTTCAGGAATCCACAGAATCTCTCCCTTTGTTTTTTGGACTAGGTTCAGTCTCTTCTTTCGTACTTTGTTCTCCGCAGAATTTCACCTTTTAGAATCTCTCATTTTGTTCTTTGCGTCCGTAGGTGTTGAATCTCTTCTTCCAGTCTTTGGTTTTGGCTTCTCAAACTCTCTCAAACATGCAGCAAATCCCCCTTGCCAGCTACAACTTTCCTCGACCTCATCTCCACCACAGCAGCAGAACCATCAGCCTCCTCAACCTTCCATCTCCTGTTCTTCAGCATCGCCTGAGGCTCAGCCTGGATGACAGGGTCTAAGCGCCAAAGTCTATCCACTCATTAAACTTTTCATGTCTGTTTTACACGCCCAAACCGACCCGACTCCTGTAGATATCTAACCTCATTTCATTCCCGTCTCATAAAAAGTCTGTGTTTTTCTCTCAGATAAATAAAGTGGTTTTCGGCGGGAGCAGACAGCCTGCATCATGCGCTTGTCGACACACACACATTTTTATAACAGTTTCACATCTGTTTTTTTGTCTCCAATACCAACTGTCTCCCTCGCCAAACTCCACAA
Source organism: Chaenogobius annularis (assembly GCA_015082035.1). Lineage (NCBI taxonomy): Eukaryota > Metazoa > Chordata > Actinopteri > Gobiiformes > Gobiidae > Chaenogobius > Chaenogobius annularis. Next base: position 49,612 of record BJKM01000358.1, read on the forward strand.
TCCAGATTTCCTCGTTCTTGGATCTGCGCGCTTTTCGTCATAAAGTCGTGTTTGAAGTGTTATTGTGCTCGCTTCAACTCCATTATGTATTTACTGAAATGTGTTTGGAGGTTCTCTTTATATTTCATCTTGTTGTTTGAACGAGTTCTCCAAAAACACACTGGTTCATGAGCGCAGACGCGTGCTCTGGTTCTCCGGATCTAGATTAGCGCTTGTAAAACATAAAAACATGGAATACATAATGCACACAGGAATATGTGTTACAAGGGTTTCAGAATACGATGCGGGTGAAACAATAAAATAAAAATAATACACTACTCATGCCTTTTTAAATATAGGAGCATTTATTATTATTTTTTGGCATGTTTGGCATATTCAAACGAAATTACAAACAACCATGTCTTTGTATTGTTAGATAGTGCACCTTAAATGTTTCATGCCAGTTTTCTCTAAAAGTACTATAATTAAGTAAAATGTAGAGATCTGTATTTTACTTGAGTAGTTTTTGCAGCAGACACTTTTGGCTTGTACTTCACTACATTTGAGAGCAAGTATCTGTACTTTTACTTAAATAACAACATTGAGAACTTCCTCCGACCCGGCCTAAAGCGGTGGCTCACCTTCCTCTTCTTCTCTTCGCAGGGTATGATGAGTATAGTGGGCTGGTTGCTTCTCTTCTCCTCCGTCATGGTGCCGGTGGTATCCCAGAAACCCCCAGGACTCAGTGTGGGCGTGGTCATGGCTGAGACACGCCCCGTCATGGATGAAGACCTCCGCCCCATACGACGCCCTGACGCTGCTCTGGATGTGTCCGTGGTGGTTCTGCGCATGAACCAGACGGACCCCAAAACGGTCATCACACAGGTTTGTCCACTCAGTCCAACAGTCTTTGTAAAGAGCGAATATGTTTCCTCAGAATTTGTATCAATATGTTTGCAGACCAAAACTTAACAAAAATACATTTAATAAAGGTAATTAAGACTAAAACAGCTGCTGAATTGATATGTTCATTGACTTTGATATTTGTAGTATTTCAGCTCGTCCAAGTACGGGAGTATTGATCATGTTTTCCCACTTTTAAACGAGGGTGACATTCAAAGCTGATATTGATTAAAGAATTGGATCAAGAGATTTCAAACAGGCCACACTGCATGAGTGTGGGCATGTTTCATTTGTAAGTTTTAAGAGTATATTTATGTGGAGCACCAGGCTTATTTAGGCAATTAACCATTCTCAAATCAAATATCTGAAAAAATATATATAGTTAGTTCATCTGAAGGTTATGAGAATGTAACGGTGTTCATTTCCAGAAAGTGGTCAATGTCACAAACTGTGGTTTGTAAAGATTTTTTGACCAAATAATTAAACTGATAAATATGAATATGGAATATGCAAATGTGTGTTAGAGTTAAAGTTGATTCTAAGGTGATCTTATCAGCCAAACTGTAAAACATGTGCGTTTATATGACCAGAAGCAGGAGCTGTGAGCCAGCAGACATGAGTCTGTGTGTCAGGCTGATGGAGCTGATGCCTCCAGGGTTCAGCTCTGCAGGGGTCACGCTGGGAAGGACATGGGCCACTCGTCTGGAGCTCTGGCTCTGACAGCGTCGGGCTGGAGAAGCATTCGCCTTTCCTTGAGAGAAGCGAGTGATGGTCTTCAAGGTTATCACTGATTAAGGCTCTTTGGACGTGTCCAAAGACTGGCACAAAGAGAGTAAAGTTAGCTTCCTTGATTCCTCTGGAATGTCTTTGTCCCGTACCTTAGCATAGCTTAGCAAGATTAGTTTAAACACTGGGACACTTCTCTTCTACCTGGTCATGGGTCTTTCCTCCTCGAAGACCTGGGTGGAACTGTAGCAACTGACCTGGGATTGGCCTGTGCAGTTTAGGCAACGCCTTGAATATTGGTGCAAAGATTCAACCAATCAGACACATGCTTGTGTGTGAGTCAGCTGACAGAGGCTTACATAGTTACACAGGTTAAAATGTACACACGACTTGCAGAACATGCAGAGCAGCATCACATTATGGACAGTAAAGGCATCATGTGGACAAAGTCAATCAAATAAGTGTTCTTTAGACTTCCAGGTTTTCATCTTTGGATATATAGGCTCTTTAGAGTTCATTTAGGGAAAAGTTTATTCCAACTTCCAGAACACGAAGCCTCTCCTTGTGCCAGAAACGAAAAGCCTAATGTCCGGCATTTCAATGGCAAAGCTCAGAGGTCATCCACAGGTCAATACATATTAAATAAAAATGAACAGAAGAGACATACAATCTAATCCATCCACGCACCCAATTAAACCGTTTGGATTTAGTCTAGTGCCTCGAAGCGCTGCATGGTGATTATTGTGATTTGTGTTTACTGTGAATTACTTTACACAAAACGACACATTTCATTGAATAAAAAGATATTTGAACTTAAAATGCACACACAGACTCTGTAATTTAGGTAACTTGTGTGGTAGATTTGTAGATTTGCTGACTCATTCTCGAGCAGTGACTCTGAGATTTTAGGAGTTCTCAACTCCCCACTCCTGTGGGGTCAGCTCCAAATCTCAAATCATAAGGTTCCAACATGTTTACGATGGTCACTTACAATGAAATTTACAACAGCCAATTAGAGCCGCCGGGCCACTCCAGGCTCCGTTGCTCAGTGAGTGTCAGACAAATAATTGTTGAAAAATGTCCTCATGTTGGTGGTCTGCACACAAATCGCAGAAGATTTTAAAATCCTCCAGTCTGCAGATGGCAATACTGTGGGCGGCGCTGGAACGAGAATCTGCAGTGACTGAACATCAGTGAAGAGAGCATAGGTTAGAGTTCACATGACAGAATGCGATGATATGATTGGAGCAGAGCATTATGAGCTTTATACAAAACTGAACATATATATACATATATCTGTGTATAACGTTTGAAGCGACCTAACGGCAAAGGCTTTTCCGGTCCGGTTTGTCACCCAGCTGGATGTTCGATGTACGAATGACATTATAGCGGAATATTGTACCATGAGGTCTAATGCACTAAACATGTGTGTTGTGTCTGATTAGGTGTGCGAGCTCCTCACCCGGACCCGCCTCCATGGGATTGTATTTGCAGACGGCACAGACCAGGAGGCTATCGCTCAGATCCTGGACTTCCTGTCAGTGCAGACCCAGCTGCCCATGTTGGGGGTCCACGGGGGCTCCTCTATGATCATGGCCGACAAGGTAAGGCCGAACCCCCCACAGCGACTGCCGCTGGGGGGGGGGAGTCGCTGCTCATGCTGTTGTGGGTGTCATGGTTCATGGAGGTGTCATGGAGGCCGGCCGCTGTGCTGGCTGTGGAGATGACATGGCTGGAGTTGGTTTCTTGGAGGTCTAGAGTTGTACACAAATACCCTGTGTATTGGACAGTTGTTTTCTTATGATTACTTTATACGGAGTGGTAAAATTGTAACTTAAAAATTGTGGAATTGCCTGCTTGACATGTGTGAGGTCAGGGATTACTTAGTCGGTCGTAGTTTTTAAAAAGTGAAAGAGAAAATCAACTTGTAGTCATCTGGACACTACTGTACTGGCGAGAAAGTAAAACGAATGCTGCACTGAACTAGATTAGTCCTGCACTGAACTAGATTAGTGAACTAGATTAGTCCTGCACTGAACTAGATTAGTCCTGCCTCGTCGCTCTAAACCCGATTGTGATATGCATAACTCTCCTTCACAGCTGTTAAGACCCTGATTAGCGTTTGATTGACTTGAGCTCTCACTTGACCAAGGTTTAAGGATGCGGCTGTAAACAGAGGGCAGATTATACCTTTACTCACAGTGTTTGTTCAAAGAAGTCTTTTCTGTTTCAACAGAAAATGTCTTCTTTGCCCCTCTGTGAAATCATCCTTTCTCCTATTTTAAAATCTGCACCTCGCTGTCTTCAAATGAGGGATTTGTGGCTTTAAGATGTAAGTGGACCGCTGATTGTAAACCTAAATTCGAGTGCCTTCTGTGTTGATACAGTCTTGTGCAGTGTTTGTTTGGTTTTGCCATCGTAATGCTCATTGCAGCCTTTTCACTACAATGGGTTGAATACACAACATATTGCTTTGTTTTTAAGTGTGCATTATGGTCTTTTCCTTGGGATGAACAAGTTTGTGTTCTGGTTTAAAGTAGACAGGAATGTCACGCTGTTTAAGAATGCTTTGTAGTTTTTCACAGACCTGAGACATAAGACAAATGTAGGAAGAGTTTTTAGAGGGACTGGGTAAGTTATTATTACACCTTAAATCGTAATGTTAAGGCTTTAAAGGTCGATATTTTTTGACAGGAGACGTTTAGACTTTTTTTTTTAATGCCCTAAAGGGAAGGGCGGGAGGTGGATTAGTACTGCCCCAGGGGAGGAGTTTACCCTGAAACTCGCCCTGGACTTGTTTGTACATTCACAGTGCGTTCACATTTAGTGATAAAGTGACAGTTTTAGCCCCGTTTGAGTTCAAAAGTAGACTTGGTTTGGTCCTGCTCTAGCACTGGGCTACTCCTGGTCTAGTCTAGGTTTAGTTCTGGGTTTAGTCCCAGTTTAGTCCCTAATTTTGATGTGGTGATTGTAGTGTTAAGTGTGAACGGTCAATGCAGATGGAAGGTTGTATCTCAATCCACCATTTTATATCCACCGTTTATATTATGCCTTAAACAAAAGCGTTCTTCTTTCAATCAAGTGTTACCAGGCATTCTTTTTTTTAAATGGTAAGGAAAAGGTTACAGTTCACATTTCTCTTCGTTTACTTTTAGTCTCGCCTTGACATGACCTTCAGCCAGGCTAGCTAGCATTCACACCTACGCATTTCCCTACGAGGACAGCAAAGGCTAATCTAATCCAAACATTTGGTGCGCTAAAAGCAAACCCGAGTTCAGAACACCTGCAAGTGCGGTCTGGGTTGGTGTGAAAGCGGACAAAGTGAGTTTCGGTCCAAGGCCAAAGACCACCTCCAGAATGTAGTCTCGGGAAGGCTGCAATCGCACACTCCACCGTGCGTCGCGTCTGATGCTAAGTGGCCGAAACAAACCTCAGACTCTCTACAAGTCTGAGGTTTGTTTTGCCAACAGGCGAACGGGCCGTCTAGTTTGTGGACGATTCCTGCAGTTTCTTCAGGCGATTTGCGATGCGGCGTCACCTCAGCCGGGTGGTGTGGGGGGAGGGTCATCTGTTTTCTTTAGTTTCACTTTGCTTGAAACTGAAGTGTGATGGGAATCTTGAGAATACTTTCACTGTTTTATTCTTAGATTGTCTCCTTAATAATGTCGCTTGTGCGTTAGATGGATGGATTTTTCTGATGTTGTGATCGACGCGTTTCAGAATTAAGCATGTCTCTTTCCAAGTCAATCTTCAACACAACAACAAAAAAAAGACATCTAAAATCCAACTTTTAGTTCCCTTGACATAACACTAAATGAACCGAGCTACTATGACGTCACCCGGTGGCTCCGTTCTGCTCACAATATTTTAAAAGTCTTCGCTTGTGCTCGAGTCTGTGTTGTTGTTGTCGTGGTGTGCGCGAGGACCAGTCGTTTTTTATCCCTCTACAGTTCACCATCCCACAATGTTCCTGTTTTTTTGTCCTGAAGCCATCGCGGTTAAAGCCCCAGAGAAATGCACAGGCCCGGAATGACCCCATTGTGTTCGCCGTGCTGAAACTCTCCTCGAAGTTCCACTCTTAAGTTAGCCCGGTAAATCATTAGGCGGTAGCAGAGACCCCCCACCTGGAGTTATCCAGATCTGTCTTCTTAACAAGCGCCCGTGTTTACATGCAAATACGCAGAGGAGCACGGAAAATATACAACGTCGAATAGCACATACTTTGCAGTTTTTATTTTGAGCTAAATTGTATTAATTGTATGACCGGTTGGTTTTGGGCGATGCAAAGGGATCGGCGGATTCGCAGTTACAATCGTGGTTTGAAGAGCGGTGGCAGTTCATTTGTTAAGATTGTTTGATTTGTGGAAAAGGACTTTTCGAACTTGTCTAAACCATTATTACAGCCAGCGCAAATAAGTGTCAGACGTTTAAGAAATAATCCTGCCTCATTCGGAGATGATAAATATTTTACCCGACCAAAGTGAAGCTGCTCTTTGTAGCTTTTCTGGTGGAGTATTTACTGTGATGGACAGATTAATAGTAGGATACATAGAGCTTATATTTACTCAATTTACAGGTGGTTTTATTACTTAAAAATAGCTTGGAAACATCTTACATTTAGAGATATCATTTTGAATCGTTTGTACTTTACTTACACAGTTTTTCATCGCATTTATATACACAAATTAAGTCATTTTATTCGTGGAAATGCTTATGTATTTGCATTTTGCTGAGTAAACGAGATTTTGCTGAAAATCGTGGTTAAAAATTTCAAATGTTTCCCTTTTTTCTGTTATTAGAGTTTTTAGTTTTTAGAATTAGATATGAACAATCCTTCTGTTTGATCTGTCAAAATCTTGTTAAATCCAAGATTGTAAAGTTTGATGTGTTTGCAGTTTTTAAGGCTTGATTTTCATGTTTCTATGGGAGAAAAATGCAATTGAAGAAAACAGACTTTGAAGTGCCAATGTCCGATGTACAGTAAATCTGCGGATGAAGTGGGTTCAGTTAAATAATAAAACATCAGGTTGGACAAACATAGTTCACTAATATAAGTATGTGTCAGAATGGTTCAGATCAAGATGAATATTCTGGAAGACCTGGACCGCTCACAGACGGACTGCCGCGCTTTGATATAAAATCTCACGGGGAACACGAGGCGCCGGTAAACGCTGCGGTGTTTGAAGTGGGGGGGGGAAGGAAGCGCGTCGACGAGTGTCCCGGAGACGTCTCCTTGTCCGGCTGCAGGAGACAACGCAATCGGAAACGGAAATCACAGGCCGAGCGGTCGCGGGCGTTAAGAGGATATGAACGCAGTTTATGAGATGGTGGTGGTGTTTTCTCCTCAAAAACGTATCGGGAGTTGTGTTTTTGATTCATTTACACTTGTTAAACACACAAATGGTGCATATTTATGTTGTTTTAGCCTCGTTGAAACGTCACTTCTTGAAGCAGCAGAAGATATTGCAGACTTTATGTGGCAATAACGAAAATGAAATAAAATAAAGTGAATAAAAAACAATTTAAAGTCATTTGTTTTAGTCACTTCTATCATCTAGAAGGTTAATTAATATCCAGGGCACTAAAAGTCAAGATTTATGTAATTTTCAACCTTCAATTTGCACTTCATTCGTTCAATTATATCTTGTTTTAATATTTGTCATTGTTAGTTTCAATTGCAGTTATTTCGAACAGTTGTACATTGTATTATTGAAAAAAGTAAGGTACAGTAAAATTGTCAAAAAGCTGCAATTTTTCTACAATCTCTAACTTTGCCGTCACAATTTGAAACTGAGTGTTTTCTGAAGCGCGCGAGGACCTTGTAAACGGCGTGGCTGAAGCGAAACACATCTACGGACATGTATTTTTGGCGAGGGAACGGCGTTTTATCATGCGTAAAAGCTCCGAAAATACCAAATCCTTCCCTTTTTTGTTGTTGTCGTCAGTACCAGCGACCTCTACCAAAACTGAATCATTTATGAGGCGTCCAAAAGTCAAAAGTATTCCAAGACGTGAGGCACTTTCAGGCCTCCCAAAAGCAAACCTGTAGCAGCGCCGTGCGTTTCTCATTCAAGGTTCGTCAGAAGGTTATCTGATTGGTCTCCCGTGGCTGACATAACGGCGGCGAAAGATAAATACACGCTATTTTCCCCGCTTTGCTTTGACGTGCCATTAGCCGCGCTACTTAACCCCCGGCGGCTGTAATTGAACAGAGGAGGGGCCGACCGGCGGTGAGTCGCGGCGGCGTTAAGTACGGCTTACATCACGAGAGATACGGTCTGAATGTGGAGCTGAGCGCGCGTTAGCGAGGTGAGAAAACGTTGGAAACGACCTGATCTCTGAATCTAATCTAAATGTGTTTCCTTTGTGACATAGGACACTTAGTCGAATGGCGTTTTTTGACCGGAAAAAGCTGCACTATGTAACTTTCCGCTTGTGTCGCTTCGTGGAGACAAAAGACACACCTAGCTTCATTTTTTTTGCCTAAAATGTGCCACAGAATTACATTTAAACTTGACTTTTCGCGTTCTCATTGCAAATCGTTTATCATTTAAATTATTTCGTTGTTGCCGTGGAGATAGATAAGTTCAGTGGCACAGTGTGGAACCTTCCAGAAAAATGACTTAATTTACTTTGTCTTGTAATAAGAAGAAATGTATTTAAAAAAACATTCAAATACATCTAAAATAATCTTGGTCCATGAAGGAAATAACTTTACTAGTCAAAAGAAGTATTCTGAAGTCAGATGTCATTAAAGGTGCACTGTGTAACTTTTCTGCTTCTCTCCATGGACATGTTATTGCAAGATAAGATGAAGCAAGATAAAATGTTATAGTAAGTCATTTGAACTTAACCTAGATATGACTTTGTGTGCTCAGTTATGGTCATTTATGTGTGTCCAGGGGTTTGAGAACCTCGTAGACTCGTAACCTCATAGACTTTAGACCTCCTAGACCTTTAGCACCTCGTAGATGCTCTTAGATCGTAGACCTCATAGACCTTTTGACAAGACCTTTAGACTTGTAGATTTAGAGCCATTTTAACCTCGACCTTTAGACCTCGTAGACCTTTACCTCATAGACCTTTAGATTAGACCTTTACACATATACTTTTACACTCGTAGACCTTTGACCTGACTTGTAGACTATAGCCTTGTAGATCTCGTAGACCTTTTACACTCGTATACTTTACAGGTTGGACAGACCTCGTAGATCTCTTTAGACCTCGAAGACGCTTTACACCTCGTAAAACACTTTAAAAATGCGTATTCGCTTTACAACTCGTAGACCTTAGACTAGACCTTTACAATACTCGTAACCTTACCTCATAGACCTTTAACCTCGTAACCTTAAGTACCTCATAGAAACTCGTAGACGCCAGACCTAGACTGCCTTGTATCTCGTAGACCTTATTCCCTGGTTTGGTCCTTTACATTGACCTCGTAGACACTCCAGACTAGAAATCTTTAGACCTCCTAAAACACAAATAAATACGAATATTCGCGTATCGTCTTACTAGTCAATACTAAGACAATACAAAGTATGAATGCGCCAGGATATTAACTTCCCCTGGTGGACATTGTACACTCCAACCACTCCATTAAACGGAGGAGCTCATTTTACCGCTAACCTCCGTTCCCCGTGTTTGATTAGCGGAAACGACATTCGAGACACTTCAAACACTACCTCATTCCTCTTCTGCCGCTGCTTCTGCTGGCGCTGCTGGTGGTGATCTGCGCCGAAACCCAATCCCCGGCCGGGCTCTACCTGCTGTCAAGAACCAGCCCGGTAATCTGAGGATCGAGAGCAGGTCCCAGTGGGCTGCTAACAATTCAACCTGATTACTGCTAGCTAACAAACAATATGGTTCCCTCCGCCGCCACCGCCGCCGCCGGGGGTTTTAGGGGACGAGAAAGAGAGACGTAGCATGGTTCTCGGCTTGGGCACGTGAAATTAATACTCGCTACACGCTGTTAACCAAGAGCTGCGCGGGTTGGAACATTGTTGGAAGAGATAATGAAGGAATAGCGCGCTTGCTAGCAGTACATCGCGTAAATGTTGTAATTTGTGGGTTTTAACTTCTTTCCTTCCGCTATACGCAACATTTTGAGGACTTTTTTTTCCATTTCAAATGTTATAATAATTCAAGTTTGAATTGTTAATCGCTACGGCAACGGGGTTAATTTCTCATCTTTCTGCTACCCATGACTAGCAATGTAAGCTAATGTAATATGCACATTCCAAGAAGCTAAAAAGAATGCTAACGGCCTGAAATGGTATTTTGCTATGAGTTAAAGGTGCACTATGTAATTTTTTACCATCTGCTCGTCTCCCTGGAGATGTAGCTGTGCTTGGAATGTTCCGCAGTGTGTAAACGTGTCTGCGTTGCATTTATTCAATTACAGCTGTTTTTAGTTTTTAAAAATGACACCTCGAGAACCTTCTTACTGTTCTTCTCACGCCTCGCCGCAGATCTGAGCTGTAACTCGACCCAGCCTGTTTGTCTCCATGGCGATAGATGTGTTCAATGCCATACTATGGAACATTCCCAGCAAGACAAGCCTGGGAAAGTGATGTAGTGCAGCTTTATAAAGAGCTGCATAAAGAGTTGGTAATTACACATTTAACAGCATTAATAAAGCATGAACAAAGACTGAGCTCATAATGTATAGATAGTTTTATTAAGGATTATTCAGGCTTTGTAACTACTCAATTAAGGGATTAGGGGTTAGTATTAATGAAGTAGTTACAAAGCCTGAATAATCCTTGATAAAACTTTACAACACACTTGGTTTGGGGCGCTGAAGAGGGAGTAAACTTGAACTCCAGGTATGTTTTGGATGAGGAAACATTATGACTGGGCTCAAAGCTAAAACTGTCAGTTAAGCATGATGCGGGACCTTTCAGAAGAAAAGGCTGACAAATGCAGCACTTGTGGAACATCTGCTCCCACTCTCACTTGTCACCCTGAGGCCATTCCGCGTGAATTAAAACCAGTTCATCTGCTCTCAGGGTTTATAAATCTCACTTCGACTCGCCATCTGCCGCCGCCTGTGCCAATGGCCAGCTCTGGACGCGTTTAAGAAAAGAATGTAGGAGTAGGAAAAGTATCAAGTGACTATGATGATGAGAAAAGGGAAGGGAGAGTTCCTGTGCAAGTGCGCTCAGAGAAAAATGTCCTTCGTTGCCAAAAATGTCAAGTGCAAATGATTCAAACTGGGTAATCTGAGTCTCACTATTAAATAACGAGGATCAGCTGCATGGTCTCAACCACTATATCACATGGAGCTGGTCTGAACAGCTGTATGGTCTCAACACTAACTCACTTTCAATAGCTGCATGGTCTAAACACTAACTCACTTTCAACAGCTGCATGGCCTGAACAGCGTGCCACTTGGAACAGCTGTATGGTCTTAACACTGTAATCACTTTCAACAGCTGTATGGTCTAAACACTAATTCACTTTCAACAGCTGCATGGTCTAAACAGTGTGTCACTTTGGACAGCTGTATGGTCTTAACACTATATCACGTTCAACAGCTGTATGGTCACAGCACTAATTCACTTTCACCAGCTGCATGGTGTAAACACACACTCACTTTCAACAGCTGCATGGTCTAAACACTTACTCACTTTCAACAGATGTATGGTCTCAGCACTTTTTGAACAGCTGTATGGTCTCTGCACGATTGCATTGAACAGCTGTATGTCTCGACACTAACTCACTTTGAACAGCTGCATGGTCTCAAACACTATCATATGGAACAACTGGTCCAAACACTATTACTTTGAACAGCTGTATGTTCACAACACAAAATCACGTTGAACAGCTGTATGGTATCATCACCAGATCAGTTTGAACAGCTGTATGGTCAGCACATGCATCACATTGATCAGCCGGTCGTGCATGTTAGTCTCCAACAATCCCCATTCCCCCTACCCTCCAGACACGCCCACTGCTCTGGACTTCCTTCATTGTTTTTATTGCTTTTATTAAGTTGTTTTTTGTATATATTTATGATCAATATTAGGATTTCAAATGTCCAGAATATAAAATAATGACCCATAAGTGTAACAGATTTGAACTATATCGCAGACAAATGCTTAATGTCGTCTTTAAAGTTTTACTCTAAACTTCACGGAGAGGAATTTAAATTAGAGCAGGTTAAAAGAACAGCTGCATGCTCTCAACAAGTGATCGAAAGCCGACGTTGAGGAACAGCTGCATGGTCACGCCACTCACGCCCAACCCTTTGCCGTGTCCCACATATTCACGTTTACAAATCTAATTTCCCCAACCTCCAGACTTTACCGTTTTCTCGTATGTTCTTGTTTAATTTGCGTGAATTAAAACCGCTTGCAAGAACACATCTGAAAGCCAGTGAAGGCGGATTCATTGTGTGTTCCTACGGACGCCGTGGGAAAGCAAACAACAATCAAAAGCAGCTTCCCTGTCCAATTATATACCACTATTTTAGCGCAACAAACGAGCTCGCGGCTGCTGACAGACAAGTGATGAGGAACACCAGTCATGTTTGTTTCCAATGAGTGTTCAAATGCGTTTGAAATTCCTCCACTATAAAGCTGTAGTTGTAAAGTCTCATTGTGTCTAGTTTGAATATGCGGCAATAAAGGCAAAAAAAAAAACCCCAAAAAAATAAGAAAAAAGGATAAAATACTTACAAAAACGATGCATTTTTTAGTCATCACACAGGCTTTTAATCCTTTATTACAATTCACCAAGAATAGAAGGATGACACATAGGACATGATTTATTTACGTTCTTTGGGGAACAGTTGCTTGTATTCGTCCTTGTCGCGGTCTAAGCGAGTCTTTTAGGGATCTGATGTCGAGTTGTGGGTAGTATATATATATTCACTATATATATATATATATATATATATATATATATATATATATATATATATATATTGTAAGAATGCTCCAACTGCCAAATAATCTAGACTTTATGCACCAAAAGACATACATTTGCACATGATCAAACATAGTACAACATTCTAAACTTCACTTTAACCACAGACGTCTCAGTTTTAGTCACTTTTTTTTGTTTAAATCTCTGTAGTTACTGGGCCTATCCACATGAAACAAAAACTGGCAAGAAGTTTAAGATCTTCCATGTTGATACAAATGAATGAAGGTGACATTGACTCTTGAGAAATATCATGAGCGATTCCCTGTCCGTAAATGTCTGAGATGGTTGATACTGTGTGTCACTGAGCTCTGGGGGTCTCACCGCGTTGTGTCAGGCTCACACTGTGACCTCTGTGCCTGAGGCTGGATGGCCCTCGCTGGTGCGGGATCTTCACACATCAGATGCTTTTAGTGTATGAAGTTATTTGTGGCTGTGCACCTTCGTACTTGTGAGTCCTGGTGTGGAGAGCGGAGGGTCATATCATAGCGTCAGACAATACTGCGATGATGATACTTTCTGCGATACATCGTGCGGCCCATTATTGCAGCCCATTAGTGCGGCCCATTATTGCACCGTCAACAAATGATAGGGTTCAACTGTTTTTTTCTTGTTTCTCTCAAAAATGGCAACCGTCCCACAGAGTTGGACAGGCCCGATGCAGCTCTCCATGTGGAATCATGACATCATATCCCAGAAACGTAGAAATGACAGAAGTGGGCCGACAACAGAGAATTCCCCTGGACCGTGTGGGACGGGGCAGAAAATGGGAAGCGTCGCCGTGTCGCAGCGGCGCGCTCGATGACAGCAGGTGAAGGGGGCCCGGGTCATTAAACTTTAACGCCCCCACCACCCCTACCATCCCCACCGCCCCACCACCAGCCCCTCTCTCCTGTCCAAATGGGCCTGTACCAATATGGGACACCCGGCGCGTACAGAAGCCCGGCAAGAGCAGCAGAGACGATGCATGTTTAATTCAAGAGCCCTTCCATTTCAGCATGTTCCTCAGCTCCAGCTCGCCAACCCCCCCCCCCTTCCCACCCACATTACGCCCACCCGCCCACAGCAAAAAGGGGGGGAGGCGGGGATAACGGAGAAGACAAACATAAACCCATCTTCGAACACATTTCCAAGGTAATGGAGGCCTGGCGTTCCCGGCTTCTCGAGGGTATATAGGTGTTCTCTGCGGGGAAAAAAAGAATAAAAAGAATCAACAACAAAGCGACTGAAACACTTTGAACTACAGCGCTCACAATTTGACAAATCGACACGAGCTTATACACACACACACACACGCACACACACTATGTCCATACGAAACACAACCGCCGGAGCAGGAAGGCCATCTCTGACACGTCTGATTTCAGCTGCCGGCGACGCGCGCGTTTTATCGACGGTATCGAAAGAGTGGAAATAAACAGCCGTGTCAAAGATTGTGCCGCATTATGAGGGCCCTGACGGATATGAACGCTTTCGTAACCTTTGTGCTCGTAACCGTGTTGGTGACGGGTTCTTGTTGGGAGCGTTGTCTCGTGAAATGATGCGCGGGAAAAGCTCCTTCTCACAGAGTATTGCATCACCTTGCCCGGTGTTGGAGCGACGCAGTGGTGCTGAGGTGCGGCGCCTGTCTGTCTTTGTGGAGTTTGCGTGTTCTGCCTGTGTCCGCCTAGCTTTTTCCTGCGGGCGCTCCGGTTTCCCCCTACCACTGAAAACATGTACAATAGGCTCCTCCTGGTTGAATGAAGGTCAATAACCGTAGATGTGTTTGTGAGTATCAAATAACGAATAAGACTTTTTCTCGTACATAAACAGTTCCACATGATAGTTGGGTTATTTTGGAATACAATAAAACATGTCCCAAAATGTTGACCTAAAAAAAAAATCTAAACTATAAATAGAAGTACTAGAAATAATACGGTAAAAAATTCCGGAGATTTTGGCTGTTCCTTCAGTTCCTCCTCTGTATCGTAGCACATCTGGGCTAAATCTCAGTCAGGAGGAGACATTGACAAAAGAGGGCGGGCCAAGTAGATATGTTACCCTGACGATGAGTGTGACTAATGCGATTACCACTGCAGTCATTAGAGCATCGATCAGTGTTAGACCAACTCCACGGCAACGCAAAGAAGCAACAAGAACAGCAGTGGGGTTCGACTGTGAGACCGCCCATTTCACTAAAACATCAGCGGCATTTTGTTCTGTCAGATTTAGCCAAATATCGTGCAGAGTTTTCCCTAATTTGAAAATGTTTGTGAAAATGTTGTCTTCCTGGTTCGACATGAGCAGCAGATGTGACACACGTAGGGGTAATTTCATGACTGTTACCTAGCAACCATACTGTAAACAAGGGTCAAAGCAAACAAATTGTCCAAGCATTTTAGAAGTACGTTTGTGTAGAAAACAGAGATGAGGGGATTCTTTTATAGAGTTCTGCACAACTTTCTGCCATATTTTCTGCATGTTTCTTGTTGATTTTTATTGTTTTGGTCAATTTGAAACAGAAACAAACAAAACATGAATTGGGTCAGATTCGTTCTCATTTTCAAAGCGAAAGCATATTAATATCTAAATTTGAATTTGAGTAAATGTAAATTTAGTTTTCTTGAGGTGCGTCAAGGCAAACCTCAGGGATCCATCTTTGGACCTTAGCTATTTTGGAACAAAACAAAATACAATTGCTTATTGAAGTGAAAGCATATTGCATTTTTCATATCTAAATTTGAATATAACTAAATGTAAATGTTGTTTATTTGCACAATGTCTCTTGGGGAAGGGGGCACCTCAGGGATCCATCTTCAGACCTTAACTATTTTGGGGGGAAAAAGAAAAGAAAATTAAATCGGTTAAATCCTGGTTTATTTCACGATTCTCATTTCAAAGTCTTGGGATTACAATTTGAGAACCTTTATTAAACTAATAAAATACTCCCATACATTTCAGAACATATTTGTAGAGTTATAAACTAGCAGGTTTTATACAGAATAAGACCCCAAGTAACAGCAGCCTTTGCCATTTTCTTATTGAGACCCTTCAAATGGTGATTTCACCGCCGTATCGTTTAAAAAATCAGTAATCCATTGCCCTGCTTGTACCGGCCCCGTTCCATCTGCCCGCTGCCAATACTGCGACACTCTCTACCATTCTCACATCGAACACGTACACCTAGCACGTTCGTTAGCGGCTTCGCTAATGGACTCCTAATAGACACGGGGCTGTTAACGGATCGACTCGAGCACCGTGTTGTCCGCCCAGCGTGCACGGCGGCGCGCAACGGTTTAGATGTTGTCGAGTAAAATCTTGCTGGTAAGAAATACACTGAGAGTAAATCGTGGGGAGTTTTATCATCTTCGTCTTCTAAAAACGAAATAAAACGAACAGAAGGGACGAGTGGGATGAAACAAACTCCGAAAACTGTTAAAAAAACGTGTTCCTGTTTCAACCAAGGAGTGCCATACCAGACTCCAAGGACGGAATATGCAAACAATAAATACACAAATGGAAAATAAGTAAATATGTACCAATCCTACTACCAATATTACTGCTACTACTTCTCCACTCTTCATTTGTCATCGTTTGCACATTTTTAGCAGTACATTTTGGGCTTTTGGCGACTTTTTGGCATTTCCCACCTTTCTCCTGCTCCTTGAATCCCCCATGTTGCCTATTCTTTGCCAATGCTTCGTTCTTCCTTTTGCGACGCCGCGGAAAAGAGAAAATCTCGGGCGCTCGCATCCGTTTCTCAGTCCTTCAGATGTTATCCCGTTCTAGAGCGTGCGGCTTTGGAACGCTTCCCGTCCACGTTTGTTCCTAATGATCCATGTTGCTGAACCGAGGAACAAAACGCTCAGCGACGGCGACACTTGCAAAGCGCCACGTTTGTTTCCAGTTTGTAGTCCCGAAGAACATCCGAGTCACAGATAACTCAGCGGTTCGTCTGACGGAGTCTGCCATTTTCCGGTTGATTTTCCCTTCGTCGCTCCCCGTCATCCTTTATGATCTGTGCCAAATACTAAGCAAGAGCCTGAGCGATCTGCAGCACCAAACTAGGGAACTACTTCTAATGCTAAAACCGCTACTCAGGATACTAAAGGGAACAAGGCTGCGTATTTGCAATATCCTCACGAAATGATGATTAAAATTGAAGTCAAATTTGTCGTCAAACTGAATAAAGCCGCGCTCTGCAGACCCCAGTACAAGGCGGCTGTGGCTGTAAACATGTGGGAAAAGCCATTAATCAGGGCCAGGGGTCTGTTTGATCTGTTAGACCGAACAACGGAGCAGGGGGAATGTCTAGGAGGCAACCGGAACATTACCCCAGATGCCCAACTTTGATGTATTATGTATTTTATCAAAGCGAAACGAGACCGTCTAAAAGATATGATTAACCCTGGGAAAACGCGGCATCGGAAGAGACGCGTATTATGCAGAGTCGGAGAGCGTGGTCCCTCGTTTGTCCGGGAGTGGTAATCGAGATTGCCAGAAGTCATTTTCAATCTGAAGGGACTCAGAAACTGTCCGATGCCCTAAGCTAAATTGGCCCCGCTCTAATGTAAAACTGACTTTTTTGAGCTTGTTGTAACTGTGTTCCCTCATCAGAAACACACCTGGACTTTTGTCATTAATCCTGTTTATGAGGTCATCTCCCTTTGAGCCTCACAAAATGTAAAAAGAGATCCGTAGGTCTCCTGTGCGCTGCCGTCAAATCAGGTTTATTATAATTGCGTGCTTGTATTAGCCTGTCGGGGTAAGCTATCTTTTGTTTATTTCCCCATGGTAATCCCTTCTTGGGTTACAAAGTTTCTTGTTTATAAATAAATGTGTTTTTTTCAATTTTTTAAAAGTATAAAACATAAAACGGACAAAAAAACAGGACCAGAGAGATCAATTAAAAAATGAAATTACAAATAGACAACAACCGGAAAACAAAGGAAACACAATCATGACACAGAGTTTTTCCATTTTTCTGATGTCCACTAACAATGTCAGTTAAGTTCTTGATCGTCGGTGATGCTAGTATCATCCTTTTTTTTTTTTTTTTATGGCCTTTTTTTCTCCGCCGCCAAAAAGTGCCGCCAAAAGTACATTTCAAAGATATCCATTCATTCGTATCCATGGCAGGAGTTTTGAGCCCCAAGTACATTGTCCTAAAGTTCAGAGGGGTGACAAGGGGGTTACATATTTTCAAAGCTCATTTACAAATTGAGAGGCATATTGAATTTTTTTATATCTACGTTTGAATATGAAGGAGTTCCTCAGGGATCCATCTTTGGACCTTAACTGTTTTTGGAAAGAAATTCAAATGTGTTAAATTGTGGTAATTCCTCTCAGTTCAACGTGCTTCACACAACTGGAACAAATTCATTTAAATCACAAAACTGTTAAAGACATAAGTCATATGCACAGCTAATCAAAATAGTTTTTATCTTAGGAAGACTACTACATGCTAACAAAATCCTGATGAGGGAACGCCTGACTGATAAAAAGTACATTTCTTTTCATCGTGTACATTATTTTAAGTTTAAAAACACAAGATGCGATCGCGAAGTTGCGCGAGCATTTTTAAAGAATAATAAAAACACAAATACAAAATGCAGAACACCTTTTAAACAGACTAGCAGCACTTTCAATGTTGAGTACATTAAAACCAGGCTGTACCAGAAAAGTTACATGTTGCACCTTTTTAACCATTTCAAACGCCCGTTCTTGGGACTGCGGCTTGTTTCCAATTCTGTCGGACCATTCAGCTGCTCCTCGGTGCCGCCGGCAGGAAGCGAGTGGCAGGGACACCGTGCTGGCGAGTACAGCCAGCAGCGCGGCTTATGTCGGTTCTACGTGTTCCTCTGCTGTGGAACAATGGAACGCGGAGCTGGAGAGCGGGAGAATCAACTGTGACGGCCAGAAAGCCGGCAGTCATCGCCATGTTTGGAAAAAAAGAAAAGTCTCCGGTGCCGTGCCAGCTCTTCGTCTTCTTTCCGCGGTTTCGTACCACTCTAGAAGCACAGTGTGTTGGTGTATCGTTGGCATTTGCAGGAGTGGAAACGTCTTTAAATGTATTCTCTTACATGACATTTATTTACATGTTTGTGAAGAATAATACTGTAAGTTTGAATATTGTGGCTTTGTTTGGAGTTTGATGTTACATTTCGTTATATTCATTTGTGTAGTGAATGCGTTAAAGGACACATTCTGCATTATTGTTTGCGTTGTTATTGTCCTTTTTAAACGTGCTGTTGTACCTTTTGCTTTGGCGTCTCATGATTCAGAACTTCGAATGATAAATGTATTGGAAAGCACACGACTTTTTCTCAGTCGGACATTCCCTCGTTAGGATTTGGTACGATCACTCCATCTACTGGCAGCAGAGGGAATAACCATGGTGAAATGAACAGAAGCCACTAATGTGAGCACGACGTTGTAACGAACGTAATGTGAGGCAGAAACGCTCGGAACTGAGTCATGGGGATGATTTGGGGACTTCAAAACAGCACAGGAGACCTCCGGATCGCCACCTCTGACGTCACAAATCGAACTCATCTAAATCAAACTCAGGAAAACCCGGTTAAATGATAATAATTAAACTACTTTTTTGCCCCTGACACAATAACTCATGCAACTGCAAAAATACAAAGCGGAATGAAACACTTAAGCCATTAGTGGGTCAATCAATAATTTGTCATAGAAGTTACTTATTTGACGCTCGAAAGCTCAGATCGTATTGTGCTACATAAAAATAACCCGACATTTCCCACTTGTACAAATAAAATGTACACACGTATGATTCCAAATGTCATTTATTGAACAATATGTCGTGACAGGTATATTATGGAGAAGTAGATGAAAGAAAGAGGATGGGCGATATATCAGTTCCTGTATCGGTATTAAACTTGATGTAACTTTAGTTTTTACAGACGAATTAGTGAAAATGGAAAAGGACTAAAAACATACCCTGATGTATATATACCCGTTTGTACAATCATGCAACTGATCATTTTGTATCCCAGATAAACACATCGGTGTCAGCTCAAAAAGGCCATATTGGACCATCCCTAGACAGAACCGCCACAGTCAAACTCACATAGTGCACCTTCTTGGTCGTCTTAAAAACCAAGAACGACATAACAAAAGACCAGACAAGGACAACGGCTAAACCTGCGGCGGTGCGGGTGCGCCATAATACACTTCATGAACTTCCCTGACCCTCAATGTTTGTCAAATAACCGTGTTTACACAAATAATGCAAATAAAAAGATCCTAAACAGACGTCTTGGTTGTCTCAGATTTGACGCGCTGACAGCGAACGCGCTCGACACGGGGCTAATTATCCAAGTGAACTGCTCTTGACCTTGAACCTCCAGGCGACACTCAGCCACAGATTGCACGCCGAGGGTCGAAATCTCCACGGGAACATGTTTAATTTAACCTCTGGATCTTCATTTTTCCGACCTTCGTCCTGATCTGCCTAAGCGGATCGTAAACCCCGCAGGTGTTCACGCCACTCACCGAATCGTCATCTCAATCCCACCGCCGCCGCTCCGGGCAGAAGGGGACGCAGACGGAGAGCCTAAGCAGTCGCACAGTTCCCCAGCACGGTTCCGCCGAAATGTGTTAAAAAGTCTGGTTTAGTTGCCATGGTAACCGTTCCCAAATCCCTCCCTCCTTTCTTCCTTCCTTCCTTCCTTCGTCCTCTCTGTCAGATTCACTCTCACAAATCTAGCCTTGTGGGATTCTGCACCAGTAAAACTTGAAACTTCAAGTGAAACCTGAGTAGCTGAAAGGTATTATACTACTGTATTACAGCAGGCGGTGAATAGCTGCAGGGACAGTTCTGCCCACTGGCCAATCAGTGCTTAAACTGGTGATTAGACAATTGGTGGATTTGGAGGTTAGTTAGGTAAGACTGACCTCGTTGCCTAAAACATGAATCTGTCTCACATTTGCTGGCATTGGCTCTGTTAAAATGGTAAGGTCGGCCGCAACTAAAAACATGTGCCCCTTTACCATGCAGTTGTTCAGTTAGAATATTTTAAGGATTTAGAATTGGGCTCAACCAATATGGATTTGTTGGAGCCGACGTTAAGGGACATAGAAACGCCGATTAAGATTGATTGTCCGATGTTTACTTTGTTTTTTTTTATTGTGTTTTATGGCACGGACCACCACATTAATATGGTTGAACAATAAGGTGACTGGTGGGCCGCCCCTGGACACATTCTAGCTCTGGCTGCGTGCGTACAGCCGTCACACTGGTCCCCAAACATCTCTACGGTTCAGACGCATCACTCAAGCGAGCAGGTGGAGACATGCCTCCGGGTCGATGTGCGCTGCAGACTTCTGTCTTCTTCAATACGTACAGTTTTCTTCTTTTCGTGGTGTGGATTAAACAAACTAATCACACGCTGAGAACGAACAGCGCTTTTTTTCTGCAAAATGTTGACATATGTGTTTGTGATTTAAACGCTTAGAAGTAGTTTTAAAATAATCTATTTTGACGACGCACGTGCAGTGGATTTAAAGAAACATCGAGGGTTTCTGGTCCAAATAATGGCACTGACAGTCACAAAAAAACACGTGGAACGTCCGGCGCGGCTGTATTCTCCACTGTCTCTGTGAAAGTGGCCCTCCTTCAGTGACACAGACCGGCCCCTCCTCTCCCACGCTCAGAGGCTCCACAGATGGCTTCGGATGTGAGGATTTGTCACTGAAATTAAGGACTTTCGTTGGCTTTATTCTGAAATTAATACATTTGGCAAATTGCTCTTGTCCAACAGAATATCTTTGACCTGCTGCAGCTCTTTAAGAAGCTGCCAAATTCTCCTGGAAAACCGTGGACCTGGCAACCCCGCTGCTGTGCACCGCAACCCCTGAACTTTGACTCATTTTGCTAACTTTGCTAACTACGCTAACGTTTTATTTACTTTGTTTATTTTAGACACAGTAAATATTGAGGCCCAAAAAACATCATTCAAGCCATAGTTTATTGAACTTTGAGTCAACATAGTGATGATCGTGACCGGCGATGCTGCTCAGGTGGAACTTCAGAGTTTAAACGTGATTTGCTAGCATCTAAAAACATAAGCTTCTCGTGACAGCGTTTGCACGTCCATGATAACTACTGAAGCACATTCTACTGTCGTAAAGAACTCCTTTCTCCCAATTAAACATCTGTA
Organism: Chaenogobius annularis; assembly: GCA_015082035.1. NCBI lineage: Eukaryota > Metazoa > Chordata > Actinopteri > Gobiiformes > Gobiidae > Chaenogobius > Chaenogobius annularis. The sequence goes on from BJKM01000358.1 coordinate 71,316, forward strand.
AAACTGCCGACTCCGTCAAAACGATAACCCAAACGAGTCGACGATGAGCTGGGAAACACAATTAGCGGTAAACCTGCAGCTCGCTCGCTAGCCGCGGTTAGCCTCGGAATCACCCTGTCTATATTTTCATTAAGACGACGACGACGACAGCGTATTGAACGTACGGTGGGGGGGGATGTAGCTAATGCACGACGGGACCCTCAAAGCCAAAAACACCCGCGCAAATGAACGGGTCCGCGCCGTGTCGAGACGCGCCACATCAAAGCGCATCATTTATCATTAATGGCGTGCATAAAAACGAACTCAAAACGTCACAAAGGATCAGGCGTGTACAGTAAAGTCCACAGTCGCATGTCAAATTAGCGTCACGGTTTCAACATTTATGAATGATTCACTTGGTTTAGCAGTCTTATAACTGACAGGGGCGCGTGAAGGGGAAATGTTAAAATGTTACGATTATTTGTGAAGTGAATGATGGTGGGCAGAGGAGTGGACGGCGCATTGGGTTTGGATATCATTTTCCTGTGTTATTATTTTACTATTTGAGCAAAATTGCCCAGAGAAAGAATGAATGCTTCAAAACAAATACAGACATCAAGGTAAATACACTGTGCAGGACAATACGGCACCAAAAATGTAGTTTAATTTCATAATTTAGCTTCAGCAGCACAAAACCTGCAAACATCTATGAACTGGAGGTTAAAGGACACATTTCTGGAGCTTTTCGCCACGTTATAACATTGTTCTCTCGTTAAAAAACACACATTTGGAGTTGTATTTAGCTTAATTCACGCTCGTTTGATGAATCCTGATTAGCAAGTCCTCTCCCTCTGAGCCTCAGAAAACACATTCCCCAGTTTAGTGACGTCACAGGTCGAGCGCCGAGATCGTCCACAGATCATCACCGGACTCGAACTGCTCTGAGCATGTCGGGAGAAAGCTAGGTTTGTGCATCTCCCCCGTGCGATTTCCTTTGCAGCCAGTAGATGAAGCCCAAAGTCAATTCTTGACGTGGGAAACGCCTGGAATCATTTTAGTTTTAGTTTTTTTTTCATTTTTTTCAGGTACAAAAGCCTGTTTAAAGGACAATAACGACACAGATAACGCAGAATAGTTGTCCTTTAATAGACCTTAAAGGGGATGTACCTCATTTTTCTCATGTAATAAACTAAAATCGGTTTTGCCCCAGCATGTTGTAAAAGCGGCTCTTTGGGTGAAAATTAGACTGTTGTGTGTTTTCTACATGTAATTATAGTGTTTTAGTTAGCATGCTAATGTTTTTAGCTTCACCGTGATGGCAGCACGCGATTTGACCTTCGAAAGTTGTGAAAAGCTCTTATAAAACCTCCCGGTGAATAAATAGGATGTGTGCAACGCACTTGGACCGCTGCAATTAGACTGCAATAAACTAGTTCTGTTCTTCATGTCTTTAAATTGTTGGCAAATGTAACAAACATCCAAACAATAAGAACAATACAAGTGTTTGTATCAGAAGCACGTCAGTCCTGGAAGGGTCATACATTTCTGTTTAGACGAATGTTTATCAAAATGTAGCATAATGTGATCCTGATAAACAAAGTATGATGGTGATCACCGCAGTGGCGTGCGTTGACTCTTATGGAGGAGCAGCAGACCCCGGGGGTGTTCATCAATATTTAGTCGATGATAGAAAAGTGAAATTTTTTTAAAAATAAATATTTTGCGAGGTGGGCTTCAAACCCAGGTCTACAGCGTGAAGGGCGAACGCCGGTCCTACAGGACTGAACCCCTATTCCTTTTAAATGGGCTTCACTTCTCTGCACATGCTCAGTTAGGGCTTCTCTTCTCCTCTGCACATGCTCAGTTAGGGCTTCTCTTCTCCTCTGCACATGCTCAGTTAGGGCTTCTCTTCTCCTCTGCACCATGCTCAGTTAGGGCTTCTCTTCTCCTCTGCACATGCTCAGTTAGGGCTTCACTTCTCCTCTGCTCATGCTCAGTCACAGGTTTCTTCAGGTGGTTTGAGTTTGTCCTCAGAGCACATGTGCAGAGCTCTAACACAAGCTGCTGTCCGCTCGGGTTCTAAAAGCTCATGTTAGAGGGCGGAGCATTAACGGGCCTCTGAACACGCCCACCGACTGAGCAGCTGCAGGAGAAGAAGAACCAAGCTTCCTGCAGTACTGCTCAGCGGCCTGTAGAGGCCACTAAAAGACACTGTGACTTCAGCCGAGCTTCAGCAGCAGAAGTGAGGGGGAAACGGGCTTATTTGGATACAGTTGTGACACACGGTCATTTTAGACTTTAGTGGTCAATCACTGCTTCCCGTGATTGCCCTGACAACACGACACTGGATCACAGCAATCATCAGAAAAAGAGGTCACATTCATCTCAGTTTGTGCGTGTCCAGTTGTGTTCAAACCGGTTTTCTCTGACTGTACGCGTTGGGAAACCGTGATCGTCTGGTTTTGAACAGAATGATAGTTTTAAGTGAACATTGCGAGTGTCTTATTGTACCTCAGCTCCACAGATAATGAAAGCGTTGTTTCGGTGCGTTTGGCCCGTCTCCAGTTCCATGTGAGCCAGAACTGGGTCAGTGTTAACGCAGCCTCTTGGGTTCTGCTGAACTATTTCCAACATAAAAAAGAGAATGACTTCAAACTCACAAATTCAGATGTTTGTCACTGTGTTTTATAACAACTGCTCGGAATTGTTCCACATAATGTACGACGCTAAACTGTAGATGAAATAATGTTCAGTGAATGAAACTGCTGCTTCAGATCGGCACGATTTGAACAAAAAGTCAACGAACCTGCTGGAATTTTTAAGTTTTAAATCAATATTGCTGTTAACAAAACGTAACGTTATGATCGACAATTTTATAGGATTTCACAAAAATGGAAAAAACTCTTGAATTTAATGGTGGAATTTTTTCTTGTTTCAACTTTAACGAGTTCTATTAGAGTTAAAAACATACAGTCCTGTGTGTATACGTGTGTGTATATAGATATATAAATACATAAATATAAATTACTTAGGTGGGGACCTGGGCCAAAGCTAAATGTAGCAACACAACATTTTGCTCTTTGCTTAAAGTGAAAAGTCTGTGAAACCAGCTCACACAACCTCAGGTCAGACTAGAGAGAGTTCCAAGCTGCAGGAGCAGCATAACAGTCTGTACTGGAGTCATAGTGACACAGTGACCCTCAGAGAGGAGGCCCCCAGAGAGGAGGCCCCCAGAGAGGAGGCCCCCGGAGAGGAGGCCCCCGGAGAGGAGGCCCCCGGAGAGGAGGCACTCAGAGAGGAGGCACTCAGAGAGGAGGCCCCCAGAGAGGAGGCCCCCGGAGAGGAGGCCCCCAGAGAGGAGGCCCCCAGAGAGGAGGCTCCAGAGAGGAGGGCTCTCAGAGGAGGAGGCGTGGGGCCCCTAGAGGGCGCGCCCCAGAGGAAGGCCCCCAGAGAGAGGAGGCCCTCAGTGAGGAGGCCCCCAGAGAGGAGGCCCTCAGTGATGGGAGGCCTCCAGAGGAGGAGACTCTCAGAGAGGAGACCCTCAGAGAGGAGACTCTCAGAGAGGAACCCTCAGAGAGGAGAAACTCTTAGAGAGGAGGAGAGGAGGCCCCCAGAGAGGAGGCCCCCAGAGAGGAGGCCCCAGAGAGAGAGAGAGAGGCCTGCAAGGAGGAGGCCTTTTTTATTTCTGAGACAGAGACACAGATGGACTGTGATTGGTTTCTGATCCGGTCGTCAATAAGTTGTAGTTCAAATCCCTGTGAAAAAAGAGCATAACAGATCTTATATTGACGTGTTTGATCTTCTTCTCTCACGTAGTTTTGCCTTTCCAAACCGCACATGGGTGTTTTTTCTGAACCTGCTTGTCATTTCTGCCGTTCCGCTGAAGCCCCTTTATCTCTGAAAAACGCTGATGGTTCAAACGTCTGCGTCGCGGGCAGAAGAAGAGGGACGATTGTCAGAGCGGAGACGAGGGCCCTTTAAACGTACATCTTGTCTCACCGTGGACGGGAGGAAATGGCACTTGAAACGGCGCTGTGTTCTGAACGCCGCCAAGCGCATCGCGGCCCGACGCATCACAGTCGGCGCTTCCAGATCGGCTGTATCACCGTCCAAAACGAATCTGGAGTTGTGTAATTCGACGTGGTTACGCCGTCTCCAAGCTCAGAGCTCACAACATGTTACTCGTCCACACTTTCAGCGAAACGGTACGTTAAAGGAGACGTATAAAGGGCTATGGATTTGTGGCTATTCAGTTTAGATCTACTTTGGGGTAATAAGCATAATGTCTTCTTTATAACACTTTATGACCTGATATTATTTTTTGCACAAGAAAGTGAAGAGAAAAACATGAAAAAAGATTCAGTTAGATTCATGACCTTTTCTATTTTTACATTTTAAATTTTTAATTAAATTTTTACTTTTTTGTTCAGCTTTTTTGTTCATTTTAATTGTTAGTACCATTCATAACAAATATCTGTGTCTCGAAAAGTAAAACATATCTAACACGGTCCTAAAAATGACTAATGACGTACTTCGCTGGTGGTTCGGTGGTTGGAGACGTTGCACGTGTGCGGTTCGATTCTGGGCCTGGACCGTTTGCCGAGGGTCTCTGCCGTCTCTCTCTCCGTTTCACGCTGTGGTGGTCCTGTGTGGAAGAGCCTCCCCTTTAATGAGCCGCAGAAGAGCTGCTCTTCTCAGATAATGGTCACATGACCAGTGGAACATGGTCATGTGACCACACTGATACCATGTTTAAACGGAGCGATTATCTCGGAGGGTCGTTACAGAGGGCTGAATTAGACTGATAATTATTTCCCCGCGCAGAGATAGCACAACTCGAGCGTGACCATCGAGCGTGACCATCGAGCGTGACCATCGAGCGGGACCATCGAGCGTGACCATCGAGCGTAACGATCTGATGCTCGAGTCGATTTGGGTGACACATTGGTTTGGAATCTGCAAGCACAGAGCTGGGTAATTCTTTACATATATATGGTTGATTAGGTCTAAACCTAGTCCAAACCAGGTCTAAACCAAGTCTAAATCAGGTCTAATCTAGGTCTGAACTAGGTCTCCAGAAGGTCCAGCAGGGTTTCTACAAGATTCCAAACATTTGAGCCATCCAGAGTCAAAGTCCTTTTCAAACTGACAGTACTGGTCAGAGGAGCTGTACTAGTACTAATACTAGTACTAATACAAGTACTAGTATTTTCCTGGCTAGAAACTTAGGCTAGAACTCTTCCCTCAGGGCAGTACGAGTCCATCTCCTCAGACCAGTACCCTCAGATTGAAAAATGACGTCTGGAAATCAGGTGTGAACCAAGTCCAAGCCAGGGCTAAACCTGGTCTAAACCAGGGCTAAACCAGGTCTAAACCAGGTCTAAACCAGGTCTAAACCAGGTCTAAACCAGGTCTAAACCAGGTCTAAACCAGGGCTAAACCAGGTCTAAACCAGGTCTAAACCAGGTCGAAGAAGAGACTGATCCACGTTATTGTGATGTCACTGACGCATGAACATTAAAACCAAATTTCAAATACATTTTCAAAACTTGAATCCGGTTCAAATATGCATACAACAGTAAAGTAGCATAGTACTTTTACTGCTTACTCGCCGTGACTCGTGTACTCGATGCTTCGTCTGTACCCAGCTGTATTCATGTATTCACCTCCCGCCGCTGCCTTCATTTACCAAAGATTTCACTTTGTGTGCGACTCGTGCTGACGACGTTTTCCCCGCGCGACAATTACGTTTGAAGAATCTGTCCGAATACAATCTGGAAACTTTATTTATTTATTTATTTTTTTGCCCCGGCGCCGTGTGGTCTCGCAGATAACGCCACGAAATATCCCCCCGCTCACACATGAAGCGGAGCCGCAGCAGGAACTCCCCTCTCCTCGCTCTGAGATGCGCATGTTTCTAAACGCTGTGATTTGATGAGTTCTCGTGATTCAAAGGCAGCGCTTCATCACAGATCTGACTCCACCTGAAAGTGCTCGAGCGCCGTCTTTGCTGCAGGTTTAACCTTCAGCATTTTTGACCAAAAGGTTGAGGTTTTTTGATGTGTATTTGAAGTCACAGAAAACACATGCTGGGTTTGCACATACTTTAGAATCTAAAGTTGATCACTGCCGTTACTGGACACAATTATGGTGGAAAATGATTTCTTTTCTGTAAAAAAAAACAAAAAAACAAATGTGTGTAAAGGGCTTGATTGTGCTTTGAGATGTTTCACGAGCATAAAAACTTAAATAAAATCAGGCGAACCCAAAAGCCCTTAAACTTGGTCTAAGGGTCAGAAAAAATACAAAAATAAACCTGCTCCAGTTGTTCAACTCTCATCCAAGAGTCATTTTCAATCTGCAGATCGAGTCTGAGAACTCTGATATTTATCCTACTCTGAGTAAGCCCTGCCCACTGGGCGGAGCCGTCTGATAATAGCCTGTCCTGTTTTTGTTTACACTGCGAGTTTCACCTGAATCCAATCTTCTTTGTTACCCTAACACTACAATGTATATAATGACATTATTTTGAGATGAAAACATGGCATTTCAAAGTGTCTGAAAAGTGGCTAAAACATCCTGCGTCATTCAAAATGTGGGAAATGTAACTTTATCAAACCTTTATAACCTCATGTGTGTAAACTCCATAAAACTACAGATTGAGTGGAAACACATCACAATTCCAAATACATCTCAACTCTAACTCCAGATGTAAAAAAGTTCATCTGGTGTGGGCCGTATCCAAGAGCTCCAAAGCTGTTACCGTGAGGAAACATCGATCGAGGGGCCTCCTGAGTCCTCACCTCCTAGTTCCTCACCTCCTTAGCCTCCTCGGACCCTCGCACTCGCTCGGCCGCAATAGATTTTCTCCCAAAAGTAAATGTTGTTCGGGCTCAGAAAATCCATAAATGTATCTCATGTTTTTAAACTCGGGCTGCGCTGAACTTCCACTTTGTTGGTGCTTGATAAAATGGCAGATGGTCATTTCTTAAAATACGAAACGGCAAAAACAAAATGGATTGAGATTTCAGAAAGTGGTTTTGAGGTCTGTTTGGGCAAAGTTAGACTCTGAAGTACATTCACTTTGTGTTTGCAGTATTCTTTCTTTCTTCAAATCGTAAAAACAAAACGCATTTCACATTTGTTGTTTTTTCTTCCCATGTTTGTTTTTTCTGATTTCCTGTGTGTTCCTCTTTTCTACCAACGTGATGTTTCTGAGCTCCATGTTTACACCAAATGTGTGTGTTGTCATAGCAACGCACTGTTTTAGCCAGCAGTTAGCATTTGGTTGCACTCTGACAAGTGCAGGCGCTCTGACAGGCGCTCTGACAGGCGCTCTGACAGGCGCTCTGACAGGCGCTCTGACAGGCGCTCTGACAGATCGGTCGTGGAGCTGTTGGAGTTGTCGTCGTGGAGTTGTCGTCGTGGAGTTGTCGTCAAGGAGCTGTTGGAGTTGTCGTCGTGGAGTTGTCGGTGGTGGAGCTGTTGGAGTTGTCGGTGGTGGAGCTGTTGGAGTTGTCGGTGTGGAGCTGTTGGAGTTGTCGGTGGTGGAGCTGTTGGAGTTGTCGTCGTGGAGCTGTTGGAGTTGTCGGTGGTGGAGCTGTTGGAGTTGTCGGTGGGAGCTGTTGGAGTTGTCCGGTGGTGGAGCTGTTTGTCGTGTGAGCTGTTGGAGTTTGTCGGTGGTGGAGCTGTTGGAGTTGTCGTGGTGGAGCTGTTGGAGTTGTCGGTGGTGGAGCTGTTGGAGTTGTCGTGTGGAGCGTTGGAGTTGTCGGTGGTGGAGCTGTTGGAGTTGTCGGTGGTGGTGGAGCTGTTGGAGTTGTCGGTGGGAGCTGTTGGAGTTGTCTGTGGAGCTGTTGAGTTTCGGTGGTGGAGCTGTTGAGTTGTCGGTGGTGGAGCTGTTGGAGTTGTCGTCGTGGAGCTGTTGGAGTTGTCGGTGGTGGAGCTGTTGGAGTGTCGGTGGTGGAGCTGTTGTCTGGAGTGTTGGAGTTGTCGTCGTGGAGCTGTTGGAGTTGTCGGTGGTGGAGCTGTTGGAGTTGTCGTGGAGCTGTTGTTGTCGGTGGTGGAGCTGTTGGAGTTTTGTCGGTGGTGGAGCTGTTGGAGTGTCGGGTGGTGGAGCTGTTGGAGTTGTCGGTGGTGGAGCTGTTGGAGTTTGTCGTCGTGGAGCTGTGAGTTGTCAGGTGGTGGTGTTGGAGTTGTCGGTGGTGGAGCTGTTGGAGTTGTCGGTGGTGGAGCTGTTGGAGTTGTCGGTGAGCTGTTGGAGTGTTGGTCGTGTGGAGCTGTTGGAGTTGTCGGTGGGGAGCTGTTGGAGTTGTCGTGGTGGAGCTGTTGGAGTTGTCGGTGTTGGAGCTGTTGGAGTTGTCGTCGTGGAGCTGTTGGAGTCGTCGGTGGTGGAGCTGGAGTTGTCGTCGTGGAGCTGTTGGAGTTGTCGGTGGTGGAGCTTTTGGAGTTGTCGGTGGTGGAGCTGTTGGAGTTGTCGAGCGTTGGAGTGTCGTGGTGGAGCTGTTGGAGTTGTCGGTGGTGGAGCTGTTGGAGTGTCGTCGTGGAGCTCGGGAGCGTTGGAGTTGTCTGGAGTGTGTGAGCTGTTGGAGTTTCGGTGGTGGAGCTGTTGGAGTTGTCGTCGTGGAAGCTGTTGGAGTCATGTGGTGAAGTTGTCGTTGAGTTGTCGGTGTTGGAGCTGTTGGAGTTGTCGGTGGTGGAGCTGTTGCAGTTGTCGTTGTGGAGCTGTTGGAGTTGTCGGTGGTGGAGCTGTTGCAGTTGTCGGTGTTGGACTGTTGGAGTTGTCGGTGTTGGAGTTGTCAGTGGTGGAGATGTCGGAGTCTTGCAGCTGCCCAGATCACATCAGCAGTCACAGTTCGTCAGAGCTCTGGACGCCTGCAGGTTCTCTAAACTACATTCACAGGAAACAGACACATCGACAGGAGCTGAAAGGATTTTGATTGAGGATATTCATATTATGATTTTGGATTTGAGGCAGTTTGAGACCTCAAGTTCATCCAGATGTCTCGTCAGTGCTTTAAGTGGGACTTTCTCACTACCAAAAAAATGGCCCTTTTGAGTACCAGAACTTCTCTGAGTGATTAGCACGTTCTTCCCGGGGCTTTAAGCGGTCCTCTGCACGGAGTGGACACATGCTCAGAGTGGATCTGGAGCGCTTCCTTTGGTCCACTTAAAGCCTTAAAGTCTCGGTGAGGTAAAAGGACTTGAATTGAAATATATATGTCTAAATTTGTCAAAATGTATCTTCATATTTTTATAGTGTAAATAAAATATATATATATATATATATATATATATATATAATATATATATATATATATATATATATATATATATATATATATATTAATAATAATATATCATAATATTTTTTTTTAATTCTTGTGTTTTTGTTGAGATGTGTCTGAGCTGTCCAAGGTGCTGAAGTGGTGCACTTTCTGTTGGGCTGGTGGGCGTTGTTACTGTGGCCACATCAAGGTCATCCAGAGGTCGTTTTAGAGTCAAAGTGACTTGAATTCAGATCTTTGAGATTGAGATCAGTCTTTGTGTTTGGTTTGACAAGTTTGAAAAGTGACTTGTTTCAATCATCGAGCAAATCTACCGACACGTTCAGTAAAACAAGGAAAATACCACTTTATAACGACAACTTCATTTTCCTTAACAAAGCATGAAGCAAAGAGCTTAATTCAAAAGGAACAAATAGTTTATTAAGCTTGATTTAGGCTTAGTTACTACTTAATTAAGGGTTTGGTGTTCAAGCGTTAGTTTGGTAGTTTTTAAGCGTGAATTTAAAATAAAAGTACAGTCAATATAACGTGTTATGAAAAAGAAAATATTGAAACTAGTCAGAAATCTATATATTAAAAAAAAATCTGATCAAGGTCTAGCAAGAAAATAAATTAAAATTGTCAAAACGATTCCAATCAAAATGATCAAAAATCAAAAATATACTATTTCAAATTTAGAATATCTTACGTCCGTTGATCTTAAATTGCATTATTGTAAAAAGAATAAAAAATAAAATAGCTAAACTCTTGATAACAGACGCATCTTCTGTTCTCCACTTCACATTTATGCTTGAAATAATAGAAACACTCAAAAATGTCTCGATCTTGACTTTTCTGCAGAACTCGTTCTGATAAAGATTCTATAGCTTCAGTTTCAAGTTTGATATTTGTCGGGGAAAAAATCTAATACAAAATTCATCCCCAACTTTTCCCGCAGTGTAACAAAGTGTGCTTTTGGTGGTCTCTGTTCGGGTGGTATAGGCTTTGTTACCGTGGGAACATCAAGGTCCTGCTGAGGTCTGTGTGCGCGTGTGCATTCCCAGAGCTGTCAGAGCAAAGTACTGACTTTACCTTTCACGTGAACTGAAGCCAAATCCACTTTTATGAACTTCTGACCTCGTTCCAATGTCTTACCTCATCCTTAACTCTGTTTTCACCGACCCCTTATCTCCGCCCAGCTCTTTAATGACTTCTCTCCACTTTTAAGGTGAGAAGAAGAAGTAGAATTCACCTGTAACTGTCAGATTGCAGATGTGTTGACCTGGTTTATGGTTCGTGTCTCTGTCATTTCTGGGCCTGTCCACATGCAACAAGAACCGGCGCAAAGCTCAACGTCTTCTCTACCAGTGTAAATAAACACAACTGAAATCAGTTTTTCCCAGTCGCCTCAGAAAGTGGTGCGAATAGCCCAACTCCAAAGATGTGTTTGTCGTCATTTGAAAGGACTTCAAACCGTGAGATGAATGTGACAAGTTTGTGGAGCCAAATCCAAACAAACAATGAGAAGCGTCAACGTTTGTGGGTTTCAAAAACAGTCAATGTTCCACAGACTTAGGCCCTTCACCCCCGACCGGAGATCGTCTAAGACTTCTGGACAGATTGTAGTAAGCTAATGTAACTGCTCGGACCTTCTCGTTTTACTGCCGATCAGAGAATACTCATATGTGCTGGACGGTGCGTTAGGTAGAGCTGAAGATCTTTGCCCAAACCCGTTGTAGTCGCTCAATAGACTTACGTAAAGAACTGACACTGACTGTAAACAGCAACATTCAGTTTAGTTAGCTCCGCCCTTCAGACGGATACTCAAGTCAGATCTGAAGAGAGTACGTGGATGAGTGACAAAACATATTAACTCTTAAAACCTTTGTACAGTCGACAGAATAAACCTTTTGCTGCTAGTGGCGCAGCAATGAGCTGTCCGTGGTTCTGAAATGTGGCCCTGTGCAGCTTGTAAGATGGAAAAAGGAGTAATGTTATGACAACTTTTTTTTAAATCAACCCCTGAAAAGCCATGCTGTTGTGATTTTTGTTTCTTTATTCGTTCTTGTCAAACCAAATCATTGTCAAATTGTTCAAATCATTTTATATCAGGCATTTTGGGGGGAATTACTGAGATTAAATTCAAACTTGTCTTGACTTTATTTTTATTTATTTTATTTATTTTATTTATTTTATTTATTTTATTTATTTTATTTTTTATTTATTTATTTATTTTATTTATTTTATTTATTTTATTTATTTTATTATTTTATTTATTTTATTATTTTATTTATTTATTTTTATCATTTTCAATTAAATAATTTACATTTAATGAGATTTTTATTATATTTGTTTAATTGACCTATATTTTTTTATTTTATTCAAACTAAATTATCTGTCAATGGAATAGGATTTTTGGACTTTGACTATCTAGAACAATCTAGAGCAACAATCTAATAAACAAGCTTTTTGAACTCAACACATTTCCCAATATCAAACACGTCCTTTTTGCACTAAATTCGTCGTTTGTATCTCAGCTCAGATCCGACTCTCCGTTTCCTGAAACTGTAGCTGCTTCTCATGCCCCCTAAACATGTCCCTCACATTGATATGGAAAGCCCTGTATTTCCCCTGCTCCTCCTGCTCCTCCCCCTTTCTCTGGTGCGTTCAGACCCACCTCTGCTCAACCCTGCAGCTCCACGTCTTTCAAAGGTCCCTCACGCTCCAATTGGACACCACAATGAACTCACAAACGGCAGCGGCTATTTTAAGAAGGCATAAAGCTTTTGAAAGAAGGGGCTTTAAGGGGAATGGAGTGGCGCTGTGGTGAATGCGCTTGGTGCGGGGTAAAGGAAGAGGAAGAGGAGGAGGAGGAAGAGGAGGAGGTGGTGGAGGTTTACCTGATTAAAGGGCCCTTGACAGGTTGGACTCGTTATACTTTACTACAGGCAAAAGTCATTCATTCTATTTAATTTATTTAATTTTTTAGGCTCAGTTTGCGCTCAACATTTACGCTTTTATCTGGAAACAAACCGTCCAATCTGCACCGTTTATGATGTCGTTGAATCCACAGATTTACACCGGACATTGTAACTCGGGGCAGTTACTCCAAATGCCTTTTTCTTCCTTTCAAAATCTTGTTCAATCCAAGAGTGGCTGCTACTTTAAAGGACAGATATTAGGCATTATTTGTAATTATTATTATTAGCTTTAAAAAAAACAAAAACAATAATAATTAAAAAATCTCTGCTGTTCCCCCGGGGACTAACTGAGGTTTGGTGCCATCTACTGGCTGCAGAGGGACTCACACTCAGCTTAAGCCGGCCTCTCTCTTCCGGGTCTCAGCAGTTGTCCTGATCGTGATCAGACGGCACAAAGAACATGGTTCCAAGCTCAAATTTAGGATAATGTGTGTCCTTTAAGGTCTTTGTGTCTGTGGAAGAAAAATACATTTGGAGACGTTCTAATGTCCCAAATACATCTACGGATGCAAATGGATTCGATGAAACAGTTAAACAGTAAAACAACACCAAAAGCTCCATAACTGAAAAAGAGTTTAGCCTTTCGTGTCTCAGAGCCTGTTTGAGTGACACATACAAAAGCTTTATGTTGAAAACTATTTCATTATTCGACCATTTCTTCTTCTGATATGATTTAGTGTTTTCTCATTTCCAAACCTCCAGGTTCAGGTCCTGAAAACAGAGGGTCTCGTGAGCACGCGCCGCTCTCGCTGACGCCTGCAGTCGAATCTTAATGATTGTTGTTGTTGTCTTTGGCTCGTCCCAGAAGCTAACCCGTGGCGCTAATGCCGTTAGCGTTAGCTCGCAGATGTGTTCACGAGGACGATGTGGTGTGAATGTGGAAAGAGGAGGCGAAAGGGGGACACCGGGGGGGGGACAGCCGGGAGGGACGGGGGGACACCAGGGACCGAGGACACGGAGGGGACACCGGGAGGGACCGGGACCGGGGGGACCGGAGGGGACACCGGGGGGACACCGGGGGGGAGGGGACACCGGGGGGGGACACCGAGGGGGACACCGAGGGGGGGACAGAGGGGGACACCGGGGACCCGGGCGGGACCGGGGGACACCGGGGGTGGACACCGGAGGGGGGACACCGAGGGGGACACCGGGGAGGACGGGACCGGTGGGGACCGGCGGGACACCAGGGGGACACCGGGGGACACATCGTCAAATGTCACAGGTTCTTAGACGATGACTTTTAAAACTGAAAGAATACATATTTAAACATTTATTTTGGGTAAAAAGGAAAGGAACAACGACAAAGAAAGATCTGGCACGAGTTTAAAAAAAAAAACTATTTTATTTAGAGCAAGAAATGTCGGCCATTTTGGAAGATATAAAAAAATAATAAATGTTCAAGTGAATTTCTTTAAAAATAGCAAGAATTTAATTTTAAAATATTTACATTTTATTGTTACTTTTGTCGTTTTGTCTGAGTTATTGAAATATACGTTTAGATACTTTATACTTATATGTGTATTTTAAACACAGTACTCATATCTACACAAAGAATACAGATGATATTGTTTTCTTCTCATCTTGAAATGTAAAGTTTGACTAATGTCTGTCCAAAAGTCAGGCTTTAATCTGACTCTGGCTGAACAAACTCTCAGAACAGTTTTATTCATGTTACAGTCGCTCTCCCCATTCCAAACGTATGAAAATAAACATTTGGATCAAAATATCTTTAAATGTAAAAGCTGTAAAATAGTGTTCTCCTCTGGTTCCTCTGGCTCTCTGGCTCCTATGGCTCCTCTGACTCCTCTGACTCCTCTGGTTCCTCTGGCTCCTCTGGCTCCTCTGGCTCCTCTGGCTCCTCTGGTCCTCTGATCCTCTGATCTCTGGCTCTTGGCTCCTCTGGTTCTCTGGCTCGTCTGGCTCCTCTGGTCCTCTGGTTCCTCTGTTCTTCTGACTCCTCTGACTCCTCTGACTCTCTGGTCCTCTGGCTCCTCTGGCTCCTCTGGCCCTCTTGGTCCTCTGACTCCTCTGGCTCCTCTGGCTCCTCTGGCTCCTCTGGTTCCTCTGACTCTCTGGCTCCTCTGACTCCTCTGGCTCCTCTGGCTCCTCTGGTTCTCTGACTCCTCTGGCTCCTCTGGCTCTCTGGTTCTCTTGTTCTTCTGACTCCTCTGACTCCTCTGGCTCCTCTGGCTTTCCTCTGCTCCTCTGGTTCCTCTGTGTTCTTCTGACTCCTCTGGTTCCTCTGGCTCTTCTTCTCTGCTCCTCTGGTTCCTCTGACCTCTCGATCCTCTGTTCTCTGGCTCCTCTGGCTCCTCTGGCTCCTCTGGTTCCTCTGCTCCTCTGGTCCTCTGGCTCCTCTGGCTCCTCTGGTTCCTCTGGCTCTCTGGCTCCTCTCTCCTCTGGTTCCTCTGCGTTCTTTCTGACTCCTCTGACTCCTCTGACTCCTCTGACTCCTCTGTCCTCTGGCTCCTCTGGCTCCTCTGGTTCCTCTGACTTCCTCTGCTCCTCTGGCTCCTCTGGCTCCTCTGGCTCCTCTGGCTCCTCTGGCTTCCTCTGGTTCCTCTGGCTCCTCTGGTTCCTCTGGTTCCTCTCGGCTCCTCTGGCTCCTCTGGGCTCTCTGGTTTCTCTGACTTCCTCTGGTCCTCTGGGCTCCTCTGGCCCTCTGGCTCCTCTGGCTCCTCTGGTTCCTCTGGTCCTCTGGTTCTTTGGTTCCTCTGGCTCCTCTGGCTCCTCTGGCTCCTTCTGTTCTCTGGCTCCTCTGGTTCCCTGGCTTCCTCTGACTCCTCTGGTCCTCTGGCTCCTCTGGCTCCTCTGGCTCCTCCTGGCTCCTCTGGTTCCTCTGCTCCTCTGTTCCTCTGGCTCCTCTGGCTCCTCTGGCTCCTCTGGTTCTCTGGCTCCTCTGGCTCCTCTGACTCCTCTGGTTCCTCTGATCGCTCTGACTCGCTCCCTGGCTCCTCTGGTTCCTCTGGCTCCTCTGGCCTCTGCTCCTCTGGTTCCTCTGGCTCCTCTGGCTCTCCTCTGCTGGCTCCTCTGGTTCCTCATCTGGTTCCTCTGGCTCCTCTGGCTCCTCTGGCTCCTCTGGTCTCTGTCCTCTGGCTCCTCTGGCTCCTCTGGCTCCTCTGGTCTCGTCGTGCTGGACTTGACCTAAATCTGGGGCGAAAGCGCTTGCATATTTAAAGGGCCAGCTGACGTCCTGTCTGGAGAGTGACGGCCTGAGAGCAGCTCGGCGGCCGGCGCCAGTGTTCTCTGCCCACACGTGAGGGCAGAAGAGCAGGAAACGTGCTCAACTCGCCGCATTCTTCACACAGTTTGACCAATTTACTTCACGTGTGGATTCTTTAGAGCCGAATAAGCGTTTACCAATAGAAACGTTGCATTTTTGTTGTCAACCAAGTTGATTTGATCTTTGCCATGGAGAGAAACGGGTCTCGAAATCACTCTAAGCGAAAAATAAAAATAGAAAAAACAACTGTAATTTAATTAACTCATGATAGATAAGTTAAATGCTATACTGTGGAACATTGCAGCTAAAGCAATAACATATTAATTCAGACAAGCAGGTGGAGGACTTACATAGTGCACTTGTATTTAATGTTTTAATTAAATACATCTTTGAATTTTAATTTTTAATGTTTTAATTAAATACATCTTTGAATTTATTATTATTATTATTATTATTATTATTATTATACTATTATTATTATTATTTTATTATATATATATATTTTGTATTGATTATTTTGAGCTTTCAGCCATGTTCTCACATTATTCCTCAGAAACAGTTGTATTTCGCTTCATTTCGCTTCTTTTCTTTGACCCTGTTTGCGAGCTGGTCTTCTCTGCTCCTTCTCGGAGCCTCAGAAAACACTCTGAGGCTCAAAAGTCAAAATCCGTAGAGCTTTTGTGCTGTTTTTAGGTCCATAAATCATCACAGACTTGTTCTGAGCTCTTCTGCTGTCAAATCACATTCATTACGACTGCATGCTAGCATTAGCTTGTCGGGGCAAGCTAGCTTTTGGTTACATGAGATGCCAAAGCGGAGGTACTCAAGAGCATGTTTAAAGGCCAATAACAATACAAATAAGGCATAATATGTGTCCTTTAATGATGATAATAGCAGACAATGTGGTGGAGAAATAGATTAATAACCAAGGCAATGGAAATAATAATTGAACAAAATAAAATAAAATAAATAATAATAATAATAATAATAATAATAATAATAATAATAATAATAATAATAATAATAATAATAATAATGTACATATGTGTTTATTTTATTTATTTATTATTAATAGTGACATCCACTTTTTATTATTAACTTTTATTATAGATTTTTTAAATGACAGTGCCTTTGACCCTGATGAAGTATTTATGGCGCTGCAGGTTAAGAGCCCCTACGGCCCCCGTGTCACATGAACAAGTGCCTTTTCCACTCTCAAACCCGCTCCCCGCCTCACCTGGATACGTGTGAAAGCATTTAGCACTCGAAACGTGGGCCGCGCGCTAAAACCCACCGCGAGAACAGGTCGCCGCATTCATGTACCTCCTGTGTTCTTCACCTGCACTCACAACCAGGGCTGCAACTCTGCTCAGAATGCCCTCCCCCTCTGGGCATCAGTAAGAGCTGCAGTCACTCCTTTTCCTCTAAAAGGTGTAAACGCATGTGTGGCTTGTACTTTTAGGTCTCGATTGTTGGATTTGTTTTCAAAGTTTTTCTCACTGGTTTTATTCATTTTGTCCCCCAAAAGGATCAAGCTCTCGACCCTTTAAAGTGTGTTACACCCAAGCATGATTACGTTTGTTCATACATGAAGGCAGAAGCTTCAGTTTTAGGTTTACTGGACAAATACAGTTCATCTACACACCTTTTTGCAGACTTTACAACAAATGCTGCCGTTTGTTTCCACTAAAATACAATTTAAAGACCAGAATTTTGCATTTTTAAAAAACACCTGACGTTTCTACCCTCGAAATTCCAAATTGTAGCACATTTATGTACAAAAAAAGCAAAAACAAACATGAGCTAAAAGATCGTTGACTTATTTGCTAGACCTTTTGAAGGCACTGACGAACATTTACTTTCTTAAAACTGAGGAGAAGAAGTATTGAAACAGCGAAAATGAACTGCAAATGGAGAAAGATTATTTAGTCACTCATTTAAGTCAAACGTTTATTTTTGATTTAGTTTGTTTTATTTGTTTGTGTTGTTGTTTTTTTGTGTTTTTCCTTATGGTTTTTTTTTTTTAATTGATGTATTTAGAAGACATTTTTCTTTTGACTTCTGCTATGTATTAAAAAAATAAATACAAAAACATATAGATAGATATCTTGAAACGAGAATAAAATAGAATAGAATTTAAAAGAAAAAATAGTGTGTGTGTGTGTGTGTTGTGTGTTAATGTTGTTACTTAAAGTTGTTACTGTTTTTTTGTTTTTTTGTAGTGTGTGCTGGAGGAAAATTCACTAAAAAGCTAAATAAATAATTAATTAAATAACAGCATTATTTTAGAAACAAGTCAATCAAACTAAACAAGATTAAAGTCAAAACCTCACGCAGATATGCTATTTGTTTTTTATTTTTTCTACAGTGCACCCGATCCCCAATAGCAGGAACCCCCGGTGATCCGGCGCTCTAATGATAACTACGGCCGTCGCGGCGCAGTAAACGTGAGCGGTTACAATTCGGAAAAACAAAAGTCCAATTTGTCGGCCCGGCGCTCCGGGGGGAAATCTTTACGTCTTAAGCTTAATAAATCTTTCAGGGGTCTCGGCGGGGCTGAAAAAAGTGCGCGGCGCTCGGGGGGGGGGGAGAAAGAGGTAGCGGAGATCAATTTCCCTCAAACGAGACGACGCGCGGAGCGATCAAATGTTCCTGAGTCGGGACGGAGGTTTTAAAGGGGCTTCGTGCTAATTAAGAAACTTTGTATTTTGTCCGTTTAAAAACATGAGCGCGTTTATTGAGTCGCTTCACTGTCTATTATCATATTTATATTTACTGATTATATTGGATATTGTTTGATTTTCTACACGACGGCAACGTGAACTTGAGTGACGTTTATTTCAAAAAACAATTAAAAAAATGTATTAAGATGACCTGATTTGTCGATAATTAGCTTTCTGCACGGTTTAATCACGTCGTGGAGCGTCAAATGATTAGCTTTGCGCTTAGCTCGATCGGAACGGCTCGGCATGGTGAACAATGACCCGACGTTAGCTTGGAACAGCCGCAAGCTCGAACGTGGATTGGCGCAGCGCACGGAGGAGACGCGCAGTGATTCCCCACGTTGAGTAAGTCCCAAATAGCCTGAAATACCGACGACAGACTCGCCGCGGGGGGAGTGGCAATTAGCGCAAACGTCCGCGCTTTGTTTTAAACGCGCTTACGACGTGTTTCGAGGAGCCACTTAATGCCCTAATTACGTTCCATCCATTTCCACGTAATCTCCGTGACGTGGAATGTTCACGTTTGGAGCGCCGGAATGTGTGCGTGGTGGTGTGTCTGTGTGTATGTGTGTGCGTGTGTGCGTGTGATTTCATGCTCTTTAAGCTTCAGGCTAAAAATGGACTCCAACTGTAACTGGCAATAAGGTAGATGGTCAGCGCAGGGGGCGGAGTTATACAGCAAAACTGAGGATTAGCTAAATGTTCTGGTCGGTGGGGATTTGAACCACAAACCTTTGAGGAAAAAAAAATGTATTAAGTAAAAAAAATATTAAATATCAATCAAAATTAAATGAATAAATGAATAAAATTGAATAAAATGAATAAAAATGAATAAATAAATAAATGAATAAAATGAATAAAATGAATAAATATTATAAATAAATTAAATAAAGGCAATAACATTAAAATAATTAAATAAATTAAATTAAATCTCTGTTAAAATGACTTATATTCAGTAAATTCATCTGCATTTGAGTTTTTTCTGCATTGAATCTTTAAACGACAAATATTTAATGTCATGAACGTAATTAAAAAAAGATTTTAGCTTGATTCTCATTTGTTTTATTAACCATGTTTACAAGGTCCTCTCACTCTGGTTTAAATTTCCCAGATTTGTGACATCAAAGGATGTGATCCTTCCTTCTCCTCTTGTGTAGCCCCTCCCGCTGAACTGGCCCAAATGACCACAATTAGTACTTACCTCACATTTTGAAATATTCTGCGCTCATGACTTGTGTGGCGCTGTGACTCAACCCAACATCAAATGCAACATTATGAAGGATTCACTTCATTGGCCTCTAATCCGTGGTCCTCAGCTCCATATGTTCCAAAGTGAGGCCCTCAGTGAGAAGGTTTGGACGCCCCTGCCATAAATCATCACCAGACTCATTTGTGTTGTCATAGCGCTCTCATTACAACTGTGTGCTCACATTAGCATGTCGGAGCAAGCTAGCTTTTGTTTTTTCCCCATGGTGATTCACTCTGCGGCCAGTAGATGGAGTGCTAACACCAAATCCTGATAAAGGAACGCCTGACTGGTGTAAATAATAACAAGTTGAACAAGTAAAATAAGCGAGGACAAATCATGTACGTTTATATTAAAGTACAGTTGTAAGAAAAATAAATACATACATAAAATAAATAATAATAATCATGTGACACGTCAATTCCACCTCCCTGAACAATAGGGAATGGCATCATTATGAAATCTGAGAAACTGTTCAGACGGTGCTTAAAATAGCCACACGCGCCGGAACAGGTCAGGATCCTGGTACGGAGGAGGCATTATCGTCGTAAGCCTCTCATGCGCTCAAAAATATGCCTCCATTACGCACCTCCCTGGCCCCCGCGCACTCCTCACTCACGAACGCGACCCCGGGTGTGGCGGCTGTGACGTCGGCTCAGGACTGTTCGCTCCCTCGCCGGTCCCTGCCCTCCAAACGTCCTCCAAGTTTGTGCCCCCGCTCACAGGAGCCGGAGGAAGTGCAGCGCCAGGGGGCCCTCGCTCTTAATAACATCGAGCAAGGGGTGTGAATGAGATGACTGGCCCCTCCTGTGGGTTCCCCTGGGCCCCCGCTCTTCACAGTATAACACCGACAGACCACCGTGCAGCGGCGGCGACGACTGACACTTGTTTTCATTGTGGGGTAATAATTGGGGGATTTTAACATTCATATTGAGGTTCTACGTATTAGCCTAAGAGTTATCGAGATACAGAGTAATGCAGATTACATCACAGCATTCTGAGTGGCAAAAATGCACAAGAGTCAACGGTGAGTAATGACATTTTCCCCGTATGAGCTCAGAACTCACATATAAAAGTCGATAACTCCGCAAAATAATAAGATTGCGACTGAATCTAGAAAAAAGCCAGTAAACAACAAGAGCACTACACTCACATGTTTCACTTATACAGACGTGTGATTCGATTTCTCTCCTTGAATAACATGTTTAGTTGAAGTGTTGAAGTGTCCTTTATCACCCGCCGTCGTTAGCAGACAAACTAAGCTCTGCACGGTCCGAGCATCAACGTGAAGCTACTTCCGGATTCCATTTTGTCACATAACAATTTAACAGTTTGATAGACAAAAAATGGGCCAAAAAAGCAAAGAAACGCATTTTATTACATGTTATAACAGCGTCGTGAGTTCCATTCCGGCTCCGACAAATTTGCTGAATGCCCTTCCCTCTCTCATCCCCATGTCATGCTTCACTTGTCTTGTCTAAGAAAGCCTACGGGTCAAACAACCCTTTAAAAAAACCAGATAAACACACATATATAGACGTGTTTACCGCCTGGTACGGATAAACATAAATGTTCTTTCCCATTCATTTTAATGATGCGAGCTAACTTTGTAGAGACGGCGCCAGCAAATGGTTGTTTACAAGTTGGAGACATTAGCCAACGCGTGATAAAAGTCTCATTTCCAGCTCCATTTTCTAAAGTTCACTAATGTCTGCGGGATTTGTGGCGCTCGGGGAAATAAAAGTGAAATTTCCTTCGTCGAATTAATGGTAATGTTTCAGTCAAGAGGCGCTGGTGGAGGTCCCGTGTGGTCGCGCCCGCATCAAGAGGACGCTGTGGTCACGAGTTCACGTATAGGTGTGGTCAAGACAGCCGTCAATCAAAGAGGCGCTGGTGAGTCTCGTGTGCTCGCCCGGGTAAAGGCATAATAAGATGGTCCGTCAAGGCGCTGGTGAGGTCTCTGCTGGTCGCTGCCGCATCAAGAGGCCCTGGTGGAGTTCGTGTGGTCGCGCCGTTTGGCAAGAGACCTGGTGGAAGTGTCTTGTGTCTGTGGTCGCGGCCGTATGAGCATGGGGACGGTTCCGAGTGGTGGAGAGTAGGCGTGTAGATGGTGGGTGCTCGCTGCTCATGAAAGAGGCGCTGGTGGAGGTCTCTGGAATTGGGGTAGTAGTACAGCTGATACACATCATGAAAGAAGGAGGGTGGAGACGGTCTTCGTGGGTCGCACCGTCATGAAAGCAGAGGCGGGGGAACGTCTTGTGTGTCACGCCGTTCATGAAGAGCCCTGTGGAGTTCTCGGTGTGACCGTCATGAAGAGGCCCTGGTTGGAGGTCTCGTGTGTGTCCGCCGTCAATGGAGAAGCCCTGGTGGAGGTGGTCTCGTCATTTTTTCATAGTTTGTGACGTTGTGAGGCTAACGCTAACTCTGTCAGTTTGTACGTCTGTCTGTCGCGGCGTCAAACTGTTGAAGATTATATGTCCGCGCAACATTAAAGGGCGTGTGACAGGTCTGTACGACTTTCTCATTATTGACTTTATCTGCTGTGTTTATACCTGTTGTACTTATAAATAATTGTATTAAAACCAATCAGAGCAGGTAAATTGTGGAGAAAAACAGTAGACAGGAAGTGACATCACACACATGCGGTTCCGGGTCAAAGAGTTTATGCAGCAATATGAACACAAATAAACCAACTTTTTGTGCCTTTCTAACAACATTAATTCAACAAAATAAAGTTGCCCTCATATATTTTTATCATTTATTTAACATTAGATGAGTTTTTTTTGTTTACCTGGTAATTTCCTACTGTGATGTCATTAATTACAAACAGGAAGTGACATATACAAACCTAAAAAATGTGGTTATTCTAGTGATAAAATTTTTAATCAATTTTAGCAAAATTCAAAATCCATTTATGCTTAACTGCGTTTTAGTTCAACGAGTCGTCCGACCTGTAGGGGGCGCTTTAGACCGTTGTATGACTGAACAATGTGACGTTTGCTCCGTCCAACTTTATCGAAAAAGACAAGTTAATTCAAGTTGGACTCCAAAGAGAAGCCAAAGAGGAGCAGCGCCCTCTTGAGCTTGACCTCTGAGCTGCAGCGCAACGGCAGACGGTGCAGTTTGTTGTACTTTTCTGTTCTTTGTGCCGGTCCCAAGCCTTTCTAAAGTGAAATGAATATCACACAGTCCTACAGTTTGATACAGAGCGAATTGGGCCTTTTTAACCTTGTTACAGACGTTTGGACCTGGTTTATGATCCAGTCTCACATGAAACAAAAACCGGCTCAAAGACTCAAAACCAGTCGCACTCAGATCTGATGTGTTATGGTTTTCTTCAGTGGTGCAAAGTACAAAAATAAAAGTACTGCACTTAGGTATCTGCACTTCACATCACTTAAATCATTCTTACAGTGAATACTTTTTACTTTTACTTCAGCGTGAATCTGTACTTTCTACTCCACTACATGTTCAA
Organism: Chaenogobius annularis; assembly: GCA_015082035.1. NCBI lineage: Eukaryota > Metazoa > Chordata > Actinopteri > Gobiiformes > Gobiidae > Chaenogobius > Chaenogobius annularis. The sequence continues at coordinate 94,206 of BJKM01000358.1, forward strand.
ACTGGAAAGTAAAAGTAAAAAGTACTTATTAAGGGTGAGCACGTTGCAAGAGTTTTGACCTATCAAAAGTATACACATAACATGCTACTTCTACTTTTACTTCTCCTCCTAAAGTAGTACTTTAAGCAACAGGACAGAGTACTTCTTCCACTGGCCGTCTTCATTTTATGTCATTTTGAACCTTCTGATGATAGAATTTAAACGTTGAGTTGACAGAAATCGCCTCATTTTTATCATTTCTATTTGATTTGAGCGTTATCCAATCACGTGCACAGTTGTTGGCAGTTGATTGTGCTTGTCATTAATATTAAAAAGATGGCAAATTTAACAAAAGATTACACACGTGGCTTGTTTTTTTTTGGGCCGCGGGGAGTTGCCCCCAAAGTCGTACGAGCGAAAGCATTGACCCAGTCTGTTCCTCATAAATCACACCGAGTAAAGTTTACCATAGAGTCCTGACTTGTCCTGCAGCTCTTTCTGAAGCTCCGTGCCCGTTCTGAGCGGACAGGTCATTACCAGGCGTCTCCCCCCCCCCCACCTGGGCTCAGTGCGCGGCAGAGTGCGGAGCTGACGGACCTGCTCCAGGACGCTCCGCTTTAAAGTCCGGAGGCCCTCGAAAGCGCCCCGTCATCGCAATGTCCTTCGAAAACGCCCGCGTCGTCGCAATGTTCAAAATGACATCGTGGAGGCAAAATGAAGAAGAGAAAGTACAGGTACAGGAGCAAAAAAATACTCAAGCGCTCACAAAAACCCCCAGTGACATGAATCAAAGTAGAGGAGAAACCTGTTAAAAATGGATTTCGGACGGATTTTGAGAAGCGTTAAAGCGCTAAATGTGGTGATTTTGATCAAGATTTGTGCATATTTCTGATCAACAAAGGTCAAATCGAAAACTTTCCCAACAATCTGTGAATTTGATGTGTATATTTTTGTTTGGTCAAAGCGTTTGAGACTTGAACTCACAAAAGCTAAATATCACTTGGAATGTGCTCAAAAAATAACCCCTCAGACCCCCCAAAGTACTTTTCAGTTTCAGTCCATAAATGTGGTAGTAGAAAGTAGAAAGTACAGATACTTAAAACTATTGTGGATTCAACATTTCTGTAAATATCTGTCCAGTTTATTCATCTTATTTATTTTTTAATCCTATTTAATTTATTTAATGTATTTATTTTCATCTTATTTTATTTTTTTTATTTTTTTATTTTATTTCTTATTTTAATTTTTTAAAATGTAATTTAATTTTAATTATTTTTTACTATTCGTAATAGCTCAAAAAACATTTCTCACAGTTGAGGAGTTTCAGTGTGTCATAATCTCCAGTAGATAAACAAATAATGTAAAATACCATGGTAACTGTCTACAAACCAGGGTCTGGGGGTCCCTCACAAGGCTCTGAGGGGCTTGTGACAATGTTTAGAGCCATTTATTTCTGTGAGTTTATTATTTTATGTTGTTTTGTTTTCCTAAAATCAATACACATCGATTTAGAACAATCAACTTTATTTTCTACTTTATTTCTTGCATCTTGAAACGTCTCAAACCTCAAAATAAATAAAATTAAATAAAATTAAATAAAATTAAATAAAATTAAATAAAATTAAATAAAATAAATAAATTAAAAAAATTAAATAAAATTAAATAAAATTAAATAAAATTAAATAAAATTAAATAAAATTAATACCCCTTCATTTAGAGTATTCTTTTCTTTTCTGTGAAACAAACAAAAGACTAAACATGATATCACTCTTGGCTGGTGTGCAGTGACCAGTGAAGCCGAAGCGACGCGCGCACAGAACGGTGGATAACGCGCTCTAATCGATAAGCACGAGCTGTCTGGACGTGCGCGCCGACCACGGCTCCTCCCAGACACCGAGCAGCGTTTAATCCACCGTTAGTGACACGTCGTGAACATGTCTGCGGGCTTAATTCTGGGACGGACGGATGGCTTAAACGCCGGCTAAACGGCGACGCCACGGAGAAGCCTGGATGGACGGTGTGTGTCACGCTGGATGCGCACGAGCCCGGGACCACTGCATGAGTCTGTTAGCGCTCGGCAGGAGGCCCCAGGCAGGTTCAAGACTTTGACAAGTTCATAACTACACTTTTAATGGACTTGATAAAGCATGGACAAAGACTGATTAAAAACATTTGGACCACACTTGGATGACGATCGTTATTATTCGTTATTGCCACCTACCGACACATTAGCGGTAATGACAGTGACCTGGCAGTGACCTGGCAGTGACCTGGCATCGGGCATTAGCAGCTTCGACGGCCCCCCGGTAGGAAAAGAGTTCTGATTATTGTTCTCTGGCATCACTCTCTTCCTCTGTGCGATGAAAGGATGAGTCCTTCTTCCTCCTGAGCTCTTCGTAGATGCTAATACTCTAAAAACAGGGGTGTCCGACCTTTTTTCACAGAGGGCAGCATTTTATAACGTGTTCGCAGCGAAGTGAAAAAAAAAAAAAGTGTTTATTTTAGGTATGCGTGACATCAGAATATTTGTTATATAGGCTATAATAGCAGAAATCTTCATAAATCTTCTTAAAAGTACTATTTTTGGTTAATTGGGCCAATTTGGCCGGAAGCCTGAGGGCCATAAAAAAGGTCTAAGGGCCGCACTTGGCCCCCGGACCATACTTTAGACACCCCTGCTCTACACGCTTACTCTTAAAAGAAGTTATTTAGCCCGAATCTTCTTTATGAATGAAGTCTTTGTTCATGGTTTATTAAGTGTAGTTTTTATAAAGAGGGACCAAAGTCTGCCCCCTGCAGTTACAATACGATTACTGCCTTAGCCAATTATCGATTGCCTATAGCCCTTTCGATGTGCTGTCTTTGCACTCGCTGCTGCACATTTGAACGTTAAACAGATGAAACAGCCTAAATAAGTTGCGTTGGTGAGTTCTGGAAGCAGGAAAGTCTGAAACAAATCCATTATTTTGCTTCAGGGATTAAGGATTATAAGAGGACACGCAAATAATAATAATAATAATAATAATAATAATGCATTCAACGCAAGCTTTAAATAAAAGTCAGTCATTCATAACTAAATTCATTAAGCCGGAGTGTACTTCCGCGGAGAAGTCTGTTGGATAAAGTACAGATGGTAATTGGAGCGGTTCACTGTGGGACAAAGGATTTACTCTGCGGCTGCGCTTCTTAATTGGGCTTTGATTCTTTGGTTTGGAACGTTTGTGTCGGAACCAAAACTAAGCTAAAGGACTTAACTAAGACTAAACCAGGACTTTACTAGGACTGAATGAGGACTTAATCAGGATCAAACTAAGACTAAACTATTGGACTAAACCAGGACTAAACCAGGACTAAACCAGGACTAAGACTAAATCGGGACGAAAAAAGCAACCAAACAAACAGATACAACAATAATCTAAAAAACTAGGACAAAACTAAAACTAAACTAGACTAAACTTAAACCGATAAAGTGAACGTTAACCATGAACTGGACTGAACTTGGGACTGAACCGGGGAAAAGTGGGACTAAACCAATACTTAAACAGGACTAAACTAGAGACGAATACTAAGTACATAGTACGAAACTATGACTAAACAATTGGACTTAACCATAACTAAGCTAGAGACTTAACCAGGACTAAATTAGGACTAAACCAGGACAAAAATAAAATCTTGACAAAAAAAAAAAGAAGAGAACTCTTGATTTGGTCTGAACCTGCGACGATCTGAACTGAATCACACTTAAACCTGGACTTAAAGCTGGACTTAAAGCTGGACTTAAAGCTGGACTTAAAGCTGGACTTAAAGCTGGACTTAAAGCTGGACTTAAAGCTGGACTTAAACTGGACTGGTCTTAAACCTGGACTTAAACCTGACTTAAACCTGGACTTTAAACCTGGACTTAAAGCTGGACTTAAAGCTGGATTAAGCTGACTTAAAGCTGGACTTAAAGCTGGACTTAAACCTGCTTAAACTGACTTAAACCTGGACTTAAAGCTGGACTTAAACTGGACTTAAAGCTGGACTTAAAGCTGGACTTAAAGCTGGACTTAAAGCTGGACTTAAAGCTGGACTTAAACCTGGACTTAAACCTGGACTTAAAGCTGACTTTAAAGCTGGACTTCGAAACCTGGACTTAAACCTGGACTTAGTGTGAGTAGAACTAAATATAGAAGTTTGTGGAGCAAATCCAAAGAATCCATTTGTGGCGTAAACATTGGAGATTCTTTCCAAATCGCGAAATCTCCTGAAAAAGTGACGTGAAAAAGTGTGATTTTTTGGGTGAAAACGTGCCAGAATCTCGAGCGTCGCCGAGCGAATCTCACGGACTTCTGCGCCGCCCCTCGCACCAAAGTGCACTTGAACGTTAAAGTGTCGCCTCGGCCGCTCGGGGGGGAAAGAATGGAACGTTGAGAATGGCGTTGTTATCGGCCCGTTCACTGTCGACGTCCTCGCTCAAACGTAATTGGACGGCGAACAAAGACTGCATCCTCCAGAGCCTTACCCAAACCGCCGCGCGCCGCGGCTTTTCTAATAAGGCAATTACGGCGATGCGCAGGGTGGGCCGATCCATCACCTTTAAGGAGCGCTCTGACAAAGTTCGCCGGACACGTGAGGGGTCTTCGCGTCGCGCGAACGCGGCGACATCCATCATTCCTCGAGAAGAACGTCGGTGTCTGAGGAAGCCAGGATGCTAATCAATTCTCATCAACGTTTTTTCCGTTTTGATTCGGTGTAATCTGCCTGACCGGGGGCCGCGCGGAGTCGAGGACCTCCCTCATGAGTCGAGGACCTCCTTATGATCGAGGACCGTCCTCATGAGTCGAGGACCTCCTTATGAGTCGTGTCAGTTTGATAATGATGATTGCGTCCGGTGACTGGCTCCTTGAACGGCTCCTCGTCTGCGGAGGCCTTCATGCTGCTACGTTCTCACTGTAACGGCTCTTCATCTGTTAACGGCTCTTCATCTGCTTTAACGGCTTCTTCATTGTTTACGGCTCTTATGCTGCTTAAGCGGCTTTCATATGCTTAACGCTCTTCATCTGCTTAACGGCTCTTCATCTGTTTAACGGCTCTTCATCTGTTTAACGGCTTCTCATCTGCTTAACGGCTCTTCATCTGTTTAACGGCTCTTCATCTGCTTAACGGCTCTTCATCTCTTAACGCCCTTTCATCTTTGACGGCTCTTCATCTGCTTAACGGCTCTTCAGGTGATGGTCCAATTGACTTCTACAATAATTTAAATGTTAAATAAAAGCGTTGTCAGGTTGATTACCGAAATAACAAAGTATTACAACAGAAAGAACTGTATCGCCTATCGTAGATCTTTGCACATACATCTCGTTAGAGCCTGGCGTAAAATCCTTAGTAACATTTTGTTGATAAATTGACAGATATATCGAATGTTTTATACTTGGAATCTTGGATGAATGTCTTATTATTTATTTGCAGTTTCTTTAAAAGAGCTCCAAATGCAAAAACTGTAAATGCAAATCTGTGGATCAGAGTGTGAGTCGAACGGATTCTTTTCCCAGAGTCAATGATGTGTGAGCGACATCAGTCATAAAAACAAACGATTGAACAATGTCTTTAGTCGAGAGGGCAAACTGGCATTTCGCTTTAATTGATCACTTCGGTCTCATTTTGAAGTTAAACATCCCAACAAAACCGTCTGATCAAACGAGAGCGTGTGGCTGCGGGCGAACGTCCAGTGCTGCTCGCTTCTCTTGGCGCCGTTTGGACGCTTTGGGCCGTCTGCTTTGGCCGTCTGCGGCGTCATCAGCATCAGACTCCGGATCAGCGCTCGCGGAACACGCTGCCTTTGCATCCCGCTGTGGGACCGTAACCGGATCGCTAACACATGTCCGAGTCCGCGCGGGCTCATAGCGCTTTCTGTAAACTCGCTTCGCTGCAACACGGGACTCAACGTTTGGGGCCGAACGCTGCGACTCTCACTGGAAAGTAGTCGAGAGTATGTCGGTTTTCATCGAGTAGTCAAAGAAAGCAGTCTGAAACAGTGCGTAACATTTCTGGTGCTTGAACCATGAAAGAAAAGCATGTTTGAATTGGTTTTATTCATGATTTTAACCTGTTTTCTCAATTTAAGTCCAGATCGAATATCTAACCTTGTATATGTGTAATAGAAGTCTGTTACTTCTCAGCGGAAACTTAATCTCAACACAAACATTCTTCGACGTGACACTTCAATTACAATTAAAGTCAATCGTCGCTTGAATCTTTGAGATTGACTTTGGAAAAACATGAACAGCCTTGAAGGGTTACACTTTCAATGCTGACTCAGTTAGTTAGTTAGTTAGTTAGTTAGTCAGTTAGTTAGTAGTTAGTTAGTACATCAGTTAGCGATGAATTCAGACCAGTGATTCCTGAGGCTTGATGCGCACTGGAAACCGTTATTAGTGCAGCTGATGTACTTGAGTACTTTGGGGTAATACTGCAGCCAGGCTTCTGAAGCAGTTAAAGACCCTTCTCAAAGAGGGTTGGGCTGATGACACTTCCCTGGGGTACTCCGGACCGCACTGGCAATGGAGGAGAAAATGTGCGTTTGAGTCTTGTTTGTTGCAAGTCATTTCTTACGTAATCGCGTATCCAGGCAGACGTTACCATACACCGGTGGTCCCCGCAGAGGTTTTGTGGTCTCGATGCAGAGTTCCTTTTTTAACAGCGGGCCATCAACGTTATCTGAGCGTCTCAAAACAACATTTTGACCGCGCTTATTTGTTGTCGTGAAAAGCGTGTGGATGTGCAGTGAATCAGATGAGAAACGTGTGCTCGTTCTAAAGACGTGAAGAAGCTTTACAACTACATTCCGCTGTTGTTATTGTTGCGATCGAACTGAAGCTCACGTATGTTCTCGATATCGACCTGTTGTGACGTAACTGTGACTCCCAGCCACGTCGCGGCAAATCGGAACTCTTTTCGGAGCACATTTTGAAATACGGCCACGGAGCACGTTTAAAGCGAGCGTGGCAGGCGCGTGCGCGGAGACGAGACGCGGCGCGATGGCGGACATGTGTACACGGCCCCACAGTCGCACACCATGTTGACACAGTTCACGTGTTTTCTTGTTTTTTTTTATGGAGGGCCGCTTTCCCCCCGCTCGCTGCACATAAAAGGGCCGATAAAATAAGCGATGCCATTTGCATACGTGTGCGGCGGGATGGCGAACGTGCCCGCGGGCGCTGCCATGCCAGTGCTTCATGTGCACTTCGGGGAGGCAGACGAGCGGAGGAGGAGAAGAAAGGAGGAGGAGGAGGAGGGAAGGCGCGGGTAACGGCAGAGTCCTGGCGCGCGGCGTGGCGGTGTCAGTTCCACTCCTCTTCCTTCATGTGAGGAAGAGTCCGGGGAGAAGGGGGGCGCTGCCGCGGCGACGGCCCTGGAGACGCGCGGCCGACAGAAGGTCCGGAGTTAGCAGCGGAGACGGGAACGCGGCAATCTGCGTTCACAAATGCACAAAGGAGTCGCAGAAGGTTTTACGTAGAAGATGAGCGTTGTCACTCTTCGGCTCGTCTCCATGCCCTTCGCTTTGCCTGGAATGTTCCGCAGTGTGACATTTAACCTGGCTTTTACACAATTCTCAATGTTTTTTGGGTGGAACATAGTTGGATGTCGATAATTTCATTCGAGATATGTATCAATAAATGTTAGAAAAATGTATTACGCATTTATTTTTCCTCACGTTTTCAGGTATTTTATGTGTAAAAATGGCCAAAATTGCCTATATTTGAGACATATTTACATAAACCTAACAAACCTTCTTCATGGACATTTTTGGGAGTTTAAACTTTACAATCTGTGAAAAGCTGGACAGTACAAGATTGTAAAGTTTGGTCCTCACGTCCGACTCGTTCACAAAGTCAGTTCAACATTTCCTCCTCGAGTTGTTGCTTTGTTCTGATCACATGGTTCAAAGTCTCCTCCTCCTCTCTCTCACACACAAACACACACACGCACAAACACACAAACAAACACACTGCAGACAAGCTGGTCATCTCAGACAGTCCATCGAAACATCCGGACGTCAGAACACGGACAGAACCAGGCGGAGCAGCGGGAGGCGACCCACCTCTTTCCGCCGCGCCCATCGCCATCAGAAACCTCGACGAACACGCTTCGTTTAACGCACAGTTCATCGACAATCAGAGCTGTCCGCACTAACGCCCCCGCTGCCCCCTGCTGGATTCTTTGCCTTTCGTCTCTTGGGTGTTGCGTGTGGGTCTTCTGGCGTAACGCACGATTTTGGAGCGATGCATTTTAACTGAAAACAACTGTAATTCTTTGTCTTTTAACTTCTGCCCAGGAACTACAGGTGAAAAATGGCCTTCTAGCGAATTCTGACACATAAACTACCAAGAAAAGAGACATCGTGCCCCCCTTTTACGTTTGGACGGACTAATCCAACGGTGCGGACGAATGTAGAGATGTGGAAGATCAATACTCATCTACCGAATCAATCTGGGCCTCGCCGCTCAAATTGTCTTTTGCGACAGAGCGAGGAAAATAAATTGTCATGTCAGATTGGACGGGATATTTCACTCACAAAACCATGCAGCTGCTCAGTCCGATCCCGATTGTTGGATTGTTTTTCCCGGTCTGTTACGTCCTGACGACTTGGTCTGGTCCCGGTCTACGGCCGTTTCTGGTTTCAGAGGAGCGACTTGCTGTCCACTGTAAATATCGGATGCATAAATAGCTCATGAATGCTGAAGGTCCGCTCTGAATCTCTTGCAGCCGATCTCGAAACTGTTCGGCGACGGCTACTTCCAGTTTACGGGTGGAGGCGAGCGCGCGGGTGGGGGGGGGGGAATGGCAGCGCAATCGATCACGCCGCCAGGCCCCTCCGCGCTGAACGCTCGGGTCAGGCCGCGGAGGCCGTCGTCTCGGTGACGGGTCCGGCGCGACGCGGGAGCAAACGGGGCGCGAACTTCGATCTCAGAGACTCCGAGACGCAACTCATTATCAGCGTTTGAGGGAAAAGAAGATGAAATGGAGCGAAATACGAGGTTGAAGAGGTTTTCTTCTGTTTATTCTTTTTATTTCTGTTTTTTGGGTGATTTTACTCTCTCGACATAGAAACCTTCGTGGAGAAACTCAACATTGTCTAACCGTTATTCAGTCCTCCTAATGCTTTTCTTTACTCTTTTCACTTTGTCGAAGGAAACCAAGATTTATAGTTCTTTTTGTCGAGATTTATGTTGTTGTTTTTTTCTCCGGACTATTTTTCCAGAGCTTCTTCACATTTTAGATTCGATTAGCTCTGTTGCTCGTGCCGTCCTTCAAGAGGTCGTTCCTACCTGGTTAAATAAAGGTTAATGCATAAATAAATGAATGACTCTCTGTTAGCAAAGAAAAAAACTGCTTCAATTTGAACCAATTTCCCAATAAAAAAAAAGGGGTTTCATTTGTTCCGTTAATTGAAATTGACATGCTCTTGAAGGTGGAGCAGTGGACAATTGGAACTGCTTGTTTCTCTTCTCATAATCTACACTTTAATTAGCCTCACGAAAAGTCTGAATAAAAACTGAATTCATGATGAACGAATGAAGCACGATTCAAACACATGAAGGATTGCACAGCGACGTCCTTCACAATCGGATAAATCCCTCGAGCGTATGCGCGGCGACGCCGAGCGTATCCGGTCATAAGTCAAGCGCCGTACAGTCCGTGAAACAATGGCAGTATTTCATGAAGATAGTGGTCCGGGCCCCATTGATCACCGGGCGCCCCCCCCCCGAGCGTCCGCCGCCACACCCACACGACGCGCGCTGCACTGTAATGAACGTAGGACTGAGCAGCCGGTTTAGGTTATGAACAGGGCATGTTTTTAAAGGTCAACTGCGATGTTTTCCTGTGGCCATTTTTGATTCGGGTACGAGGCCTTTGCAAACGGTATTTCGCATTTAATAACTCGTACTCCTCCCGTTGCTCCTGCTCGAGAGTGTAGCACGTAGACGAGGGTATAGAGATGGCATTTCAGCGTTGACATTATCACCGCGGTGCGAACACGGGCAGAATTGAGCATACTTTTATTTTATTTTCTTTTTTTAACTGGCTGCAATTTAAGCACCTACTTCCTGGTTCCAAACGGTCATGCAGTTGGACGTCTGTTTATTAAACCAACTTTTTCAAGTCGGAAGCACATTTGCCGTTTGGCCATTTCACGCAATCGCCCTGCTCCTCTCCGTCTGCAGACCCTTGCCAGGTGAATGCACAGCAACAGTAATTAAAAAGTGCACATTTCATTACAAATACAACACGTTACATGTCATTATTAACATTAGATCAGTAAAATAACACACTATAAAACAATTTCTAAAGACAGATCAAATATACAACCAACATCTAACTTGGCTTGATTTTCCAGCGCTTTTTCAGGTTTCGAGTGAAGTTATGAATATCTACGGACAGTTTCAGACTGTGGAAGTCGATTCCACCGTCTGATAGTTTAAAAAAAGAAAAGACCGATTGTGCAGAGGCAGAGGATGTTTTCGGGGACGGTGCTGTTGCCGTGGAGCGGCTCGGTCGAGTTCAAATACATGTAAAATAGGTAAACTTTGCCCTTGAAACGTGGTCGCGTTCAAGTTGGATCTAGACTATCCTTGGCCCAGCCCCGCCTGTACCGTGGAAGACCTCGCCGTCTCCTGACAATACTCCAAAAACAGTAAGAACGAACTCCTCGGATTACACGGTTCTGACAGTTTTGCGTCCGTGGTGACCAGACTCGCTCTTCGTAAAGAATCGAGGAAAGCCAATCAGTTCTACAACAGGCGTAAGCGAGGGTTTTTCACAAGCATCGCGCCATGTTGGGTGCAACTCAACCGGAACCAGAAGGGGGTCGGTGAAAAACGGGAATGTTCCTCAAGTTCAGGACGGCGCAGAAGCACTCAAAACACGGAGTAAGCTGCTGTGCACAATACGTCTCCTTTAAAGCAGTGCCAAAACAGAATGCAACTCCAGGTACCAACTGATTTATATCTTAAGTGCTAATTTAGCGTTCCAAGAATGGATCATAAACTTTACGTCCGCCCGAAGACCCCTAAACGTCACCGAACCCCGTCTGGGCTGGCTCCCCCCAATGGCTGGCGCTCTGCAGCTGTAGCGTGTAAACGGTCGGAGCTGGAGGAACGTGGCAGCGTTTTCTCCGCCGATCCCAGATGGCGCCGTCCTTCTGGCTTCATCAGACCGTGACCTCCCTTGTTCACTTGAGCTCTTTACTGCAGAGTTACGATGCAGCTGGGGAAACCGGGTCAGCACCTCCAAACGGGGACGACGGAGCCGGACCAAACGAGGCTTCTTAGGAACTCTGTTTACGAGCCGGGGCGTGAAGATGGTTGTGTGGTTGTTCTGACACGGATGACACGAGGTGTGTGGGGGGGGGTGTTTTGGAGGGATGGACGTTGGCATGTAGAAGGGGGAAAAAGAGCCAAAGTTACATGAAAACTTTATGAAAATCACACTTTAATTAGCCTTAATAACGCATGAACAAAGACTTAACAAAGAAATATTTGATCAAGAATGGTTTTAGTTGGGTTTAAAGCACATTTACGCTCCACTTTCGCACGTAAACAGCTCAGTGCTTTTGTCGTTTGGTTGCCGTAAGTTAATTTATACATCTAACTGATTCTTGCAAGAGTCTCGCAGAGTCAGTTAGAGAGTTGGCCAAAATGGAAGAATGAAGTGCAAGTGGAAAAACAAACATGGAGGCGCCCACGGCAGTATTTAGATCACGTTTGTCGGAAAAGTGGAAAACGAGGTGAGAAAATAATGTATGTGTTTTGCAGCTTGTTCTCGTCACTTTTGAAAACGTCAAGCTTCCACGGTTGCACTGTGTTCACTACTGCCCCCAGTGGTCAGCACATGCACAGCTCTGTTGTTATGGATCCTGTGAGCAGACAAATCGCATATGGATCAAATGATGGACAAAGTTGTGTTTATTTATACAATGAGACAGGGACAGTGTACAACATTAACCTTAACGTGATGTTAACAGATGCGTTGTATTCGGTTGTTGCCCACCATAGTCCCACTGGTACTATAATGACCAGACCATCATAAACATTCTGTAACATCATTCATATCCAGTCCTCTCGACAGCATAAAATCATCTTTCACATACATGAAGGGGGGGAGGGGGCGGTGCAGATTGGCAGCCTCACTTCACTCAGTCTGCCTCAGGGCAGCTTTGGCTACAATAGTAGTTTACCACCATTCAGTTTGGCGTGAATGAATCATGACTACAGTGTGACGCTTAGAGAGACACAATAGACTCTCCCAAAAGGCTAAAGGCTGTTCCATACATTAGCTCCAATGCATTTCCAATGGGAGAGTTAGCATTAGCCTCCAAACGCCACATGCTAAGAAAAAACACGGCTTTTTGGTGCAGAGTAAGAAAACGTTACACACAATGGGCTCATGTACTACAATATTAAAGGAAAGTCATGCAAAAAAAGGCAAAAAAATAAAATAAAATAAAATGTTTTCATACAAATGTAAAAGTTAATTGAATAACGTCAATTTAATTTGGATGATTGGGTTTTCCAAGTTCGTTCTTGCAATGTAAAAGTACCCAATGACACAAAAACAGCCTAAATATTCAATCTAGTTTTGGCTATATTTGAAGTTCCCCAAAAGCAGGTCACAGCTTCCAGGCAAAACCCGACGTTTGGTTTTGAACATTGTTTTACAGAAGAATTACTCACGATTTAATATCATGAACTTCACACCCACTTCTTCTGCGAATATACAGTACATCCACGGAGATATTGCATAATCGCCATGGCAGCCCATTCCCCCCCATGTGGCCCTAGTAATCCGAGCGTTCGGGCTTGTTGTTTGGAAGTTCCGACTGTTCCTCCTGCCATGCTGTTTGCTCACGCTGCTACATTCAGGGGCACAAAAACAAAGACGCAAATGAGTAGCGACGGAACATCTGCTATTTATGTGTTTTTTCTTTTTAAAGCGTCTTGACTTTTCCTTCGCAGCCAGTCAATAATTCACGCCGGCCCCGCTCCGTGACCCCCATATTAGTGCTCCTTGACTGACACACTTTGAATTAACCGGCAATTCAATATTCATGGGTCCGAAGTGACGCCCGCGCGCTCGCCGCTACTGCCATCGTGAGGACGAAAGCCGCGTTTGCACTCTGGGTTTTTCTTTCATCTCCAAGACCCAAAACAGAGGACTCTCTCTCTTCTGTCGCGCCCCCAAAGACCCCGTTTGTCCGGAACTGTGCGACTGCGGTCAGGAGGGGCCAGTGGACTTACAGGGATCACTCCAGACTGAGGCGGAGCTCGTTAGCGGCTGGCTAATGCTAGTGGCTGTGCTAATTTTAACGAGCCTCATTTCCAACTGGTGCAAAGGGAGTGTCCAGTGCAGAGGGCGTGTCCGGTGCGGAGGGCTTGTCCGGTGCGGAGGGCGTGTCCGGTGCGGAGGGCTGCCCGGTGGGGGGCGTGTCCGGTGCGGAGGGCGGTCCGGTGCGGAGGGCTTGTCTGCGAGGGGCGTGTTCCGGTGCGGAGGGCGTGTCCGGTGCCGGCGAGGGCTCTGTCGGTGGGGGCGTGTCCGGTGCGGAGGGCGTGCTCGGTACGGGCGGCGTTCCGGTGGCGGAGGAGGGCGTGTCCGGTGCGGAGGGCGTGTCCGGTGCGGAGGGCGTGTCCGGTGGGCGTGTCCGGTGCGGAGGGAGGAGTTCGTTGAAGCAAGTTTCTCCTGCTTCTAAGTGTCACTGACTTTTTCTTTGTCTCATTTTGATCCGTCGAGCTTTTTTTCCGCTCCAATTAACGGCAAAATATAGTTCCTCCGTTGCTCCTCCGACTGTGCGGAGCGTGGCTAGCTTGTTAGCTAACGGTAGGGGGAGATAAAGGACACGTCAAGTCGCCTCGCATCAGCTTCCTGAACACACAGACTCAGAAGCATCTTTTTTAAGGCGCGTCAGTGTGAAGTCCCAAATTCTGTCCTTTTGGGCCCCTTATTGGCTTGGTTTGACAGGAAAGTGCACACGATTGGGAAAAGACATGCAGCAAAGTGTCCAGAATCGGATTTGATTGTTTACGTTCGTAGACAAGTTAATATTTCGCGGAGTTAAACGGCTGCCGCTCGTTCACGTTCCCGATGCGTTCAAACGGAATGATTCACTCTCGACAATCATGCGTCGTGATGTGCATGAAGCCGTCTCACTCTGACGACGCCGTGGTGATGAAGTGGTGAGACTGTTTGCGCGGCTCACGTCGCGGGATCAGAGGTTTCACGTCGCGCCTCTGTTGTCGCTCTCTCACACTTCCTGTGCAGCGAGGCGGCGCCCGCGCCGTTCGGTGGGACAAATGTTTTTGGGATCGACGCTGTACAAACAGTCTCCGAAGTGCGGCGCGCGTGGATCCGAAGGCGGCTTTCAAATGCAAATGAGTCGCCGATCGCCAAAGTGAACGAGCTCCATCGGCGTGGCAACGCTCCAACTTTTCACTCCGAGTGCTTTAAAACGTGTTGTTATTCGGCAGAGCGGAGATGTTATTGCTCTGCCGGGAATGTTCGGCAGTAGGGCATTAAAGGTATCGCTCTTACCTTTGTTCAATTACAGGGTCGGAGCGTGGTCTCCGCTCCCCCCGCTCCGCTCCCCCCGCTCCTCTCCTCTCTCTCCCCTCCTCTCCCTCCCTCTCCTCTCCCCCTCTCCTCTCCCCTCTCCGCTCCCCCTCTCTCTCCCCCTCTCCTCTCCCCCTCTCCGCTCCCCCTCCCTCCCCCTCTCCTCCCCCTCTCTGCTCCCTCTCCTACTCCCTCTCTCCCCCTCCTCCTCTCCCCCTCTCTGTCCCCCCTCTCCTCTCTCTCCTCTCCCCCCTTCCTCTCCTCCCTCTCTCCTCTCTTCTCTCCGCTCCCCCCTCTCCCGCTCCTCCCTCTCCTCTCTCTCCCTCTTCCTCTCCCTCCCCCTCTCCTTCCCCCTCTCCATTCCCTCTCCTCCTCTCTCCTCCCTCTCTATCCGTCCTTCCTCTCCTCTCCTCTCCTCCTCTCCTCTCCTCTCCCCTCTCCGCTCCCCCTCTCTCTCCTTCCCTCTCTCTCTCTCCTCTCCCCCCCTCCCCTCTCCTCCCTCTCCGCTCCCCCTCTCCGCTCCCCCCCTCTCCTCTCATCTCTTCCTCTCCTCCCTCTCCTCTCTCCTCTCCTCCTCTCCGCTCCTCCTCTTCTCGCTCTCTCCCCTCCCCTCTCCTCCCTCTCCGCTCCCCCTCTCCGCTCCTCTCCGCTCCCCCCTTCCTCTCCTCCGCTTCCTCTACTCTCTCTCCTCTCTCTCCGCTCCCCCCTCTCCTCGTCCCCTCTCTCTCCCCCTCGTCTCTCCTCCCTCTGCTCCTCTTCCTCTCTCCCGCTCCTCTCTCTCCGCTCCTTCTCTCCTCTCCACCCCTCTCTCTCTCTCTTCTCTCCTCTCTCCGCTCTCCTCTCCGCTCTCATCTCCGCTCCCCCTCATCTTCTCCTCCCTCTCCCTCCTCTCTCTCCTCTCTCTCCGCTACTCCCTCTCCGCTCCCCCTCTCGCTCCCTCTCCGTCCCCCTCTCTCGCTCCCCCTCTCCGTCCCCCTCTCCGCTCTCTTCTCCTCTCTCTCCGCTCCTCCTCTCCGCTCTCCCCTCTCCGCTCCCCCCTCTCACGTCCCCTCTCCGTCCCCCTCTCCGCTCCCCCTCTCCGCTCCCCCTCTCCGCTCCTTCCTCCACTCTCCTCCCTCTCCGTCACTCCTCTCCTCTCTCTCTCCCTCCTCTCTCTCCTCTCCTCCTCCCCCTCTCCTTCCTCCTCTCCGCCTCCTCTCTTCTCTCTCTCTCCGCTCTCCCTCTCCGGCTCCCCCCTCTCCCGCTCCCCCTCCGCTCCCCCCTCTGCCCTCCCCCCTCTCGCTTCCCCTCTACCTCATCGCTCCCACTCCTCGACTCCTCACTCTCTCTCTCCTTCCCTAGCTCCTTTTCCGCTTCTCTCTCTCATCCTCTCTCTCTTCGCTCCCTTCTCTCCGCTCCCTCCTGCTCCGCTCCCTCCTTCTCTCTCTCCTCTCTCTCTTGCGTCTCTCCTCTTCGCTCTCCTCCCTCCCACCCCCTCGCCCTCTCGCTGCTCTCCTCTGTCCTCCGTCCTCCGTGATCCTTACAAATCCGTCCATCTCTCTCCTCTCTCTCCGGCTCCTCCCTTCCGCTCCCTCGCCCTCTCCGACTCCCCCTCTCCGTCCCCCTCCGCTCTCCTCCCTCTCCTACCTCTCGCTCCTCTCTCTCCTCTCTCTCACGCTCCTCTCTCTCCGCTCCTCCTCTCCGCCCCCCTCTCCTCTCTCCCTCTCGTCCTCTCCTCTCCTCGCCCTCTCCGCTCCCCTCTCCTCTCCTCCTCTCTCCTCCTCTCTCTCTCACTTCCTCCTCTCTCTCCTCTCCCACCCTCTCCTCTCCTCCAAATTGTATTGTCATCCTCGCCCTCTCTCTCTCCTCGTCCTCCTCTCCGCTTCCTCTCCGCTCCCCCTCTCCACCCCCCCCTCTCCGCTCCCCCTCTCGCTCACCTCTCCGTCCCCCCCTCTCCGCTCCCCCCGCTCCGGCGCACACGGAGCAGTAGAGTTAACTTTACAGAGTGAGTTTACACTATCAGCACACCGACATCAGAGAGACAGAGCGAAGGTCAGATTTCAAAGTGACGAGCGGCTGCTGTGAAACGTGGGGGGGACGACATAATCACTCATTTTCAAGCGTGGAGGGGACCCCCGTCGGACCCCGTACAGAATGGGTCCGACGCCCAGGCTCAAAGGGCGGTAAATGTGGACCAAACGAGGGTATAGAGTGGCGTCGTCGTGTGCAGAAGTCGAACGAGTGAGTTGGTTATTGATCGGATAAACGTCGGCGCGCTGACCCGGCGGGCTGCGGTGTCAGTGATGTGATGAAGAGACTGATGGATTTGTTTGGGGAAAATATCTCCACAGGGACAAAAACAATTGAGGAGGAGAAGCGAGGAGGCACAGAAGCAGGAGCGGTTGTCAGGGACGATCTAGAACCAGATTGTCTATTTACAAAAGACACTTTATGATAACCACACGTGAATTCGCCTTAATAAAGCATGACGACCGAAGACGTTTATTAGCATGATCCAAGCTGAAGAACAGAACAACAGAACTGAGGAACACGTTTAAAGTCACATTCAAACGGTGGCTTTTGGAACATCTTTTACAAATGTGTCTCGTCGGGGGGATTGTGATCTGATGTGTGTCCAGTGTGTGCTTTCAGCGTGTTCTCATTTGACTAACTTAAACTGTTGTGTTGTAATCTCACTGCTCTTCATCTCGCGTGTGTGGAGTGTTCAGCGCCCGTGACATGTCCTAATCTTTCTTCTAAAGACTGTCCACACCGGAGCTGAAAGAGGGGGAACAAGGGTCTCTCAAGGCCTCTCAAAGTCCTGCACAACTGGACGCACCGGTGCCACGATCACGGTGGAATCATTCGGCGATAAACATTTACAGTCGCAGCTGCACCTTGTTTTTAATGTTCTGTCATGTTTTATTCATCACATTTTGTCTGTGTTGCGTCTTCGTGCTTCCGTGAGACTTTCTCTTTCCAAGTGTAAACACTGAGAAACGGTCAAATGTTGAGAAGAAACACATTTTCAAAACAAGCGAAATGAAAAAGCTCCGAATTGGTCCGTGAATTCAACAGTTTTTCCTGAGGAACATCTCGCCACTGTAACTACTGTCATTTGGGTCGCACGGAATATACACAACACTTTCAATAGATTGAGTTTACACAATACAATAATTACTAACAACGCTTTGGACAACTGCCCGTCCAGGACTGACCCAGGATTAAACTAGGACTAGACTAGTACCAACCAGGTCAGAAAGCTGGGTCGTGGGCCAGATTGAATCACTTGGAGGGCCTGTTTTAGCCCCTGGGCCTGATGTTGAATAGCCCTGGGTTGGTGGCTTGGCAGTTGGTCGGGTAAAAGAGGAAGTATTTGAGTCTTCAGCATCAGGACATACTTCTGTTTGTGTTTTCATAATGCAGGTGACGAGACGGTTGTTTTCATGAGGTGTTAAAGACGCTGTTGCCGAGCGCCGGACTGAGAGACCGGGCGATGTGACGACCGCCCGCCGACAGCCCAGTCCGGCATCATTTGTTCCGTCTGTGCCATCCGTTTGGTTGCGGTCGCAAGAACGCTCCGACGGCATCCATTTACTGTGTCCACGGCAGGAGTTCTGAGGCCCGGCCCTGGAATTCCGTTTGAGTTATTATCCTTTATTAAGGTGCACGTTAGTTTAAATTTCTTACACGCTGCTCGTTCAGGAACACAGAAGCTCCGCCCACTTAGTTCGTGCCCTTTAATCTGCTGCTGCACCGTGTTGGACAGAGAAACCGTGGTCAGAGGAAGTGTGTTGCTTTGACACCAACTTCAGTCCTCTTCCATACAAATTTTGACAATCCCGTTTTTTGTTCTGTTTTTTGGCCTTTTTCCAGGTTCGCCTCACGGTTACAGACCCGGTACAGACCCGGTACAGACCCGGTACAGACCCGGTACAGACCCGGTACAGACCCGGTACAGACCTGTCAACCGTTAATTACCATTTCAAAAGCTGGAGCTACATCCGGATTCAAGAGGTGAAAGTCCGGTACTGCCGTCGGTCCGGACGTTGACATCGGCGGTACTTGAGTGCGGCGTTGTTCCACGAGTTGGCGCCGTGAATCCAAAACCAAGTGACACTTTCCCCACCGAAGCGCATTTGCACGTGCGCTCGCATTGGGTCCGCGGGAAATGCAAAAACGCTCGCATTCTGAGAAATTGGGTTGATATTTTCATAAGTCTTTTTGATACAGTTCTTACATAATACACTGAGCGTTAGCAAGGCGAGCTTTGATTTGAGTCTCCAATCTGGCTCCTGAACTCTGCCACGTTCTGCTCAGATGGACGGACACGTGGATGGGTATGTGGATCGGTGGATAGAAGGTTGGCTGGTTGGTCTGATGGAGTAAACGCAGAGGAGGAGGGAAGTGTTTCTAAGGTGATGCCCGCTTTGGCAAGTCCAACCCCCTTCAGCGCAGCGTTGTGCTCCTCTGCTCTGCGTGGGCCGCTGCTGTATAAATAACAGTGCGAGAGCAGATCACAGGCAGGCGAGGGAGGGGGAGCGGCCCATCACTGCCATATTAGATGTTGGGGAGGAAGAGGAGCCAGATTGAGAGAGCTTGTGGAATCATTGAGCCATATATGGTAAGAGTGGTGAGCATGAGGCGATTGGAAGGGATGGGCAGAGGAGCGGTGTGTGTATGGGGGGCTCGCATGGCTGTCTTGGGCGGTGCTTGGATGACACCATAAGTGTTAGTCACGGGGAAGATGATGAACTGTGTAAAAGATACAGTCCTCTGAAGCTAGCATGCTTCAGTGCTTAAGGGACGCTTTATTGGTTTAATTGTGGATGAGCGGGCATCACAAAGTTGACCGCAGTCATGGGACTTGGGACTTGAAGGTGTCTTATGTTATTAAGATTCACCATTTAGATTTTTTAAATTAGTATTATTGAGTAATTCTTGAAATATTTGACCACATTTAACTAAAATGTGGAAACTTTTCTTTTAAAAATCTATTTATATTAATTTGACTTTATAGCTAATTTGGCGTTGTTGCCATGATTTCTTAGTTAATCGTGTTGAATGGCAGTGCAGGGCACCACAGTGGTGGGCACCACAGTGGTGGGCACCACAGTGTTGGGCACCACAGTGTTGGGCACTACAGTGGTGGGCACTACAGTGGTGGGCACTACAGTGGTGGGCACTACAGTGGTGGGCACTACAGTGTTGGGCACTACAGTGCTGGGCACCACAGTGTTGGGCACCACAGTGTTGGGCACTACAGTGGTGGGCACTACAGTGCAGGGCACTACAGTGCTGGGCACTACAGTGCTGGGCACCACAGTGTTGGGCACCACAGTGTTGGGCACTACAGTGCAGGGCACTACAGTGGTGGGCACCACAGTGTTGGGCACTACAGTGGTGGGCACCACAGTGTTGGGCACTAACAGTGGTGGGCACTACAGTGCACTACAGTGGCACTACAGTGGTGGGCACTACAGTGGTGGGCACTACAGTGGTGGGCACTACAGTGGTGGGCACTACAGTGTTGGGCACTACAGTGGTGGGCACTACAGTGGTGGGCACTACAGTGGTGGGCACTACAGGCCGATTCATACTTCATAAGAAAACAAAAGTTTGTTCTTACACCTGGAGCTGTAAGAACAAAATGACTCCTCGCACAGGGGTGTCAGAGAACTGCGCCGTGATTGGTTGGATTCAAAGTGGGCATAGCTAATCGTACATTTTAATTTTTTTTTATTAACATATAACAGTTCTCAAAACTGTGTTGCTACTGAACTATTGTCCATCTCCATAGAAACAACATAGCAACAGCTGCTTAAGTTCACAGGGGGCGGTACAAAGGCAACAGAACTGCTGATGAAGCCTGAACGTCTGAGCCCATAAGAAGCTCTCGCTGCCAGAACAAACGCCTTGTTTCTTCTTATGAAGTGTAAATTGGCCTAACTAATTACAAAGTAATGGATACTTTTTTTGTAGTGCAGTAATGTAATGCATTACATTTAAAAGTGAGTCATTAGATTACAGTTACTATCCCCAGTAACTTTGCATTTCTTTATTTGACCAAAAGTGTTTCCCATCCATAGAAAGCAGCCCTGCCACTGCACTAAAGACAGATTGTGGATTAGTAACTGTCGTCATGGCGCTGCGGGGCTGGGAAATTTAAATATTCTCACCACAATTATAAAATACTATACATATCTAGAAAAAAGGGTTTCTGAACACACTCTGTTCAGATGAATGACGTTTCATGATTCCTGTCTCCTGCAAAGGGATGTTGAGAAGTTCCTTTAGGTTTCAAAGTAATCTAATGTAATCAGTAGTATGTGAGTACTTTTGAAATAAAATATTCTGAAATAATATTTCAAAATAAATGAAGGTGTTGTCATTTCTTTATGGACTGACAAGCTTTGTTTACCTTTTGGTTGCTAGGTATCAGTTGTGGAGTTACTTCTAGGCACGTCTCCTCTGCTGGCCATGTCCAACTCGGAAGTACAAAGATAAACTTACCCAAAACGGCCAAACTCGAGAAAACGAGGTAAAATCATAAACTGATCAAACAAATCTCTTCTTGCTAACATTCTTCGTTCTGCGGCTAATTCCGGCGCTTGTACAGCCGATCGATTCCGCTGCTGTGCGTGTCCCATGGGGGTCTTCCACATCACACAGCACTTCCTGGCTGAACCCCCTCTGGCAGTATATGATAGCACACTCCATTCTCTGACTCAAAAGTAGATTGTCCACACGCTATTGCTGATATTCCGCGCCAGAATACGCATGCATTTCTATATGTACATGTGTCTAATTCTCCTCGATGCGGGCAAAAGCGCTGCCATTTCAGGCGTTGAGGAAACATTTGTGTGACTCACAACGAAAGCCAAAACAGTAACACTTAATATTTGCTTCTTTGTCATAAGAGAGTTCGCGTGGAGTGTCCAACAAAATGGCGTTGTTGGCAGGATTCTTGGTTTTTTTGGCAAAAGAACAGAGCTGCAAAATAATAAGATTTGTCGACGACACCAACTCGTGCGTTTTTTTGTTAAAGACTTTTCATTTGTCGATTTAAAGCTTCAACACTGAGCAACTTTTTACCCAGTGCCGCCAAGGAAAATGGGTCTCAAACACTAAACTACGACTAAACTTGATCTTAATTAGGACTAAACTGAAGGGTTAAACCAGGTCTAAAACAGGGTTAAACCAGGTCTAAAACAGGGTTCAACCAGGTCTAAAACAGGGTTACAACCAGGTCTAAAACAGGGTTAAACCAGGTCTAAAACAGGGTTCAACCAGGTCTAAAACAGGGTTAAACCAGGGTTAAGCCAGGTCTAAAAACAGGGTTAAACAGGTCTAAAACAGGGTTCAACCGGTCCTAAAACAGGGTTAAAGGTCTAAAAAGGTCTAAAACAAAACAAGGGTTAAACCAGGTCTAAAACAGGGTTTAAACCAGGTCCTAAAACAGGGTTAACCAGGTCTAAAACAGGTTAAACCAGGTCTAAAACAGGGTTAAATAAAACAGGTCTAAAGGTCTAAAACAGGGTTCAAACCAGGTCTAAAACACGGGTAGTAGGTTTTTTGTTACAGGTTCTAAACAGGTTAAACCAGGTCTAAAACAGGGTTAAACCAGGTCTAAAACAGGGGTTAAACCAGGTCTAAAAAGGGTTAAACCAGGTCTAAAACAGGGTTCAATAAACCAGGGTCTAAAACAGGGTTCAAACCAGGTCTAAAACAGGGTTAAACCAGGTCTAAAACAGGGTTAAAACCAGGTCTAAAACAGGGTTAAACAGGTCTAAAACAGGGTTAAAACGGGAGGTCTAAAACAGGGTAAACCAGGTCTAAAACAGGGTTAAACCAGGTCTAAAACAGGGTTAAACCAGGTCTAAAACAGGGTTAAACCAGGTCTAAACAGGGTTTAAACCAGGTCTAAAACAGGGTTAAACCAGGTCTAAAACAGGGTTAAACAGCAGGTCTAAAACAGGGTTAAACCAGGTCTAAAACAGGGGTTAAACCAGTCTAAAACTAACCAGTCTAAAACAGGGTTAAACCAGGTCTAAAAACAGGGTTAAGCCAGGTCTAAAACAGGGTTCAACCAGGTCTAAAACAGGGTTCAACCAGGTCTAAAACAGGGTTAAACCAGGTCTAAAACAGGGTCAAACCAGGTCTAAAACAGGGTTAACCAGGTCTAAAACAGGGTTAAACAGGTCAAAACAGGGTTAAACCAGGTCTAAAACAGGGTCTAAACCAGGTCTAAAACAGGTCTAAACCAGGTCTAAAACAGGGTTCAAAACCAGGTCTAAAACAGGGTTCAACCAGGTCTAAAACAGGGTTAACAAAAACCAGGTCTAAAACAGGGTTAAGCCAGGTCTAAAACAGGGTTAAACAGGTTCTAAAACAGGGTTAAACCAGGTCTAAAAACAGGGTTAAAACCAGGTCTAAAACAGGGTTCAACCAGGTCTAAAACAGGGCTAAATCAGGTCTAAAACAGGGTTAAACCAGGTCTAAAACAGGGTTAAACCAGGTCTAAAACAGGGCTAAATCAGGCTAAAACAGGGTTTAAACAGGTCTAAAACAGGGTTTAAGCCAGGTCTAAAACAGGGCTAAACAGGTCTAAAACAGGGTTAAACAGGTCTAAAACAGGGCTAAATCAGGTCTTAATTGAAGGGTTGAATCAGGTTTAAACTTAAGAGTTAAACCAGGTCTAAAATATGGCCAAACTAGGGCAAAACAATGACTCAAATCAGGGCTAGAAGTGACTAAACCAGGTCTAAAACTAAAGGCTTGATTCCAGGTCTAAACTAAGGCTGACCAGGTCTAACAAAGGCTGATCCAGGTCTAAACTAAAGGCTTGATCCAGGTCTAAACTAAAGGCTTGATCCAGGTCTAAACTAAAGGCTTGAACCAGGTCTAAACTAAAGGCTTGATCCAGGTCTAAACTAAAGGTTTGAACCAGGCTTAAAACAGAACTAAACCAGGCCTAAAAAGTTTTACACTGGGTGAAAACTGGACTAAACATCCATCACAAACAAGGACGTACTCACAGGAGGCCAAAGCTAAACCTCCCGATGACCCAAAGTACCTGTTCTGTTTGTTTGTATCAGCAAAAAAAAAAAGACCCCCAGAAATCTGAAAAGTGCTGAACTGACAACGCGACTTCTTTTTTGCAAAGTAAGTGGCCAGCAAATCTCCTGCTTACATTACACAACATTCTGTCATTTCACAGTCGCGCTGAATGCTATCAGGGCGCGCCGGCTTGACTCTGCCGTGGAGCGACTGGTGAGAAGCACCTACATTTGGAAGTGGGACAGCTGCAGTGCTCTGCGTCACCGGCGCTTCAGAGAGGGTTTCCGTCCTCCTCACGCGCTCCACATGAAAGACTTCCGCACAACAACTGACGCTTCGCTCCCTTTTGCACTGAAAATGTTACGAAATGCTGGCTCACACGAACGGTGCACTTAGAACTGCGATGGAACTGTATTTGTGTCAAGGATGCAGCAGGAATTAGCATTATTATAGCAATTGTTTGTTTCTTTTTGCGTGTGCGCTGCCTCGGGACAGATGTAGCGCTCAATGTTTTTGTCAAAATGTTTGGTGTAAATAAGAGCGTGGATGTGAAATGAAAGGTACGCTTTGTAAAGATGCATTGGACGGCATGGCGCGGAACACTTCAGGTACCACGGGTAATAACCGGCCAATCATATAAATAATGTCTTGTCGATAAAGTTACAAGTCATTACATTATTGGCTGCAGTTATTACATCATCAGAGAAAATGTTCCAGGTCAATCGTGTAAAATCATCAACATGTTTAAGTGTTTTTTCACGTTGCTCAAATAAAACGCTTTCATGGAGGGTGAAGTTATTAGGCCCAACCCTCGCACAGGCCTCATCTATTTCATGTCATATTCAAGCCATTCCTGGCCTAACCATACTACTTATTAGACTCTAACTCTAATCATTAGAGTGTCACAGCGCCCCCTACAGACTGAAGCCTGAAAACAACCTTTCAACAACATAAAGCAAAATCTGCCACTTTTTGCACCATGTATCGGGAAAGCAACAGTTTAACGTGTGTCCTCTTTGTGTTGGTGGTGGTGCTGGTGGTGGTGGTTTTGGTGGTGGTGGTGGTGGTGGTTTTGGTGGTGGTGGTTTTGGTGGTGGTGGTGGTGGTGGTGGTGGTGGTGGTGGTTTTGGTGGTGGTGGTTTTGGTGTGGTGGTTTTGGTGGTGGTGGTTTTGATGCTGGTGCTGGTGGTAGCGGTGGTGGTTTTGGTGGTAGCGGTGGTGGTGGTTTTGGTGGTTTTGGTGGGTTGGTGGTGGTGGTGGTTTTGGTGGGGTGGTGGTTTTGGTGGGGTGGTGGTTTTGTTGGTTGGTGGTGGTGGTGTTTGTTTTGGTGGTGGTGGTTTTGGTGGGTTGGTGGTGGTGGGTTGGTGGTGGTGGTGGTTTTGGTGGTGGTGGTTTTGTTGGGTTGGTGGTGGTGGTGGTTTTGTTGGGTTGGTGGGTGGTGTGGTTGGTGGTGGTGGTGGTTTTGTTGGGTTGGTGGTGGTTTTCGTGGGGTGGTGGTGGTTTTGGTGGTTTTGGTGGGTTGGTGGTGGTGGTGGTTTTGTTGGGTTGGTGGTGGTGGGTTGGTGGTGGTGGTGGTTTTGGTGGTGTTGGTCTTGGTGGTGGTGGTTAAAGGTGCTGTACCTGATTTTGACTGTTTCAAAACAGAACTAGTTCATTTTAAACCAGAGCAAAGTAAAGCTAACAACATTAGCATGCAGACATTGCACTGAAATAGTTTTTTCTCAGAATAGATGCTTTCATAACATATATCATATAACATATATCTGAGGTGCGGCAAAAGAGATTTTACTTTATTTATTATGAAAACCGGGGACAGTTCCTTTAATGGTCCTGCATTTTGCAGTATTTAGGCTTATTAACTGCTACTTTGAAATACTTTGGACGTGCCTTGAAAATACCCCTGAAATCAGGAAATATTTTCATTATATCTTTTTATGGAAGTGTAAGTATCAATACCGGCTCCATTTAATATCTAGTATATGTTTTTATTTTGCGTACACATATTTAGAGTAATATTGTCGTGTGTTTGAATATCATATGGATGTGATGGCACGTACTCATTACTGAAGCCTCTCCGTGCAGTTTTATCCAGACACCGAGCGCTGATGAGCCGCCTCCCGCTTGTTTAGCGCACGCTTAGACGACCGGCGTCGCGCGCAAGGCCGCGTTAGCCAAAGCGCTATAAAATCCGTATTAATTGTGCCCCGCTGATGTGTGATTGTGGGATTGTATGCTCGGGAATCAAATGAGCCATCCACCTCGCTCCAGCGCTCTGATGATGTCCGGAGGTAGATTCCGCTCCATTGTTCCTCAGACCAGCGCTAATCAGCCTTCATTGGTTACAAGGCCGACGTTGCGGGCCGACATCACGAAAGCTGCTTAATGATGGCCCGGGGTGCAGCATTCGTCCCAAAAGAGCGGGTAGCACGACTCCATATACGTGGGGTTATTCTCAACAGGGAACAGACGGGTCGGTCGTAAACGTTTTTCTGTCGGAGTGGTTGTTTCGCACGTCAAAAAGGGAGGCACCTCCTGGAATTGCAGGCTGGCGCAGTGGTTCTCAAACTGCGGTGCGTTGGCGCCCTCTGCATTTGCTGAAGATAAAATCAGCTGAGTCCACATTTTTGTCTAGTTCAAATCTGGTAAAGCATTTCCGTAGTCGTCTTTGAGCCATAGTTTAGACCTAGAAAAGTCCCGGTTTTAGACCCGGTTTAGATCTGGTGGTACTCGAAGGGCCAAATATTTTCTTAAGTGGTACTTGTTGTGAAAAGCTTGAGAAGAGTGCTTTGGATTTGGGCCTATGTGCTTCAATCCAACGTGTTTTTGTGTGGGATTGTTAAGTGATGCATATTTCTCGCTTTCGGGCGCAACTAGCATCGGCTAGCTGATTGTACAAATGTCGTGAATTAAAGTAAAATCAGTTTAGTCCCAGCACAGATATTTAATCAAATCAGCTCGGTGAGACCGCTGTGTGCTGTCTGCGTCTAATGACAGAGCCTTTTATTTTCATTGAAACCAGAAGTGCGGCGTTAGCATGCTAGTTGTTGTTAGCTTTACTGTGACGTTTTTAAAACTCTGATAATCGTGAAAAGCTTTACTATAAACTCATCGCGGTGAATAATTAGGAAGCTGGGGATGAAGTAGGTAAGTGAGCGATGACTTTGGACCGCCACGAACGGTTTTAATGTGAACTAGCTTTGTTTTTCATGTTTTTGAGACCGTAAACATCATTTAACAGCCACAGCACCTTTGAAATACAGCGGAAACGCTTGTCAGTCCTGGTTACATTGATTGCTGATCAGTTTGAACAAAATGGAGAACAGCGCTGTGGCACAGGGTCAAAAACAAAACCAAATCAGCCGTTTTCCACTGCAACTTGGACCCAACTTGTCGTGCCGAGTTAAACGCCAGTGCATGAAAGTATGTTTTTAAATTAGACTTAAAGTGCGTATGACAGACTTTCATTTTTTTTCCCCCAATTCGGACTTAGCCCCTGCGGTAAGTCTTTATCAGAGTTTTACATCAGACAAGTTGCAATACATGCCGAAATGTTTTGAAATAAACGCTGAAAACACAATCCCTCTGTGATGTCATCAATAAGCGACGTTGCATCGAAATCGCAGAGAGACGTTTAAACACAACTGAGACAATTCTCCGACAGCTTAAACAACCATTCAACGAAATAAAGTCGTTTGTTTTTATTTGTCAAATCGGAACTTTAAATGACCTCTCATCGGAAATTTAAAAGCTGTTTGACTTCGTCCGAGTTTAATCCTGGTTTGGTACTTGTTCAGTCCCGGTGTAATCCTGGTTCAGTACTGGCTTGGCAACACTGTCATATTCTCATTATTGAAATCAAACAATAACACAGGTCCAAAATAAAATCAGAACTAAGTCTAAATAATTCCTGAACGCAACCAAAACCAACACTGGATTGAGACCAGTGATTTACGGATGGTAGAATTTGTTCCTCATTCTTTTTGCTTTTGCCTGTTTTTTCTGCTCGTTTCACCCATAAGCAGATGCGTTCCAATATCAGTATAATCAAGGCAGTGCCGGAGTGCCGTACGCGCCCGACTCCACACTTGTGTTAAGAGTGCAGCCTGTTTATTGCCCCGTGTAAAAAGGGTTAGTGGCTTACCATTTCAGAGGCTGTGCTTTTGGTGAGATTCCGCCGTAGTTCAGGGAGTAAATATGCAGCGGAGCCTGTCAACTTAGCATTTTACGGCTCTGCCATAAAAGCTGATGTCACCGGGCACTACGCGGTGGTGACCTTCAAAAACAAGACGCTTTTTGTGCTTGATTGTGTCTTTTTACATATTTTGGCGCCGGTATTTCATGTTTATCTGTTAAATCTTGTGTATGGAGATGGTGGCTTTTAGCTGGGCCCTCTAGTGGTGATGGTGGGAGTGCATTAACATCTTTATGTGTGTATATTATAAAAAACAACTTTGACAACAAAATTGAACTACTTTGCTCCATCTCCATCGAATCTTTTATTTTTCATTGTTCGACTGCAGACGATTGCACCGTTAGCAGGCGGGGAGTTGTTAGCATGAGTGTTAGCATGAGTGTTAGTGTTAGCGTGGGTGTTGGCGTAGGTGTTAACATGAGTGTTAGCGTGAGTGTTAGCGTGAGTGTTAGCATGAGTGTTAGCGTTAGCGTGGGTGTTAGCGTGGGTGTTAGTGTAGGTGTTAACATGAGTGTTAGCGTGAGTGTTAGCGTGAGTGTTAGCGTGAGTGTTAGCGTGAGTGTTAGCGTGAGTGTTAGTGTGTTAGCGTGAGTGTTAGCGTGAGTGTTAGCATGAGTGTTAGCGTTGTGTTAGCGTTTGGGTGTTTAGCGTGGGTGTTAGTGTAGGTGTTAACATGAGTGTTAGCGTGAGTGTTAGCGTGAGTGTTAGCATGAGTGTTAGCGTTAGCGTGGGTGTTAGCGTGGGTGTTAGTGTAGGTGTTAACATGAGTGTTAGCGTGAGTGTAAGCATGAGTGTTAGCGTGAGTGTTAGCATGAGTGTTAGCGTGAGTTTTGTTAGCGTGAGTTTTGTTAGCGTGAGTGTTAGCATGAGTGTTAGCATGAGTGTTAGCATGAGGGTTAGCATGACCATCAAACTCTTAAAATGTGTGAAACATAACTCATCCTGGAGGGACTATACCTGGGGTTAAAGTGGCCTGTGCTTGATGGGTACGTGGGCATATTTTCGTGCCATTTTATACTTCGGGTGAATTCTGATCCAGGCCAATTCCTACCTCCAGAACAAACCCCCACAATACCGTTTTGTTCCTGAGCTAAGTTGGGTCAATACTGTCTAACTGAACCTGGGATATAAACCGAGGACACTTCAGCAGTTCGTATGGGTCGGTGTCGAGTACACCGTGTGAACGTGTGTGTGAGTGTGTGTGTGTGTGTGTGTGTGTGAATGTGTTTGTGTGAATGCGTGTTTTAATGTGTGTGTGTGTATTTTTTGAACATGTTTTCTCTCACAGGTAATAGGTAGGTGTTTTTTGTACCTAGAACAAAAGACCTACTGAGAACAGACTGGTCAGAGCAAACCAGTTCTTGTAAATCGTAATGTTGCTGACGACGTGGTAGGTGTTTCTCAGCATCTCGGTAATCAAATCCCGTGCGATGCCATCTTTGAACCCATGCCATTAATTTGCCGTGGATTCTCGATATAAACGATCCAGACGATTTCACAGGATCAGTTCACACTTGTTCCACTAAAGCTTTACACACTTTGATTAGGTGCATGGCCAGGTCGTCAATGTAAATGAGAACGTGGTCTCAACTGACCTGTCTGGTTAAATATTGAATAAATCATAACATTTAGGCTTCATTAGGTCCAATTAACACGTCATGAGATTGGGGAACAGAGGGTTATATTCTGGCCCAGAGGGGTAGAGTCAGACCAAGGCTACTTTACCACCCCTGGTGCAGTTTGGCTTGCGTACTCCGGCCTCGGCCAAACTGTAGCAGGGGAATCTGGATTCTAGGAATGTATTCAGATCACGGCTAACAGTTTATATCTGTCAGGTTTGAACTGGACACAACCTCTTTAACACACACACACATCTGCTAAAGGTGTTTGTATCGTTGTTGGCCTTTTAGCAAGTTATGGAAGTTGAAATAATGAATCTACTGAAAGCATACATGACTTTCTATCAGAGCAGAAGGAATTACTGTTGAAGACAAAGAGCGGAGAGTTTTCTGAGGCTGAAAGGAGAGGACTTACGTAACAAGATTAATGAAACTAGCGTGAATGAAGCTAAATACATCTCCAGATATGTTTTTGATGAGGACACGATGTTACACGATATTTAACATAATATGTGTCCTTAAAGTTGTATACACTGAATAACACATGAATATGAGCGGGAGGTTAGCTTCTACGAGCACACTTCTATTTTTTCTCCACTCTTGGACATCCATCAGACTCTGCTTGAGCGAGCCTTGACATCCCGGAGTGTGAAAGTGTGAAAGTGTGGTCGGCCTGAGCTAAAGTGTGGCAGATCGGGCGCTGGGAGAGGCTAACGCAGGTGCCAAGCTAGCGGGCTCGTGGTGCCGCCGCTAATTGCTTTCATTGAGAGGCTGACCCACATGTGTAGCAGCTGGCAGAGTTAGCCCGACCGCCAGTGCAAGACGAGGGCGTTAGCGGAACGCGCGGGAGCAAATACACCATGAAGTTACATTTCACTGACACATTTCGCTTCATTTGAGGAGCTTTTCAACGTGCGTTTCAAGAGATATTGACTTGAAATTAGAAACGTCACTTTCAATCATGGCAAAGTTAGCTAACTATGCTAATTTAGTACTATACTACTACAGTAATGCTCATTTCAACTGCAAATGTAACAAAATTCCACTTAAAACAAGAAGAAAAATTAAAAACCTTATATTAACTTTTAATAAAGCATGAACAAAGACTTAATTTGTAATGAACAAATAGTTTATTAGCAATAATTTAGGCTCATTCACCCAAACCGTACTTAATTAATACCCAAACTCCAACTCCTAATCCTAACCGCTTAATTAAGTAGTTACGGAGCCTGAGTCATGTTTAATAAACTCTTTGTTCATTATTAATTCAGTCTATGTTCATGTTCATGTTCTAATTAAAGTGTAGTTGTTATAAAGTGGAACCAAACGAACAAACAAACAAACAAGTAAATCTATCAGTAAGAGGTGTAACAAGTAAATACACATCATTTAACCCATAGGGCTTTTGTTACTGTGGCAATTACTTCATCTGCCAGATACGACATTCAGAAAGTATTCAGACTCCATAAGACCTCCCTCTAGTCTTGGTTTGGTCCGTGTTTGGCCACAGTTTTTGGGTGATTTAGACCTGGTTTGGTCCGATTCTAGTCCTGGTCAAGTCCTGTTTTATTCCTGTTTAATTCCTGTTTAATTCCGGTTATATTCCTGGTTTATTCCTGTTTTAGTCCTGTTTTATTTTTATTAAAGAATTAAGCATTATTATTCAAAATGTTGTAGTTATTTTTAAAATTTTTCAAAGTTTTTTTTGCTTTGACATTTGTGCCCTGGCGTGACGTTTTTGTTCCTTCAGAATGTCCACACGCGTGAGACGTACAAGCAAGTTACAATTTTAGGACAATTTTAGATCAATATTTCATAAAAGAAATTGAATAGTTAAAATATTTAAAGCCGCATATTCTGAAACAATCAGAGCAGACGATGCTTTATATTTTTTATAAATTAGGATTGGTACTTGAACTCGTCAATTACTCCTGCAGTCTGATGTTCAATGTAGCTTATTATAATTACATCTAGGTTTTATCAATGTGTTTTATGTTTTGTGATGAATAAACTTAACCAAACCAAACATTTCAAGAATTATGCACAAAAACAAGTATCGGCCTGGAAAATGTTGGGTTTATACTTTTTGTGCATGTTTTCCCTTTCCCTATCGAGTCGAAGAAAATAAACAAACAAACAAAGTAAGAAAAAATAAATACAATGACAAAAAAAAAAACCTTCCAAGTTAACGTTAACCCATTAACGTGAGCATTTTGATTGAAACAAACCTAAAACTACATTGAAACCAGTCGGAATGTCAGAATACCTGTGAAGCCAACTCACACTTCTTAATAAATCCAAACTGGTCAAACGATTTAAGTGATTTTAACTTTAATGTTCACATTTTGACAACAAACATTTGCGCGTTTTCGATTTGAACGTATAACTTTGGGTCAGATCTGAGCGGCTCCACTTTGGGATCGCATATGTGTTTTTTTGGGGGGATTTTTTGCTGAATGAAAGAGTGACCCAGTTCCGGAGCGGCGGGTGAAGTCGCCGCGAAGACGAAAGGATCAGAAATAGACGAGGGGGGGGGAAGGGGCGGGGCTGCGTCTGGATGTGTCGGATACGCACGGGCGCCGAAACGCCACACTGCCGCCGAACAGGATTAAAGTCGTGGAAGTGTGACAACCGCACTGTTTACATTGGGACTTGGCCCGGCGCACACATTTACATAGATTATAATTACGACGCTGCGCCCGCTGGAATAAAACAGTGCCTTGTAAGCTGCACATTAACATTTTTGGCTGCTCGGAGAAAGGCTGGCGAGTACGGCGCTCGCATTTAGTTATGTGGAATATAAAGATTAATGACTTCTGGAACATGCGCCCTTATTTGAAAAGAAGGGCATGATGGGATACATAAGTTTGTACTGATGTAATGGAATCTGTATAATTATCAGAGGTGGATGGTATTCAGCTACATTTACTTTTTATGGGCAATATTTGGGAAAGAATCAATCTAAAAGCGATGTGGCCTTTCCGGAGACATCTGTTACGCTGGCAATGTCAAATAGATATGGGAAAGAGTGTCTGGAGTGTCTGCCAGTGTGGTCCAATAGACTTGGTTTTCAATCTGGCGGATGTTTTGTGATTTGTGTCTTGTCTTTGTGATTGTAATGCATTTTTTTCCGTTTGTGTGAAGCACTTTGAATTGCCTTGTGTATGAATTGTGCTCTACAAATAAACTCGCCTTGCCTATTCAAGCGGATGTATTCCGCATTCACGTGGCTTTTGCTTTTGGTCACCCTTTTCCTTAGTATTTCACATTCTCCGACTTAAAACTATGTCAACATTTGGGGGAAAAAAACACTTTACAAATGACACCTCGGTTTTAATGAAGTATGTTTTATGTATGTCAGAGACGTGACCGCTATGCTAACAGACAAGCGCTCTCGTTGAACACAAATTCGACCGCAGACCGAGTCCAGCTTTGGTTTATGGACTTTATGTATGAGATGTCTAGATTTTTACCTGTGACAGAACAATGTTACGTTACTTTATTTTATTTCAGACAGACGCAGATCACCATTTACATCCTCAGGAGAGATGCTTTATACCAGGTGTAGCTTCAAGTGCTAATTTCCTCCTGTCGTCCCTGGATTGGCTGGTGTTAAGTCCCACTGAGGGGAGGAGCCTGTTTTTTTAGTGGTAGGAGAAACCGGAGGAAACCTACTCAGACACGGGGAGAACATGCAAACTCCACACAGAACCAGGACCTTCTTGCTGTGAAGGGAGGGCGCTAACCATCGTTACATCGACTTAAGATATCAGATGTAACATTCAAAATGTTCCTCAAATACTTTTTTTTACTCTTGCTTGGGCTATTTCTTGGACCACTGCTTTGTACTTCTACTTCAGTAACTATTTTAAGTAACAGTACTCTTATTTAAGTACATTTTTGGCTATGCTACGCGGCTCTGGAAAAATAAAACTAAATAAACTCTGCTGCAGTCCAAATGTATTTCTCACTTACTTCAACCTAACGCGTCCAGAGCGCTAATTATTCACAGCCATGAGTTTATGAGAGCTTTTCACAACTTTCACAACGAGACTAGAGCAGAGTTTATTGTCGCTGTTAAGCTAACGGACATTAGCATGCAAGCAGCGCACGTCCTGTTTTCATGGAGGATGAAATACGCAGACAGCACACGGTTAATCAATCAATGAATCAATCAATCAACCTGTATTTATAAAGACCTTTACAACACTCAAAGTGACCAAAGTGCTTCACAATAAAAAATTCAAGGAAATACAGACCATAATAACACAAGTACACAAGGTTTGACCCTAAGAGCTACTTTTAAGACAAATTTGACTTTATTACAAGCATTTAAGTAGGCTAAATATGAATTAAATATGTTTAGCCTGAATTGGGAACACATTGCAACTGCCCATGGGGTCCAGAATGATGAGGAATTAGGACAGATGCCAGAGCTAGTGACAATTACAAACAAAATATGATATCTATTGAAAAGTGAAAAGTCCTCAAAGTGTTGCATAGAACGGCAATCTGAAACCATTAATTGGATAATAAACGAACTGTGAAAACTAATGAGAAGACTAACGAAGAAGCCGCTTTTAAACAGAAACAACTCTTTAGTTCGGGTGATTAGCGTGTTCGCCCACCAACTCGCAGCACGGTGGCGCAGCGGTTGGTAAGAAGGTCCAAGGTTCAACTCCCGGGCTGCGTGGGGCGTTTCTGTGTGTTTGCATGTTCTCCCCGTGTCTGTGCAGGTTTCCTCTGGGTGCTCCTCCCCTCTAACGCCAGGACTCCCCAGGAAAAGAGATGCTTAATAACAGTGGGACTTTCCGTGTTAAATATCTTGTCTATAAACTCGAAGGTCGGAAGCTCAGTCCCAGCTCTGCTTTTGGTGCTTTAGCTCACCAAACCTTTGCAGGTCACTGTATCTTTAGGTAAAACTGTTCACCCGCCTTGCTTTGCCTTATGCTGGTTGACACACGACACGACTTTCCCAGTTGTGAGAGATTTAGAACTCTGCGTGACTACAGAGAGTCTGTGGGTCCCAACTACAGGGCCAAAGACACTTTTACCCTTCAACAGGCTATTCAACAGAATTAGACTAGAACCAACCAGGTCTGACCCAGGACTAACCCAGAATCAAAACAGGTCTAAAGCAGAGTTAAACAAGGACTAAACCGAGACCAAACCAGGTCTGAACGAGTGCTAACCCAGAATTGAACCAGTAAACAATCTTTTTTATTTTATTTTTTTAATATTTTAAGATTGGTCATGAAATTGCTTGAAGGGCCTGATTTGGCCCCCGGGCTTGATGTTGAATGGCCCTGCCCAACAATATACAATCAATAATCTATAAAAAACATGGTTGTAGTCTATGATAATTACAGAGCACACTTTATTAATGCTCTAATTAAGTGATAGGGTTTAGGGTTAGGGTCTGGAAACAATGTTGTGTTTTTTAATTGGTTAAACCCGTCATGTGACCCCTGCCCGACCAAATAATTTCAAAGTTGTAGCACGGTGATGCTAACTAGCGCAGAATGCTCTAAAATGGACATTCAAAGTGGCAACAGGTGAAGAAGTCGGACATGTTTACGGCGGACTTTATCAGAGCAAAACCTGTCATTTGGATCAATTGTAGAGGAAAAGAGCAGGAGGATGAACCGTGCAGTGACTGAAATGGTTTGTCTTTTTATCAGCGCTTCAGTTCTGGTTGTAAGTGTTACAGAAGTGCCCTTTCTGTATTATTACTCTGATGTTTGGGCAGGAGTATTAAGCATTCGCCTCGCTGTTGCTTCTTATGTCTCCTCCGCTGCTTTTTCACTGGCCGCAGTAGTGTCAGTCTTTTGTAAAATTGGTCTTTAAAATAAATTTAAAAAACAATTTGAATCCAAGCCAACCCAGTCGTAGCTGCTCCACAAACCCAGACTGAAGCAACTGCGACCGGCTCCGACTGGTGACGGCTGAGAGCGGCGAGGCCTGACGGAAAAGTTTTAGAAAAGTCCCGTAGTGTGTCCCGAGCTTTAGCGGGGGGATCACAGAAGAAGATGGCGCAGATTGGCAGCCTCGCAGCTATCGGACTGCCCGACGCCGACTGTGGCTACGAAATTAGCTTCCAACTACCGTGATAAACATCTCCACATCTTGAGCTACACTCTTGGTCAGAAGGTCCTACAGCCGAACCATCAGTGCGTTGTGTTGTGATGTTGTTGTTTTTTTGAGGTTGATGGATCTCATGGAGTCTGGGAATCCCACCCGGTAACCTTCTCACTGTGTGTTAAGTGCGCTAACCTGCCATATTCGCGTTGGTGAAAGCAGGTTTTCACATATCCTCGAGAGGATGGCGGTTGATGAAGATCTTTGTCTTTTCTCGTTGATGTGGCGCCGTCAGAGAGAACAGCTGGATGTGTTCATTAGCTCCAAATCTTTAATTATGCCCTGTAATTATGAATCAGTGCCGTCTGCTTGTGTAGGTTATGAAGAAATGAATGTTTGCTTGCCAGAATTGAAAATAAATCAAATAAAAATAGAGAAATTTATTAGGTAAAAAGTAGAATTTTGGAATATTTTTTTATGGTATTTGATATGTCAAGATCTGGATTGTAAATAGGTATTCATTGTTGCATCACAGGTTAAAATCCAGACAGTTTTTAAGTCCACAAACCATCACCGGACTTTTTCAGTGCTCAAATTGTGAAACAAAAACATGTCTCGATCAGCAGAGCATTAACGTTGGCTCAGGGCGTCATTTATTCATTTGTTTCATTCTAATACCTAAATACTTCAATGGAAACAGAGGTGTAGTTTGTAAAGTGTGTTTTACAAATGTAGACATGATTTGAAGTTAAAAAGAAAAGAAAATGAAATGGGGAAAGAGAAGGTAATTTTGTTTTGACTGACGAAGAATGGGAAAATGGATACACATCCCAATGGACGACCAAAAAAATCACGTGTTTGGAAAGAATTTTGTTGGGGAAAAAATGATTACATTATTCACCAGGAAATGCTAACTGTTGGAGAAAGTTAGCATTTCCAGGAGAAACACCAGCACCATGTTTTTTTGGGACTGTCCTGTTGCTCAGATATATTGGATTGACAGAAAGCGCGAGAGACCGTTTTTGACATTACCACGCCACTTTATTTCAGATCTATGTATTTGGGCCTCAAAACTCCAGCCATGGATACAATAAATTGATACCTCTTGGCCACAGGGAAAAAGGCCATCACTGAGAAAGAGATGACACAAACTCAACCAACAAATAGGGACTGGACCGACCTTCGTAATTTCAGAAGTGAGCGGCAAAAGCGTATGAGTGGTAATGGTGAGGAAGGACATTTTCTCCGACAATTTGAGCTACTCAAGCCTAAGAACAAATATGTCTACAACTCTGCTTAGAATTTAGTCTGTAAGAAAATCAGATAAACGACAGGAACTCTTATTGACGTGCATTTATGACCGACACAGACTTCGGGATCGCACGCAGCTGAACCGATTATGTTTCCCTCCTTAAACAAGACGTTTGCGAGGAACGTATTTGTTGTGGGGCGAGCGGAAGTATCCTAAATCTCCAACTGCTGTTCGCTAACAAGTCTCAGAGCGACTTTCAGTTTACATTACACCCGGCTCCATGGACAAAATGAGACGAAATCGCAAGAGAAACACATTCTGTCGTGTGTTGTGTTGCCCGTAAATCTGCCACTCACGATCGCTCAGTCGAATCGTATGACCTCTTTTATGGAGAGTTGTGGCATTAGAGCGACATATTTAGTTGTAATATATCGTCATTGCAAATTCTGGGTGTAAGTATGAGCGACGGAAAGTGGTGGTGTCAGGCTGGAGCGTGCAGGGGCGGCGCATTTGACCCTGCAGCCGCTGTCGTTCCAAATGCTTCTGTCAGCGAATGCATGCCCTGGAATAAAAAGGCGAGGCAAGTTTATCTGAAGAGGAAACAAATGCATCAACACGAGAACTCCCAAGAATTGTACGTCTAATTCCTCTGGTTACTATGGTTACGTTGCTCTTTCAGATTCATGGGCTCTTGACTTTTTCTTTACCTTTGTGTATATCATCCCCATATTGCAATTCAACTGAAATAAAAACGTTTAAACGGGTTCTGAGTAATTCTACCTCCACCTCCTCCACCTGTCAATTTGACGGCTCTATTAATAACATTGTAAACGGAGCGGCATATTCTTGGCAATGGCGAGATTTTGTCCATGCTTAGTGATCCGCCAGATGGAAAACCAAGTCTATTGGACCACACTGGTGAGACTCCAGACACTCTTCCTCACATTTATTTGACATTGCCAGCGTGACAGGTGTCTCCGGGATGGGCACATCACTTTTAGATTGATTCTTTTCCGTGTTTGACCGTCCCTAGAACGTTTTTGTTGTTGTTTTTTCAATCCTGTGAGCCGTGAACGACAATCAAAACAAGAGTTCAGCGGGTTTTACGACACACGTTTTGTCGAGTTGACCTCTCAATCTTTTAATCTGAGCATAGTGTTACTTCAAAAACCATACTTTTATCATTTTTATATATATATATTGTCCCACTGTCACCTCGAACGTGAAGGGCGCTTTTTGTGGACAGGGATGTCAGAGTCTAGCAGAGAGGTTAAGTGGTCTGATAGGTGTGAGAGAGGACGGCGGACCACTAAAATCTGCTGTACGGGGGTCATGAAGGTGCAAAGCATTCTGGGAAATCTGTGCCTTTCCAACCATTTCCACATTTCCGTAAGGTGGGTCATGTTTCGTGCAAGGACAGTTTCATCCATTGTTCATAACTTGGACTGATTTTGGACCTTAGTATTTGAGTTAATTGGATTTTGTTGAATAAATACCTAAGATTTTAAATTTGGCCACATTTCTGGAACAAATCCTTCCGTAAAAAACGTAACCCAAAAAAATCGGTTTGGATTGGACAATTGACTTTTTGCTCTCAACCATGTTACAGCTTGTCGCCTCGTCAAAAACATGCCCGGAGTCGTGTTTTGCGTCATTCATCCTGTTTACGAGG
The DNA here is from genome assembly GCA_015082035.1 of Chaenogobius annularis. Classification (NCBI taxonomy): domain Eukaryota; kingdom Metazoa; phylum Chordata; class Actinopteri; order Gobiiformes; family Gobiidae; genus Chaenogobius; species Chaenogobius annularis. The sequence goes on from BJKM01000358.1 coordinate 132,623, forward strand.
TCCTCAGTCTCAGAAAACTCTCGGTTTCAAAGTTCCCAGATTTGCTACGTCTGACGCTCCCCTGACTGTCATCACCAGACTCGTGTTTTTTTAAAAAAAAGATTTCTGTTGCCAAATCACATCCTTTACGGCGCGGCGCGCTCGCTAGCTTTTGTCTAATTCTCCATGACAATTCCCTCTGCTGCCAGTAGATGGAGTGCTAACACCAAATCCTGATGAGGGAACGCCTAACTTATAGAACGTAATGTGTGCTTTTCAATACACAAATTCTTCTAAAAACATGAGATGCCAGAGCAAAGATACTCGAGCGCATGTTTAAAAGACAATAACGACACAGATGATGCAGAATAAGGGTCTTTTAAAGGGCCACTGTGTAGGTTTTCAGCTGAAGCGTCTGAAACCTTCTCCTCGCCATGGAAACGTGATTATTTTGTATGGAATTGAATAAATGAAAGCTACAACGCTTCAACGAGACGAGCGTGTGACAGAACCCTCCACCAGAAAAGTGACATAACTTTAACAGACACAAATTGACCCAGAACTCCAAATCCCGACGACACTCTCAACGCTCTGGTCCGCACGTGGAGGAAGAGCGTCGAGCGGGGCCAGAAGACGAGGCTGACATCATGCTTTTAGAGCCCGGCCCTGGGGCACAGCGAAACCTCCTTCCCCTACCCCGTGACCCCTCCCTCCTCCCTGCCTGCCTCCGCACTGTCTACTGTGTACTTGTGCCCACTGAATAATTCACCCGGGCCTGATGGAGCCGAGCCGCTGCTGTCTGTTGTGAGCGGAGGGGGGAAAAGAAGAAGAAGAAAAAAAAACGAAAAAAAAAACAAAAAAAAAAAAATTACGGCGGCACGCATGGATGACTCTGTGCGGAGAGAGAGAAGGGGCGGGCAAATGCAACGTTTCTTTTATTCGCGGAGGAGAGTGCTCGCTAGATAGGGTGGTGGTGGTGTCGGTGGTAGAACGGTGGTGTGTGTGTGTGTGTGTGTGTGGGAGGGACGGACGCCGAAATGTGCGCATGTGTCTCTCTCTCTGTGTGTGTGTGTGTGTGTGTGTGTTCGTTTGTTTGTCCGTCCGTCGGTTCGGCTCAAGTCAAGAGGACGAGGGGAGGGCCAGAGCCAGGCTTTTATTCTGCGCAATATCACAAGCGAGGGAAGTGGAAGAACAAAAGCCAGGATCAAAGCGAGTGTGCGGAAAGGTCGGGAGGGATGTTGGCCAAAGCGACGGGGATATTTGTGATTGTTTGTTTGAGTTGTCACGGCAGATTGTTTTGCGACGAAAAGATAATTTTGAGAGTTGGACATTTAAAAAGAGGAAGAGAGACAATGAAGGTGGTACTGAGTTGTGAAAACGAAAGAAACCTAAACAAATTATTCAAAATTGTCTATTAAAGGTGCTGTGTAACTTTTCTGGTGAAGATTGCGCAGCCTGTTTGTCTCCATGGAGATGGTATTGCTTTGCCCATAGAAGGTTCCGCTTGTATGGTATTATTTTTTCTTGTTTCTCAAAGTGTTTTGAGCAATGAAAAGATCCCAAATAAATGAAATGCTAAATAGTTCAGCCGCACACTGCAAAACACTGAGCTGTTCGGAGTAAAGGAAACACTGAGATGGTTTCAGCCAAGAGAGACCATTGTTCACCCACTTGAAAGGGAACATGGTGGGCGCAGGATTGCTGGACTTAAAGAAGGCCTTTGATTCAGCAAATTATTGCTTCCTTTCAAAATGATCCTCTTTAATATTTCAAAGCACTTTTATGTTTTGAATCTTTACATGGTCGAGAACAATGGCTGCTCATTGATCATGTAAAATGTGAAATAAAGACAGGCTTTCCCCAGGGAACAGTCTTGGGGCCAATTCTTTTTCTGCCTCTATGTGAACGATCTGTAGTGTGTCCTGAAGTGGACCTTCACACTGGTTCAGGCAAAACCCTGGCTCTCAGCTTTAAATGATCCCAAAGTCTGAAGACAGTTTCTGATTCGCTGAACAAAGCCAGATGAATTCTCGTCATATTTGTTTGACAAACTGTGAGCTGAGTGGCTAATCAATCACGTCACATTGTGTTGGGTGGAAGTCAAAAAGACAAACCTAGAATGTTTTTTAAGAATATGAACAGTGAGGCACTTTTGAGGACGGGAAGAAGTCTGTGACTTTCTCTCACTGGATTTAACAACAGTTTGATTTCTCGGCTTGTTCCACTGTTGTGACACTTTCGATCAGATTCAAATATTCGTCATGACGTTACACTTTTTCTCAACTGCTTTCGGCGAGAGCCAGTCCAGTTCTTATACTGCGTGGAACTCAATTCAGAGTGATTCACATATTAATCTGGCAGAGCCAGGTTAGAACAAATCATCCCTGACACTGAATACAGGGAACACCAAATCCATCCCCTTTTCTCCGACCCCGCCCGAGAGTGTGGCCCATATCACCAGCAGAATGCAAGATGTCTGAAGGATGGAATTCATGGTCCATTATAACACAGAATGGGCTTATGCTATTTTGTATTTAAGAATGCTGTTCACGTTTGCAGAGTGACATAGATGGTTCTTATGCAACAACCATGTTGATCATTGAAGCCAAGACAAACTATGTGCCCCACTTCTGTGTGTGTTGTGTGTGTGGTGTGAGACTGTTTGTTGAATGTGTGTGTGTGGTTGGGTGGAGTACATGTGTTGTGTGAATGTGTGTGTGTGTGTGTGTGTGTGAGTGCGCACGTGTGTGTGTGTGTGTGTGAGTGTGTGCGTGTGTGTGAGTGCGCACGTGTGTGAGTGTGTGTGTGGAGTGTGCATGTGTGTGAGTGCGCATGTATGTGCGTGTGGTGTGTGTGTGTACATGTGTTTTGTGTGAATGTGTTTGTGTGAATGTGTCTGTGTGTGTGTGTGTGTGCGAGGTGTGCACGTGTGTGAGTGTGTGGTGAGTGTGCACGTGTGTGAGTGCGCATGTATGTGCGTGTGTGTGTGCAACGTGTTTGTGTGAACGTGTGTGAGTGCGCATGTTGTGTGTGTGTACATGTGTTTGTGTGAAGTGTGTGGTGGTGTCTGTGTGAAGTGCGCATGTATGTGCGTGTGTGTATGAGTGTGCACGTGTGTGAGTGCGCATGTATGTGCGTGTGTGTGTGAGTGTGTGTGTGTGAGTGCGCACGTGTGTGTGCACGTGTGTGTGTGTGTGTGTGTGTGTGTGTGTGAGTGTGTGCACGTGTGTGCGCACGTGTGTGTGTGTGTGAGTGTGTGTGTGTGTGAGTGTGTGTTGCGCACGTGTGTGTGTGCGTGTGTGTGTGTGTGTGTGCACGTGTGTGTGTGTGTGCGCACGTGTGTGTGTGCGTGTGTGTGTGTGTGTGTGTGTGCGTGTGTGTGTGCCAGTTTGGACAGAGGGTTGATGGGCACTAATGATGTCCCTGTGGCTGGTGTGCAAACAGCCTGATCAGACTAAACCCTGTGCCCGCTCTCGTGGCAGTGCCCTGGCAGTGAGCTAATAAAGTGCCGCGTCACCATCCTGTTCACGCAGCCGAGATCTGAGCGCTGTCGCTTTGGAAAGATGATTGGGTAAAGTTAGCTGTCTAGTCATGCTAACTATTTGAAATCAGACTATATTTCATCCTCACAATATTTGTACTATGTATATATCACCACAAACAGTGTTTTTTTAAGCAGTAAAGTACAAAAGTAAAAGCATTTTAATTAAGTAAAATGTTTAGATATCTTAAGACGTTTTTAGCATGGGTAATTTTTACTTTACCACTTTCGAGATCAGGTATCTGTACACTTTCTACTCCACGTTTTCTAATTGGGCCGAAAAGTACTTTTCATATAGTTTGAGGAGTTATTTTTGGCACTTTGATGGTGACATCCAGTGTAAAAGACTTAGCTTCGAGGAAACAAAATGTGAAAAAGAAAAAACAAGAAATGTATTTGAATTGCTAAACTGATGAGCAAAGATCTTAAACAATATAACAACATTTAACTCTGTGAAATGCTTTTACTCTTTTTTTAATGCGCTAGTTTTAGTTTTAGTTTTCACTTGAGGTAAATGTAATGTATAAACGCTGATTGAGCTTCGTGTCATGTTGAAATGTTGTCTCTTCGTGTTTGTACTGTTGGAATCGAAACATGCCACAACTCTTATTTTAGAACTTAACACAAAGTATGTATGAAAAGCCCACATTACCTTCCCCAGCAGGATTTAGTGTGAGCACTTGGCAGCAGAGGCAATGACCAGCAAAAGCTAGCTTGCCCGGCACGCTAATGCAAGACCTTCGGATCGCCACCCTTTGACGTAACGCGATGGGAAATTTGAAACAGAGTATTTTGATACCCAGATTAATGACTTGGCGTGATTGAGGCTGAATACAGCACTGGAGCTGATCGACGTTAGCACTAGCTGCCTTTTTTACGCCTTTTTATATTAATAACATAAAACAACAACAACATACATAAAACAAACTGACTTATGCAAAGAAAGAGACAAAAAAATAAAAAAAATAACATAATAATAATAATAATAATAATAATAATAATAATAATAATAATAATAATAAACACAGAGCTGGGCAGGACCATTGCGCTGTAAAAATAACCCTACTCTACATTTACTAAAGGCATACTGTGTTGAGCTAACTTTTCTGGTACCTCTATTAATCGTGTATCTAATTATTGGCGTCGTTACTGCTCAAAAACTTTTACGTGACTTTTACGTGACCCGTGCACTTCCAACGCGACTGAAAGTTACGAATGGTGAAAAAACCCACGCCTCCGAAATGTTTTAAAGAACCCGCGTTCTGAATGTCAAGCGCGGGACCGATCTCCACTAAAGCTATCACGCTCATTAGCCACCTAGCCGGCCTAATTAGCAGGCTAGCCATAAGACGTGTCCGTTCTCTGCAGCGGCAAGTTACTGTTAAAATGATGTAAGAGGTGTAATTCATGCTGATGCCATGGAGTTGGGAAAGCTCAGTGAAAATAGTGAAAATAGTGCTGTGTGATCAAAGCTGCCACGGCAACCATGAAGCAATCGCGCACGGCTGTGACACAAGCAGCTGCTATAAAACATTCTAAAACACATTTACACATTTGCACTGATCAGACTCACTCATTATATTTTTGTTTAATTTAGCTAAATAAACCTTTCAATTCAATTTGTTCAACAGCCGTTGCCTTGAAGGGCGGCTTTTTTTTATTTTACTTTTGAAAGAGTGGCTAAATGGGCAGTGATTCTTTAAAAACCAGTTATCATTTTGAAAACACCAAATATTTTTCTTTTTTTCTGAGAAATCTGTTTACAGTAATCGCGTAATACAGTAATTTACACAAAATGTCTAATCAAGACATTTCCATCGAAACCAATAATCTGTAACAGCAGGGAACATAATAATCTAAGAAAAAAAAAAAAATACAAAGACTTTATTGAACATTTGCAAATGTAACATTGTGTCTGGATCACAACATGTCTACATCCAAGTTCTGCATATCCAATGAAGCTTTTTGTTTTTTTTTCAGATCATTTGTTATATTTGACTTTGTGCTTTAGTCTTAAAACAAGAAATATTTGGTAATAAAATAAAAAATTAATCAAAAAAGCTCACTGTTCCAAGCTGTGGGAGCAGCTTAACCGAGCACTCGCTTCCCCAAACCTGTCCACACTTGAGGCACAAACAGTAAATGTCACACGCGCGCAGGGACGAGTGAATGTTCTTGCACGGTTCCTCACGATTTCATTTACTTTTTCTCGTTTGTGTGGACTATCGTCTGAAAACACCAGATTTTGTGTGTTATTTTTACGTTGTATCATTCGGTGAGTTTATTCCTTCATTCAGCACTATAAATGATGGACGTTTACTTTACGTAACTTGTTAAAACGCGAAAACAAATGTGTTAAAGCGAGAAAATAGTAATTAAAACGTGAAACTTAATTTGTGAAGGCGTGAAAATAAAGTTCTTCAAATTTGAATATATGTATGTATTGCATATATTCTTGTTTTAACTTAACTTTTTCCTTCATATTTATATTACATTTTTTATTCGAACATATATCATCAAAAACAAAGCGACAAATTAACTTAATTCACTTAAAACGATTAAAAGTGTATGGATTAAAGAATTGTTTCATTTTTGGGGGGGCTTTTCCAGGCGGGGGAAAGACGAAGAAATCACCTTGTTTTGTTTTTTTTAATTAAAAGAAAAAAGACATTCCCTCTCAGCCTTCTAGATTGGTTTTGAGAAATAAAGAAAATAAACCCAATTGCAATCACAACATTAAAATAATTGCAAACACACAGCACGTTGTATAGCAGCGTGTTCAGTCTTGGCCGTTCGCCTTGTTAGCCGACTCCGGGCCAAGCGCGCGCGTTTGGTTCAAAGTCCACAGTAATCAGAGCTCTTGTCCCGCGCTGAATTGGACCGGCCCGCTGGCTCGTGTGCCGTTGGATGAGTTTGAGATGGGCCCGTGCGACAATAACTTTAATCAGAGCATTTGGACGCGCCCCGTGCCGCGTTTGAAACTGGAATCGTTCTGGAGCCTCGGGTAAAGAACCTCTCCAACGTGTGGCAAAAAGACATGTGGATTTTTAAGTCGTTTGGGTGAGATTTGTCCCATAATTAGTTAGTCGTGAGTTACTAGTTTGATTCCTTTCTATACATTCTCTCATAGTTTTACAAATGCATGTATGTATTGGTTTGTATGTATGTGTGAATGTATTATTTTATATAGGTGTGGATTCATGGAATATATATGTGAATTATTTTATTTCATTAGTTATTTATTTTCCTTTTCATTTATGTATATATTTAATATTTACTGTATTTGTATGTAATTATTCATGCATTTATTTATTTATTTATCATTAATGTATTTATTTACCTTTATTTAACTAGATAAGAAGTCATCGAGATTGAGATCTTTTTTACAAGGGTGACCTGTATGTGTGTGTGTGTGTGTGTGTGTATTGGTTTATTTATTGATGAATTGATTGATTGATTCATGGATTTATTCATTTATTTATTCATTAAAGCAAAACGATCTGCCAGTGGAACTAGATTTGACTTTTTGTTCCTAAATCATAGTGTCCACTATGTAACTCTCCTCTCTCCTCCTCTTCACTTTCCTCCTCTTTCCTCGGGCACATGTTTGTTTTACTGTCGATCACATGTTTGTTTTACTTCTGTTCACATGTTTGTTTGCCGCCGGTCACATGATTGTTTTACTGCCGGTCACATGTTTGTTTTTCTCTTGGACACACGTTTATTTTACTTCCGGTCACATGTTTGTTTTACTCATGGTCACATGTTTGTTTGCTGCGGTCACATGATTGTTTTACTGCCGGTCACATGTTCAACAGAGATTGATCGCGGATGCAGTGAGAGGACTTGTTCTGAATTGCAGCTCGTCATTATAGGTTTCATCTTCGTCCCTGTCTCACCGTGAGACCTTTGACCCACTCTTTTGAGCCACGACACACCATCTGTCATCTTTGGACACCTTTGGACGAGATCCGGTTTAGAAATGGTTTGGACCCGTGTTTAGTCTTGGTTTAGCTCTGCGTCTGGTTGTGTTCACACTCACACACATAATTTAATCAAAATTGGGACTAAACTGGGACATTTGACCAAAACTAAACCTGAATTAGACCAGGACTAGACCAGGACTAGACCAGGACTAGACCAGGACTAGACCAGGACAAAACCAAATTATTACCGAATTAGATCTGATTCATCCATCCATCTTCCAGCTTATCACGGGGGCAGCAGTCTAAGCAGGGACTCCCAGACACTTCCTCCAACTCCTCCGGGGGGATCCCGAGGCGCTCCCAGGTCAGCTGATAGACATAGTCCCTCCAGTGCGTCCTGGGTCTTCCCCGGGGCCTCTTCATGGGACATGCCCGAAACACCTCCCTAGGGATACGCCCAGGAGGCATCCGGAACAGATGCCCGAGCCACCTCAGCTGGCTCCTCTCGACGTGGAGGAGCAGCGGCTCTACTCCGAGCTCCTCCCGTGTGACTGAGCTCCTCACCCCATCTCTAAGGGAGCGCCCAGCCACCCTGCGGAGGAAACTCATTTCGACCACTTGTATCCGCGATCTTGTCCTTTCGTGTCACTTGTCCTTTCGGTCACTACCCAAAGCTCATGACCATAGGTGAGGGGAGGAACGTAGATTGACCGGTAAATCGAGAGCTTTGTCTTTCGACTCAGCTCCTTCTTCACCACAACGGTCTGATACAGCGACCGCATCACTGCAGACGCTGCACCGATTCGCCTGTCAATCTCGCGCTCCATCCTTCCCTCACTCGTGAACAAGACCCCGAGATATTTGAACTCCTCCACTTGGGGCAAGGACTCCCCACCCGCCCGTATCTGATTCATCTTTATCAAAATCACTATTGGCCCATGTTTATGTAACAAATATATCTTAAAACCAGTAGAACATTGAAAAATCAAGAGACGCACAGCTTGGAAATCAAACCCACAACCTCTCCGCTCGGGGGCACTAACCGCTCTTCCCAAATTGTTCCACGTTTTCTCGTTTTTCCATACGTTTCAAAGATTCCCCAACTCTTACCTTGGGTTGCACCACTTTTTTGGATTTCAATCTTTTTTCATTATTTTTTTTTTTTGCCAATTATTTGAGGTAGAAGGAAAAAAGGTGAATTTCCAAAACATGGACTGGTCCGTTATTGTTTGCCACCCAGGCTCTTTCGCGCCGCTTCGTTTTCATTTTTTGGCAAATTGACAGAACGATGTGCCGAGTACACGGAACATTTGCATAACATTAATGAAGTATAACCCTCTGATCAGGGCCCACGACTCGCTCCCAACAATAGACTTTATTTGAAGGCTAAATGCTGTTTTATTGATCAGAAATTGTGAACGAGCTTGTCAGAAGGCAGTTACACTATTACTAAATGGTTATAAACTTTAACTAGGTAATAAACTAGGTGTTCAGTATGAATTAAGTCTTTGTTCAGGCTTTATTAAGGCTTAGAAATCAGAAATTACAATTGTCCGTGTTGCGTTTGAGGCCTTTTTTCTCCAGATGTAGACTTGGTTTGGTCCTGTTTATAGTCCTGGTGGTCTTGTCCAGGATTAGCTCTGGTCCTGCGGTCTTGACCCAGTCTGGGTAACGATGGGCGTCGTACTGCATGTCGCCCGGTGGCACGACGACAGCATGCACTCTGGTGAGGTTTGAACCATCTTCCCTAATGGTTAACGGGCGAATGCTTCAACGATTCAAACGGAGTGAAATAAATTTGAGCAAATTCTCATGAGGAAACGCTTGACCCACTCACGGGTTAGATGTATTTTGAGGACTTTTTCCCAATTTAAAAGATATAATTTGTTGTAATTCTTTTTCAATTTTTTCATCATTCTGAAACGATAAAAAGTAACTATCCTGAGGAAACTTGGTCTTTCTGTATATTTGGCAAAGGTAAATGTTTTTGTATGTGATTATGAGGCGATATTTCAATTTTAAAAAATAAATAAATAAAGAAAAGCTTTTGGGTGTGTTCTCTGACAGTGTATTTTCACAAGGGAACTGCAGGGGGAGCTCTATTGCTTGCTCTTGAGTACCTTTGGTTTGGCCCCTCACTTTTTAACGGATGTATGTACGGAAAAGCACACGTGCTCTTCGGGTCGGTGCTGGCAAATGTTGTAAGGCTGGTTTTCCGCCCTAAGACTGCCCCCTGCTGCCCCCTGCTGCCCTTTGCTGCCCCCTGCTGCCTCTACAATACATATTTAATCATCATAGGCCCTTAAAAAGATGTTTAATACGGTAAAAATGTTATCCGATTCTCCTTCAGATACAAATACAAATAATGCAGAAAAAAAAACTGCATCCCCCCCAATCAGATACGGCCCCCCTCCCCTCCTGGGGCGATACTCTTCAGATCTGTCTGGCTAATGGGCCCGTTCTCGATGAGCCCTCTCGCGGTCTTCCTCCGCTCAGCGCTCTCTCACAGCCGGGGCCGATGACCACAGACTCTACATACGCCTGCCGTGATCGAGGGTGGGGGGGCGGCCGTTCGCGTCGTCCCGCCTCTTCTTTGCGTCTCCGTAAGGTTGGGGTCAGTGCTAACGGGGGCCCGCGGGGGTCACGACAGCGCCGGGCTATTACCTGCATAGGCTGGGCTAATCGCTGCTGGCGTCAAGCATCTGCCAACGACCTCCCCACAGCTCCTGGACACACACACTGGACACACACACTGGACACACACACTGGACACACACACACACACTCATATGCACACAGACCACCCACGCACCCGCACTCTGCCAAAAGTCATGGGTGGGTGTGTGGGAGAGACTGTAGCTGCAGTGGAGTTTGACCGAAAGGATGGGATGGCGGATGAACGTTCTACTCACACAACAAAGGATCATTTCAGCTACATTTGGTCGCATACTTTGATTCCACTTGGCAAAATGAATGAGGGGCATTATATAACTTGTATTGATCGTACGCTTCCTCATTGTCTCCATGGAGATGTTAGCGCTTTGCCTGGAATGTTGCACTGCTTTGCGTTAATTCAACATATTCATTTTGCACGTATTTTATTGCAGGTATTATTTATTCATAGTTTATTCACTTGTTGCTCCACAGAACGTGCCCTGTTCCTGTGGGTGGGCTCGCCGCTCCACAGAGCTTGCCCTTTTTGCACCATTTACCGTGTCAAAACCTGCACAAGTGTGAAAAATCAGATGGAACTGTTTACACTTAATCTGATCGGATCTGATAACTCCGGAAATCAGATAACGATCACATGTTTGACGCGCACGTGAAACTGCTTTGTCTTAAGTCACTGCTAATTATTCAGATTTGGGTACTCATTTTGTTCATTTAATTATGCGGGAAATTATTACATAGTTTATTCCTTGATAAAGAGGCAAATTTATTACATATATTAAATTATTTTAGGTATTATTATAAAATGGTGTCTTATTATTACATCATTCATCATTATCACATAATGTGGCTGTAAAAGGACTTTGTGGCTGACTATCAAAATAGAAATTAAATACATTTTAAAAGAGAATATTTTCCTCTGGGCCCGGTGCGAGAAGGCCCATGGCCCAGTTTAGGGCCCAGACCCGGTTCAAAGGGTCTAAACCTGGGTAGCAAGTTTTTATCTATCAAAGATATTTAGATATTTAACCGTTTATATTCATAAAATGGCGAGAATTGTCCAACAAATTCTCAAAATGACCCCTTAATCTCATATCAATATGTCTCGCTGACAAAAAGCACTGCATTCTGTTACTTTTGTCATGGTCTCTAAAGCGGCCCGAACGCTCCCTCTGAACTCTTTGATATCGCCTCCTTATCTCTTCCTGGAAACGGTCGGTTCGACATCGGATTCTGCGCTGTTTGGAGTTCAGCCACAGATTTCCTTTAATTAGTCAAGAAAATGGATTTACTTATCTGATCACTGACAGCTCACCCACACCACGCACGCCCGCACACACCACACCACACACACTACACACAACATACAACACACGCACACACACACACACCACACACACACACACACACAACACACCACACACAACAGCCACCAACACACACAAACATCCCGTACCGTGTGTGTGTGTGTGTGCTTTGTGTGTGTGTGTGTGTGTTTGTGCGAGAGCCGAGAAGCGCTGAGAAATGAACGCGTCCCCCATCTGTACGTGACCATCGATTCGCCATGGTAACAGCCGCGGGTAGTGTGCGGCGCGGAGGACAAAAGCCAGGAGAACAAGTGGCCGTGTTGGAATGGTGGTGGGGGGGGATGAGTGGTTGGGGGGATGTTGGGGGATGATGGCAGGTGGGAGACAGGCTGGATCTCGGCACCAGTGAAAAATCGAGGCTGCCGTTGGGAAAGCGAGATGAATAAAGCTACAGTGCCATAAAACCTTCAGTGACAAGCTGTTTTTGTGTGGTTGTGTTCCACTGGTTAGCTTTGAGTCCATGGCCCGTTTAAGCGATCCAAAGCGGACCCTGCGAGTACTGGCCTCCTGCTAAACTACCAAAACAACACAGCAGTCCTCTACTAGAGAACTGCTGCAGGTGATGGTCTTTCAGTATTTAATCCCGACTGATGCAGAGAGTTTTCTTCTCATTTCTGAAACAGGCCGCGTGAAAGACGATCCTGTGGTCATGGAGAAGATGTCAGTGTGTTTTAGAAGGGTCAAATCCTTGGCATCGAGCAGAAAAGGAGAAGCAGAAACTAATGTACTACAGATCTGAACCCCAGTGAGAGGTTTGGGACGAGCTGGAGAAGGCTTTGTGCAGCGGTCACTCTCTCCATCATCAAGACGAGATCTGTGTGAGGACAATGACACACTGAAGATCTGGTGAAGGAACAATGACACGCTGAAGATCTGTGTGAGGACATGACACACGAAAATCTGTGTGAGGAACAAGACAAGCTGAAGATCTGTGTGAGGAACAATGACACGCTGAAGATCTGTGCGAGGAACAATGACACGCTGAAGATCTGTGCGAGGAACAATGACACGCTGAAGATCTGTGTGAGGAACAATGACAAGCTGAAGCGAATCATGTGGAACAATGACACTGGAAGATCTGTGTGAGGAACAATGACAAGCTGAAGATCTGTGTGCAGGAACAATGACACGCTGAAGATCTGTGTGAGGAACAATGACAAGCTGAAGATCTGTGTGAGAACAATGACACGCTGAAGATCTGTGCGAGAACAATGACACGCTGAAGATCTTGTGCGAGGAACAATGGACAACGCTGACAGATCTGTGCGCAACATTATCGAAGCCCAATGCATTACATAAAGAGAGGCCATTCTTTTTTACGTCACTTTCATCAATGACATCGATCTTGGCAGCATTATGGAGATAATCATGAGCATCGAAGGTCAGGTATTTGAGCCACAGAAAAAGAAAGGAGGAAATACTCAAATTGAAAAAAACTGAGGGTAGTTTCAGACTGTTCAGTGCTTAAGCCTCAGCGAAGAAGAACCAAACCATTGCCTGATAAATAAATCAATACGCTTTCAATTTTAATTATAATACCCCACAGCAGTTGCGGCGGCTGCTCCAGCTGTTGATCCCATTTGGATTTCACGAGCTTCAACCCACGACCTCAGAGCAAGTCGGGGTAAAGGCGAACGCAAACCTTCCCAGGGTCTGCACCGCGTTCAGATCAACGTCGATGAACACCAATCGGATCTGCGCAGGTCTTTCCCCCGAACGCGCCTACTGTCTTCATCAATTGGTACAAATAAACAAAACAAATGTATCTTCAGCTCTCCAACGTTTGCGCACACGTCACATAAAACCTGGGCCTGAACCAGGATCATAGCAAAACCAAACCATGTCTACGTCTTAAGAAGAACACTTTTTTGGAATCCTTTGCGCCATTATTCCTGTAGACATTGGACTTAACATGTGCGCCAGCCGTAGGAAGGTGGAGGAAAGCAGATTAGCGCCTGTTGCTACTCCAAACTAAATGTTCTCACTAAAGTATTTGAGAATGTAAGCGCGTTTTGGTGGGAGTAAAAAAGGCTTACGCAGACCTGAGTAAGGCTTATACATAATGAATGAACAGCCCTTGAGCTTCGTGTTCTTTCTCTTCTGCAGAGTTACAACTTTGTCGAGTCCCCTCCTCCGCCAAACTGTAGGTTTAAAAAAACACAAAAAACACGCTTTTACCACACAGTCTGCCCTGTACCCAACCTCCATGCCCACCCTTGAAGCCTGGAGCGCTCTGCAAACTTATTACAGTGTTATTTTCTAAAACAGAATCCGGGGCTTGTCAACAGCTCACTTAAAAAAGCACTAGGCTAATGTGATTTTAACAAAAGCGGGTTATAAACTAATGTTTTACTATTCAGAACGGCCCGGAGCTTCTGTGGGAGAATGCAGAGGAGACTATTGTGCAGAGGAGAGCGGCTTCGTAGATCTGCAGGCTCACGGTGGTTTCGGAGGCCCGCCCTGTGTCCTGGAAAAAAGCCTTGGACATGTTCGGGGAGGTTTATTTTTCTTTCATGTTTTTGGTTTTTCAATATTCCACACAGCTCGCGGCGCACAACCTAACACAGAACAAAACAGACAACTGAGGCACAAGACATCCGAAAAGGTTCATGGCACACGTCGCCCAACGGATATGTGTCCCGTTTGGTCCAAAGTCTGTCAAATGGCCCGTTTACAAATCAAGTCTGAATGTCGTTTTCTATTCTATGTCAATAACTCTGTCAGTCCAGTCTTTGATCTTTAATGCAGTTCGTGTCATCCATTTTTCTGGTGATGGGCTTTTTTCCGGCTGCCAAATGTATGCTCCAAAGGTATCCATTCACCCTGTCCATGGCACGAGTTTTGAGGCCCAAATACATAGTTCTGAAGTCAAGGGGAATACCAACACTGACAGAAGTGCTTTGTTAATAATAATAATAATACTGCTTTACACTTGTAATGTGCTTTACACAGTTGTCAAAGCCTCTCAAAGCACTGCACTGTCATTATTCATTCATCCCACACTCGGTGGTGGTAAGCCCTGGGGCAGACTGACGGAAGCGAGGCTGCCAATCTGTGCCATCAGTCTTTCATGCTCACACCAGAATTCGTAGTAGACGATGTGGGTGACGTGTCTTGCCTAAAGACACAACAGTTTCCTCTAGCGCCCCCCTGTGGCTCCTGGTGTTCCAGTGGTCTCCCATGCAAGATCTAAGGGCCCGACCTGCTTAGCGTCCGAGGTCTGACAGGATCGGGCAGTGGCAAAACTCGTGTGGACACATTATTCATCGCACACATATTCAATGCACAGATTTTCAAGCCCTCATTTTCAACTGTCTAATTCAAATTTTACCCTCAGAATTTAAACTTTTGAACATCTTGTATTTAGAATATTTTCATTCATTTCATTGTATTTCATCAATATTTGATCAATATGTGAATTTTCAAAGGGATAAAAATCCTTTGAAAACGGTTATGACAAAATTATGTGGCTGAAATTTAGAATAAAAACAATTCAAACATGTTTTTGCAGGGTTAAAATGTCAGTTTCACCAGAAAAGAATCCAGATGAAACTACTTCTCTTCCGTAGTCCTCCCCTAATAGTATTTTACAGTTACGGTTCTCTCCATTGCAAGAGAGTGAGCAGAATATGGTAAACACCAAGACGTTTGTATCTGTCGTTATGGCACTGCCAAAGTAACGGTGAGTCAAAGCACTGGAGTGTTCATTTGCATTCGAATAAAAACAACAGCTGTCAACATGAAAACCAGTTTATCGACCAAGTCCTGACCAAGATCCTGGCGCGGGATCTGAAGACGTGCCCCAGCGGCGCTCAGGATGAGTCAAGCGCAGAGGACACGCTCACCTTCAGCCCTGTAACCAGATGGTAGCCAGTTCTTCTCGGTGTTTGGCACGGCGGTTGTTCCCAGCTCTGTACACGATACTGTTGTTGTTGTTGTTGTTGTTGTGTCCTCAAGCAAGACACTCTACCTACTCTTTACTGCTGTATTTATTGTCATATTTCCAGTGTTGGGAAGAATACTTTGGACATGTGTTTAGTTTAATAATTTGGACATCCATTCTACTATATAAGTAAATGGGAAATTAAGGTCATTTTATGTTGACAGATGAAGAATGGGAAGACAGATGCACATCTCAATGGAGGACCACAAAAATTACATGTTTGGAAAGAATTTTGTTGGTAAAATGTGTCAACGTATTTTATAACACTACATCAAAGTGCTGACTGTCTACAGGGAACTGTTTACTGCAGGAGAAACTGTGGTTGCCAAGTCGCCCGTCGTTATCACGTGTTTTGGGACTGTCCAATCGCTCTTAAATATTGAAATTAAAAGATTCACCAACTTCTCCGTCAGTGGCTGTGTGTCGCCAGTACCAATAATGTGTTGTATCATGAGAAAAACGATAACATTTTAACCATTCGTATAGCCCGCCTCCCTGTCAACACTGTTTGTTTTCACCCAAAAACGGGGCGTGGCCGTAGCGCTAGCGGACCCGTATGACCGGAGACATCTATGGTTCCTGCTGTGTCTCGCCTCAGTAAACGAGCCGTGCAAACAGCACTGTGACGGTAAAAACAAGTTAACTATGATCAAGTGTGAACTCATTCGCGTCAGATTCCCTCCTCACTGAACCCTGTCCTGCCCTGAGTTCAGACCTGCAGCATTTGACCCGGGCGACCGCTCCACTGCCGGGACAGACTGACTCACGCCGCGCTGCCATTTTTACACCTGCATTGCCTTGGGTTTTGTTCAGTCCTGCACACTCACTGTCAGTGGGCAGAGTTTCTATTTTTGTTTTCAGTTTCTCTTTTCCCTTAAGGCGCTACAGCTTTAATGTCAATGTGGAGTTTTTTGGGGGGATTTGAGGGATGCCAGCAGAGGGCGGAAGCGAGCTGAGGAGCTAGGAGGAAGGAGGAGCAGGGGAGGAAGGAGGAGCAGGGGAGGAAGGAGGAGCAGGGGAGGAAGGAGGAACGTCCAAACGTGTAAAACAGAACAGCGGCACAAGAGTCTGGTACTAATATAAACGTTGTATTCCATTCATTTTAATGAGACTGCACAGACAAATTGTTGTTGATTACATGTTTTTTTTTTATTAGTATCGACTAATACTCATGAATATTTCACTTCCAGCTCTAGCTCACTCATATTTTATATGTTTAGTGTTCATTTTGACCCCCCAAACTTTTGACTATATTGATTTTTCATTTTATTCTAGAATTAGTTGACAAAAACTTAATTTGGCCAAATTAAGTCCAATAATACAATTAACTAGTCAGATAAACAATACTTAGCCTGATTTGACTGTTTTTTCCTGTTATTACTGGCATCAAGTCAGTTGCATAGTTATTTAGGGGGTCCCGACCTCAAAAGTTTGTGAAAACAAAAAATCCACTTTTAATGCATGTCATTTTAGCCATAGCTTTATTCTTCATGATTACTTAATCATGAATCATGTTTTTATTTTTAGTCTGCAAAAATATCACATTGATATAAAACATTACAAAAACAGGGATAATTTCAAACGTCCTGTCCTGCATAACATTAGATTTACGAAATGTTTATTTCGCACCTGTTAGCATGTATGCTAGCTTGGGTGCTAATCCCTAACGTAGCTGTTTTTTTTCTTGCGGTCAATATGAGACCGCTGTGTGCTGCCTGCATTTGATTATAGAGTGTTTTATTCTCAGAGAAGCAGGAAGTGCGCTGTTAGCATGCTAATGTTTGTTAGCTGTAGCGTGATGGCCATTGAAGATCCACTGGATTCTCAATGCTGGAAGGGCAGACTCTAATCTCTTATCTAATTGTAGGCTTGACTGTCTACAATACCTGACTCTTCCGGCGTCTCTGATATGTCATTGCTTAGCCTGGAATGTTCCACAGTATGACATTAAAATCTATCTTGCATTTAATCAACTACAGGTGGTTTTATTGCAAAAAGTTGTAGCGTGCGACCACAAAAGGCACGGAGAAAGTGCCTTTTTGTGTCTCGAAAAGTTCTGTGCTTTTGACCGTTTTGCATAATGTGTGTCCTTTAACCGCTGACGCGCCGTTCTGCACGCCACATATCCTGCCAAACCAATCACACGGGGGCCGGGGGTGGTGCACGGGGGGCCGGGGGGGATGTGGAGTCAGCACTGGGGCGGGCTGCTGAGGACTGTGGAATCAAGACGGAAACGGCGCATCATTTGTTTTGGAGAGACGCATGAAAGATGGCGCTGGATTAATGGAGATGTTGGCCGTGGTGCAGCAGGCTCCGCCCACTCAGGAAATTGCGGGGTTTTTTGTTGTTTTTTTGCTGCTGTTGTTTTGTTTTTGTCCCTTTTTTAAATACATTTTGTGTAGTGTCTTGGGACGATTGGAACATAAAAACGAATATATTGCTGCCACTGGTTCGCTTGGTGCGCATTTCTACCAAAACGGTCCTCACTGTTTTGTAGTTTTGTGGAGGTTTTGTAGTTTTTCCCTGTCGAGAAGGAGGATCCAAGGACAGAGAGGTGGTGGGAGATTTGTCTAAGGACAGGGGACGTCGGGACATTTGTTTAAGGACAGGACGACGTCGGGACATTTGCTTTATTCCTATGAACGCCCTTCGAGGAAACTGCTGTTTGCAATTCTGGGCGCTACAAAAATAAATCGATCTGTCTTAAAATGAACAGTACCGGCTCATTTAAACCCTGCGAATTCTAGCTACCAAACAGTCTTGCTCGCACTGGCTCCTGGTGCGCTTTTTAGCTAATGAGCAGATACACACCAGAGATGATTGGATGAGAGCGAACGCAGACTCGGGTGAAAACAAGACTAAAGCAGATAGAAACGTAAAAAAGTCTAATTTCTCACCAAACGCTGACTTGATCTTGCGACAAACTGCCGTATTTCTGTTCTCGCTTTCAGATTTCTAAAACGTTGCCAAATGACTATCTTTGAGCCTTTTGAAAAGCAGAAATTCAGCTCTTTCCAGGGTCGTGTCCAGAGGAAGTCCGAGAGGTGACACCCAGGACGTCACGCTGATCCCTAAACTGGACTAAATAATGCCAACTATTCCTATTGAACTATTTCAAGATCTCATTCGTAATATTTGTGTTTCAAAAACAGCTTTCTTTTTCTGGAAATGAGATTAACTTCTGTGAAAAGAACAGGCTCGTGAAACATTGCAGCTTGTGTATCAGACAACGTTAGAACGCAATCAGAACATTCGCCAGTTTTAGTCACAGGATGTTGCTGTTAGTGAGCGAAGATTACGCGATTCCCGCACTGATTTGTATCATTTCTGCAGTTTATTCTTCTAAGCACGGTAGAATGAAGATTGTGAACAGGGCCGTTCGTAGCGTGAGGAAAACCAGGGCGAAACGAAGAAGATGGAGTGCGAGAAAAGCGTCTGCAGCTAAATACGTCTACGAAAAATGGAGGACATTATTCTAAGTTATAACATTTGTAATACTGAACTCAAGGTGACCAAAATATGCAACGAGAACGCACAACGCTCCGATCAAACACCTGTAACTGAATAAACGCGAGCTCGATCTGGTCAATGCCATACCGTGGAACATTCCGGCTAAAGCGATGACATTTTTAACACGTCCAGTTCACGATTTCATTTGAGCCAGTAAACCCTTCCCCCGGGGTTAAACCAACCGTACATAACACCCCACATTGTATCACTTTATTCGGCTTTCCGGCGCGTAGCGTTAGCGCTCGTGCACGTCTACCGCGCGTTCACGTCTACCGCGCGTTCACCGCTAATCGCGCTTCCCCGCGTCTAATCGAGCTAAACGAAGCGAGTAATGCCGTACGTCCAAATGTGCGCGACGCGTGCCAACTCGTCTCTCTCTTTTGACAGGTCGACTGCGTCTTCGAGGGGGGGGCAGCGCTTGGTGCCGTGATTACCGCCTAAATTATTCACGCACGATTATTAACCCCAGCAATTATGAGCGGTAAAGTACACACGGGGTAAAGAATAAAAGCGACGCTTCGGCCGAGCTGCAACAAAAACAAGTCCGCCGGTTCGTTATCCCGCGCCAATTAGGAGTAATAGTCTTCGGCGGGGGGGCTTAATAAATTCGCTTCTCGTAAAAAAGTATGCGCGGGTCTGTCAATGTGTGCAGACGGCAGTTTGGTTTGCAGGATTTTATGAAATATTTATGTCCGATGGGTCATTTGTTTTCTAATGGAGCTTGTCGTCAGCGCGGCGGAATTTGAGGAGTAATCTTTAGGGAGTTATCTCGGTGTTAAAATAGCTTTGAATGGCAATTATGGAGTTTTAAAGGAGACATAATACGCTTTTTCCGGTTAATTAGTATTGAACGGTAACATAAGCTGATCATCATTTTACATTTTGTTCGTTGTAAACTGCAATATTGTCGCAAAACGGCAAATAATAGAAACAGCTCCGTTGACTTCCCGTCAAAAACGGCTACTGCTGCAACTGCTAAGCCCCGCCTCTTCATAGTGATAAGCCCCGCCTCTGTTACAAAGTAATATTTATTTATTTATTTATTTAACCAAGACATCAAGAACAAATGAAATAGAGTTTGTGTTTAAAAGCCCAGACAGTTTTTAAAAGACTCGTTATCTTTGCCTTTTAAAATGGCACAAATTCATTTTAAAATAACCCTTTCAGTCTTTAACATTTCCTCTTTCATTTTTGTCTTCGTCCCTTGAATTTGACCTTTTTTTTTTTTTTGCCACAATTTTTCTTGGCCAAAAACCTGCCTGGAGATAAAAACATAGATAAATAAGTAAGATAAATAAATAGATAGATACTTTATTGACCTCCCTTTGACCAGGAGAAATCAGTTTTATGGCAGATGGCATTGGATGAGGTGAACCATCAGAAAGAAATCAGATTACTCGCAAAAATCTGATCGTTATCTGGTTTTTGGAGTTATCAGATTATTGAAATGTCACGTGAGCGGTTCCATCTGATGTGTTTAAGATAGAGGAGATACAGAGTCAATCAAATCAACAGTAGTAATAAAAAACATGAACGCTTGGATTTTAAAAAAACTTTTTGATGGTTTTATTCACTTTCATAGAGCTTTTTTTTAACCTGCTGATCCCTGGGACCCCGATAAATGTCCAAAGGGTGTTTTATTCATCAGCGATAAAGAATTAAGATTTTTATTTCCCTGTAACTGTTGTCATGTGACCGCAATAAAGTCGCATTATCAAGCGTCAGATCTTATTCAATCTGATCTCTCTTATTGGGTTTATCTGATGTCGGGGCGAGCGATATGGCACATTTACATCATGATTTTAATTTAATCACGATTCAGGTAAACCTAAAAGTTGGTTTGTCAAAAGTATCAAAACATATATACTATTGTACTTGTACTATTCTAAATGTTCATAAATGAGATTCAGACATTTCCTGAACAGTTTTAGAATGATCTTTCCTGCTACATGATTTAACGAAACTACTGTTATTTTACTTTAATTTGTTTTTTATTGTGGTATTGGAGCATCTGTCATGGAGCTTGTTTTCAGTTCCTTGTTTTCTGTGTCTTTTTAGCCTTTTATCCTGTTCAAGTCCTCAGCGTTTTATTTTGTGTGCTTGTTTTTCAGTTTAATTTCCCGCCTCTTGATTGCCCTGTTGTGTCTCCAGGGCGACGTCCTGCGCGAGTGTGTGAAAAACCACGGTGACAGGTCTTTAACTGGACACGTCAGACTGACTGAAGCAGAAGAGCCGTTTAAACAAAGCGCTGTAACTCCAAAATATGAACTAAACGCTCTTAAATAAACCGTTACGCCGCAACGTTGCTAGCGTTAGCCGCTAACCTTAGCTTGAGTCGCCATCACAGGCAAAACGTTGAATAATCCCGACTGTTTGTGGTTTAATGTGAGATTTATGATTCATGTGGTGATTATTTGTCCATTAATATGTGCGTGTCAGACGGATTTGACCAATATTTATGACGGAAATACATTTTTATTGAAGTTTTGCTGACATTTTTTCTCATTCGGACCCAGTCACTTGTGTATTTAAGATCCACGTTTCACCTTGTCCTTGGTTTGTCCATTGTCTTTGTCTAATTTTTGCACTTTACACCTGGATTATTTAGACATTTTGTTTCAGTAAATTTTAAATAATTCTTTAGATTTCTCAGTATCAAGCCTTTTCCTTTGTATATCAAATGTTAGTATTGTCACAACACTAAAACTTTGTACCTCTCATATTGCCTTGAAGAGCTAAATAAAGTCATCTGCTTCTTCTCAAAGTTCAGACGTTGCTGTAATTGGTTCATTTCATTTGTCACGCCACCAAAACAGCAGATTGTCAGAGGGATCAGCTCACAGTTCGATTTGTATCTCCGTATCATCCAGGCCTAATCTGATGTTTATAAAACGTACCCACTGTTTACATGACGTTTCAGCAATGACACATGATCAGAGATAGACAAAAGACGGGCGGGACAATGAAGAAATGCACCTAACTTCTAAGATTACGGTCGATTTTCGGATTATCTGCGAACAGCTTCATGATAAACTGGCCGATGTCCTCCAGCCTGACAGTTACGTGCAGCAGCCAAGTTAATATGTCCCTTACTGGAACATAATCTGATCAGGAATTACAGTGGATATTCTAAACATCTCGTCTGAAAACGCATTACGCGCTGGTGATGGACGACTCCTGGCGTCCTAAAGCGGCCACTCTGTTTTCTTTTTGGAAAACTAATGAGGATAACCACGTTAGCCACACATTTAAGGCGAACCTGTACGACGATGTAATATCACAGTGTACGTGAGGAAAAAGAGATAACTGCACCTTTATCCTACATAATAAATACCGAACGATCTTCACCTGCAGCAGTTCTCCAGTAGGAGGAGACGACCTGCTGTTGTTTGGTTGAATCCAAGTGGCCACCATTTTTTTTGTTGGACAGGCAGTGTATATGTCAAAGCACTTTGTAAAAATCTGCAAATATCTTGATCACACGACATCAATCAATACCTTTTGTCCTTTTAATATGACTTGTTTCAATAAATCTAATCTGTCCCCCAAAGCATTTTTCTCTCTATTTTAAAATAAAATAAAAATGAAATAAAAGGTCACGTCTTAATTTAAGTGATATGAATTTGAAACTTTCTCTGTAGTTTAGTCATAAATGTAAAAAAGAAAAAAACGGATGACAAGTTTTTCATCATAAAATGTTTTCATTAAAAAAGGCATTTCACGTGTAAATATGGCTAAAATTGACTATATTTGGAAACATACGTCTAAAAAATGGATGGAGACAGGTTCACATTTCTTGCTTCATTTTGTTAAAATGTTGGATACAAAAGCTGAGGGAATTTTGGATTTCTTATGTACGGAAAATCTGATTAAAATGTCACAAAATGTTTTGTTGTTAAAACTTGAATATCAAATCAAAAAATCATTCAGTGCAATCTGAGAAAATATTGTTCAGTCCAAGATTGTAGAGTTTGGTGTGTCTAAGAGCTGATCTTTATCTTTATCTCTGTGGGAGGAAAACGGCCTTTGAAATGACAACATCCCACATAAATCTATGGATGCAAGTGGATAAAATTAAATAATAAAACATCTTTAGTGGGTGAATCATCTGCTGAGAGAGCAAACTAACCCCAAAAATAAGAAATGCCTGCAGTATCTCTCGAAGAAAATATAATGTAACTGGTAAAAAAAAAAGTAGGACAACCAGGGAATAAATACAATCTAAAATAAATAAAGAGATAAAGTTAACCCTCTCCCTGTTTCTCTTTTGCCGTCATCTTAACTTAATGTGTGCCGACTCCAAAGTGCTCCGTTTCTCGCTGGCAAGCCAACATCGCCGGCGTTTAAACTTTTACGACAGAAAGTGTTATGTCGGAAGGGTAAAATGTGTTTCCAAGTGTCAGGAGACATGCCGGCTCGTCTCTGCGGTTAGCTTCTGTACCGCTTTGTCCAAACCGCGCCGCGCTGCCCATTACACGCCCGTCTTAGCGCGAGTGCCGCCTGCTAATGCTGGGACTTAGCTTAAACGCCGTTCCGTGTTAGCCTGGGGACCAAAGAGCCTGATTAATACTACAGTAGCGCTAACGCACGTGGAAGGAGACGCTCGCTAGCGCTAAGGGGCTCTTTGTTAGTGGCTAATGCGCTGAGCTAAATGCTAAATGTGCTTGGGGATGGCGCTAAGGGGGTTTGGACACGGTTTTAACGTTTAATAACCGTCTCTTGGGTTGTATGTTTTTGTAAAATCGTGTTTGACATTCGGGCTGCGAGATTTGTCGTGGTCAAATTGAAATTGCAGTTTTAATGGTCACAATTGGGGAATCTGCAGTTGACATAACTATAGTTTGCTCTAGACAAAAATGAAATGATCTTTTGGTTCTATCTGGTTTGATATTAGTAAGTTATCACAAAAAAGTGTTAGACAAAGACATGAAATTGAAAGAATTGTTGTAATTGACTCAGCATTAACATGGAAACCACATATATACGTTATACAAAAACATTTATATCAAAACTCTTGGTATTCTGTACAAAACAACAGATTTGGTTAGGTATGCTATAGTTTTATTACAGAAACTGCCCAAAAAAATAAATAAATAAAGTTGGATATTTTTTACATACAAATCCATTATTTGTGAAATCAAATCTTATGAAATTCAAAGACCTTGCCAATTATAAAGTACTTCAAATAATGATCAAAGCCAAATCAAATACTCCCAGAAGGTGAGTAGGTATTTAAGAGAGAATGTAAATTATTTTGCCAAAAGTCACAAAAAATATGTTTTTTGTCTTTTCTTGGGGCTCAATTGTGGAATTAGTTAGTAAAGAGATGAAAGTATGTAATTCTTTATTTGTATTTTAAAATATATAATCTCAGGCCATTAAAGACATGCCTAAATGAATAAATATGTCTATGTTAAGGTTAAAGATATAAAACTTAGTCTCTTAAATTCGTAGTTAAAAACTTGCTCTTCTGAAATGCGTTCAAGTCGTTTATCAGTTCATAATTGAGTGTTCTCGCAAAGGTAATGCGCCTTGATGGGTTAAAAATGTGAACTTTGAACAGAATCCGAGGTTCCACTTCACACCACACCTTAATAAACAAAGACAAATAGTTTATTAAGAATGATTCAGGCTTAGTAACTACTTAATTGTTTAAATCGAAATGGACAAATGTTTGAGCCTTTTCATTATTCATTTAGGATTTGGCTCCACAAACTTGTCATATTAATCTCATGCGACAACAATCACGTTTTTGGAGTTGAATAATGGAAACACTTATTGTGAAAACATAATTTTACTTTTCTTTACTCACAGAGAAGATGTTGAACTGTGTGCCAGTTTTGTTTAATGTGAATAGGCCCAGTTATTACAAAGATATGAACCATAAATCAGGACAAAACCTCTGCATTCTGACAGATAAACGGTGAATTTTACCTGATCATTTTGACTTTTCTGCAGCTCAATTTTAAATTATACTTTATCGATTTAATATTTCTAAAGTGCCTTTGACAAGTTGGACGACTCTTTGAACTAAAATGCAGTTAAATTTTATATGTTTCAAATTTAATAATGTTATCCCAGAATAGATCATTTTTTAGGTTTGTAATTTCACTTCTTGTATGTAATTGATGACATCACACTAGGAAATTACCCAGCAAACCCTGAGATGTTTTATTTTGTTTTTATATATGACAAATGAAAACATATGAGAGCACCTTTTATTTTGTTGAATTATTTTAAAAGAAAAAGTTATTTTTTGTGTAAATTCTGCATAAATAAAAGTGTGTGTGAGTGTCACTGTCATTTTCTACAGGTTTGTTATTTTTTCTCCACAAATATCTGCGCGATTGGTGTTAAACTATCATTTATATGTACAATAGCTATAAATACACCAAATAAAGTCAAAATTTAAAAAAACTGTCATTCGCGCTTTAAGCTCTATTTGGACAGTTTTACCGTTTTACAGTTTTTGTGGCTCTTCAGGTCAATCACAAGTTAGTTTCAGGTGAAATCACGGCCTTATGTAGACCTTTTGGCTCCGTGTCGTTTCAATCAGATGGGACATGCCTAAAATGGGTGAAATATTGCAATTTGTTTTTGACGTGTTTGAACAAATGTGGCGTGAAGAAGTTGAACATTTGGTGAATTTTCCTTTGTGCATATTTGGTGCATAATGACCGTCTCCGCTGCGTTAGCCTGGGGGGACGGGGACGCGTGGGGCTGGAGACTGTTGTTAGCGCCCGTTGCTAATGTGGCGAGCATAATATCACAGTTCGGGGAAGTGGGTTTAGAACTGAAGCGCTGCGGGGTTTTTCGCCCGGACGTTTTAACATTCAAGAATAGTGGGAAGAGTCGTCCCTGTTCACGGGATTTGTTTAATCCTTTTTGAGACAATGAAAATGGAGTTCTTCGTTTTACCTTTGTAAAGCCGTTTTGACCTTTTTTGGAAGTTCTGAGCTTTCACATGAGTCATGGCCTGTCCATAAACTGAGAAGGAGAAACACTTGGATGTGTCTCTATCCCTCTGGGTCAGTCGTGATTGTAGTATACTTTTTGTTCAAACAGTAAGAGCAGAAACAGCTTAATGTTCCTTGAGTTGCTTTAGCCCTTCACTTAGTTGCACTCCTGGTTCGATATCATTTTTTTTTTCCAAATCCTTAGCTGTTTCTCGTTTCCTCGCCTTGTTTC
This sequence comes from Chaenogobius annularis, assembly GCA_015082035.1. Classification (NCBI taxonomy): domain Eukaryota; kingdom Metazoa; phylum Chordata; class Actinopteri; order Gobiiformes; family Gobiidae; genus Chaenogobius; species Chaenogobius annularis. The sequence goes on from BJKM01000358.1 coordinate 158,747, forward strand.
ATGTGGAGTTCTATTAAGTCCTTATGGTCCTGGTTTAGTTCTACTTGACTCCTGTTCGTGACGCCAAATTGTTGTGGATTTTCTATTGAAAGACTTAAAGAATAAAATGGAAAACTTGAGCAGAGTTGTCTTTAGTCTAATCGTGATTATTTATTCAGTTTACAAGTGCGCACAAGTAAAAACAAATCCGTCCCTCAGTGAAGTCAAAACAGGAAACACACCTTTTATACCAAACCAGGGGGCGTGAGTGCCACGTCTACCGTGAAGACACCAGTCACACCAGTGAACAGGGACAAGGCCTGGACAGATTAGCTTCATAACAGATTAGCTTTCTTTGTTCTATCGTAACAACACAATGTTCATCTTGACAACGGGCAGTGGACATTTCGTATCTGGACATTGAGATTGTAAAACACAAGGGGGCATGACAGTTACTCCTGCCTGGTTTTGGTCCTGCAGGGTGTAGAGCTGAGGCATTCAACTTTTTCCCCCTCATAATTAGGCAATTATGTTCCCACCTCAGAAAGTGTATTGTTAAAGCAGAACTTTGTGAAAAAACCTTCACATGCTGTCTTATTCTATGTATTAAACATTTTATCTTTTCAAACTTTGGACACTGGGGGCTGGGGGCTGATTGTCTGTTTCGGGATCTCCCCCTGCGTCACTTTTGTGTCTGAAAAAGCTGATCTAAAGCTGTGTGAATAGTAGGGATTTGCGAGCGCGAGGAATGAGCTACAAAGGTTTAAATACCTACTTTCACTGTTTGGTAAAAAAAAAGGGTGAACCTGAGCTGGTCGAGGGGCTTCCACTTCACATACGACATCTGCTCTGACGTACTAAAGCAATGATAATAACCACAAAGGGTAGTTTTGAGTGATTAACTACAACATTAACGATGCAAACAGTAGTTACAAATCAAATCCAACAATATAGCATTAGCCAATGAGAGTTAGTGCAGTTGGAGCGCTCTGAAGTCGGAACTCAATGTTTAAGTGAGAATAACAGACTTTAACAGACAGATTTCCTGGAACGCATTAATAGTCCTAATTCAGTGTTGGTTTAGTGCAAGTTGTCATAATTCTACACTTTGGAGTTTCAGTCTCCATAAACAAAATTTAATGCAGTTTAACATTCAAAACTACAACTACTAATACTTCCCCCAATACTTCTTGAAGAGTAGCAGTAGTAATTAGTTAAATTAACATGTTTCTAAGTGAGCACGAGAACCGCGTGAACTGATGAGAAATGTTCCAAATCTAAGCTTCAAAAAATGTTCTAAAACTATTAGTTTTCAAATTTAGACTCCCATAAATGTGTGTTCCTTTGTTTGGTCTCCTGCGCACACGTTTGAGCCGCCGTCCTCCACCTGCAGAGGGGCCCCGCTGACCGCTGCAGTCCCGGGTTGATCTTGGCCCAGTTTGTTGGGGGCTTTGTTCACCTAATTCTCTGTTAGCTCAAGGATTTCGCCTGTTAGCACTAGCTTCCACACGACAGCTGCTCGGCGTTTGACTCTCACAACACAATCGAGTTTACAGAGCTGTACTCCTCCGTCACGCGAAGACATGGTGAGAATGAGGATACGATCGAGGGGGGGAAAAGTGGAGAGTTTTGTAGAGAAGCATTGGTTTGTGTGCTGAGATTTGGGCCCACACAGACCATAGTATATATAAGTTAAAGTGCGTATGACTATTTCTACTTGGAATACTCATGATTTTATTCATTTGCCAAGCTGCTCCAGTGTTTTCGTATTTTGGTTTATATTTCTACTTCCTGACTGGTAGATGGGCTGCCAAGTGACATAATGGAGGTAATTTCATGGCTGTTACCAAGCAACTTTACGGCAAACAAGGGCCAAAAGTAGACTAAATGATAACATATTTAGTGTTTAAATGAATGTTTAAACTTCAAGAAAAATATGTTCTTTGTGCGTAAATTGGTCTTTAATTTTGGATAGAATTTTGAGAGATTCTTTTCTATAATTCAGTGCTGCTTCCTGTATCTCTGTACATTCTTTTCACTTTTTTTCCCCACAAAGTGCCCCAGGACTGATAAATATTTACCACATTAGAACAACATGAGAACCTGTCAAATGCACTTTAAAGGCATAGTATGTAACTTTCGGTACAGGTTTGTGGATATTTAATAGGACAGGGTTTTTTTTAATATACATTTTAGTGCAATAAAACCATTAAAAAAAAAAAGCTTTTGTCTTTGTCTATTGTTTGCCCAAAAGGTTACGTACTGTGCCTTTAAAGGTGGACCATGTCACTTTTTCTAGTGAAGGGTTACTGAGTTCACTCATAGTAAGAATGCATATTTTTCAAGTTATTTTTAGCACCTAAAGTTGAATAAATGCAGGAAATATTTAATTCCATTCAATTTGTGAAACATTTCAAGTCCTGTTAGATCCTTTTTTAACTTTATTCTACTGTATTACTACTACTATTACTACTACTGGAACATTTGAAGCATTTCTGGCTTCAAAACTGGCACTTGTTGACATTAAAAAAAACGTAACGAGATTTTCAAGTTGTTGGTGTCTGTAAAAAATTTGCTTTTTCCCCCCCCATCTCATACTTTTTATTTAAAGTCTATAAAACAGGTTTGACAACACATTTCACTGAAACTTACACAGAATTGACTAAACATTTTAACCATTTTATTATGTTCCTGGTTGAACATAAGCAGCAATTATGACATAAGTAGATGTAATTCCACAACTGTTACCTAGCAACCAGACTGTAAACAAGAGAAAAAATCCATATAAATGACACAGTTATGATTTGACATACAATAATAACTTATAACACCTTTATTTTGTTGAACGATGGTTTAATCTGTCAGAAAAGTGTGTCAGAAAAGTGTGTCAGAAAAGTGTGTCAGAAAGTCAGAAAAGTGTGTCAGAAAAGTGTGTCAGAAAAGTGTGTCAGAAAAGTGTCAACTGTCTCTGTGTTTTCAATGGCACGTCGCACAATGATGACATCACAGAGGGATTCAGCTCCACTTCTTGTCGTTTGATTTTTCAAAATTTCTATTTCAAAAGTAAAAAAATGATAAACATCTACACCACCAAACTAGAAACCAAGAAAAACAGGAGAATGGACTTTAAAGGGCGTATGACAGAATTTTATGATGTTCTAATTTTGACTTTATTTAGTGTTATATATATTCACCTGTTGTAAAATAAATTATAGTTTTATACCAGTCGAGCGGGTATTTGTGGAGAAAATTTTGAAAAATCTGTAGAAAATGACAGGAAGTGACATCACGGACACTCATTCCAGTCAAAATTTAAGATGAATTTACACAAAGAAACAGCATTTTTGACTCTCTAAACATTAATTCAACAAAGTAAAGTCGCTCTCATATGCTCATTGTCAAATTAAAACAAATTGTGACATTAGATGAGTTTTTGCCCCGGTGTTTGCTGGGTAATTTCCTAGTGTGATGTCATCGATTACAAACAGGAAGTGAAGTTATAAACCTAAAAAATGTGCCATTCTGGGATTCAATTTTCATAATTTTTATCAACATTTTAAATCTATTTATCTGAACTGCATTTTAGTTCAATGAGTCGTCCGACCTGTAGGGGGCACTTTGAATCTGTCAGAGCGATTTTTATCTGGCATCTGAGTTTTGTTTGCAGTGTTTGAGTATCTAAATTCACTCTCTGTACTTGATATTACTGCAAAAGAGTTTATTGATTGTCCCTTTCATTGACTGCGAGTGCTAAAATGTACTCTACAAATCATACCGCTGACTCCATCCTCTCATATGAAACGCAGCTCGTCCTTATTTCAATCTGATTCTGAGGATAACTGACAGCGGCACGACACGCTGAATATTGGCTCATATAGATCCACATACGGTGACAGATGCAATCATAAAGAGTCTGGTGCTCTCTGACAAATGCGAGCGCTCAATATCACAGTTTAGCTCGGGCCCTATTTACTGTGTTCCCACAATGCAACAGTAAACCTTAGTGTCAGTATCATGCACAGGGATCGAGTTGTATATGTCAAATGTCTCTGTTCTATTTAAATTTAAATATATATGTTATAGTCCCCACATTACAAATGATCTAAAGACTACTAGTTCAAATAAAAAAAGAAGAAAAAGAAACGTTGCCACCTGCTTTTCTCCATCGAGGTGTTGTTGTTTTCTTGATAAATGCAAACACATAAAAACAAACTTGATTAATACAGGCCACGTTATTGCACCAGGCGCAGCTGCCCTGTCCACTCATTGGAAAAGCACCTACATTATTGTTCAATCCATTTCATTCACTATCCATTTATTGCACAGTCACATTATTGACACTTCAATTATTGCAACAGTCCACTCATTGGCCAGTCCACATTGTTCAACATGATTTACAAGCCCACGTTGCCGTCGTCGCTCCCAGTGGAATTTTCCATACAATGGCACTAAATGTATCTGCTGTATATCCATGGAAACAAGCAGATGATGCCCCATGGCCACGTTATCAGGCAGATTTGTGGAGAGGCGAGTCTAATACATTTTGGGGCATTCGCCTAAAGAAGTAGTAGTAGTAGCAACAGTAACAGTAGCAATAGTAAGTAGCAGTAGCAGTAGTAGTAGCATTAGCAGAAGTATAGCAGTAGTAGGCAGTAGTAGTAGTAGTAGTAGTAGTAGTGGCAGTAGCAGTAGTAGTAAGAGCAGCAGCAGCAGTAGCAGTAGCATTAAGTAGTGAGAGTAGTAGCAGTAGTAGTGGCAGTAGTAGCAGTAGTAGTAGTAGCAGTAGCGTAGTAGTAGAGCAGCAGCAGTAGCAGCAGTAGCCAGTAGCAGTAAGCATAGTAGTAGAGTAGTAGTAACAGTAGTAGTAGTAGCAGTAGCAGTAGCCAGAGTAGTAGTAGCAGTAGTAGTAGCAGTAGCAGTAGTAGTAAGCAGCAGCAGCAGCAGCAGTAGGGCCAGTAGAAGTAGCAATTAGTAGTCAGTAGTAGCAGTAGTAGTAGCGTAGCTAGTGTAGTAGTGCAGTAGTAAGTAGTAGCAGTAGTACAGTAGTAGCAGTAGTGTAGTAGCAGTAGTAGAGTAGTAGCAGTAGTACAGTAGCAGTTAGTAGCAGTAGTAGTAGCAGTAAGCAGTAGTCAGCGTAGTAGTAGTAGCGAGTAGTAGTAGTAGTAGCTAGTAGTAGTAGTGAAGTAGTACGTGTAATCCCCTCATTCGTCCGGAGGGTTCCATTGTAGAACGAGATTCAGTTGTTTCATTCTGGACTCTGTTTTTAGAAAAAACAAAACGCTCTGTTTTTCCTAAAACTGAGTCCAGATGGAAAGGCTGAAATCTCGTTCTACAATAGGCAAGTAGTGAACGTAGCCTTGCTCATTAAATCTTGAACACATGCTTGACAGCTCTGATCTCCTGCTCTGCCCAGCCTCTCCTCTCTCCACTGAAGCCTTTCTTCTTCTGCTGAGTGGGTTGTGGGTAGTAGTTTCCGGCGCCTCCTGCCTGCACAGCTGTAGCACTATCCGACCGCATCTGTGTCGCCCTCGACGCAGTTCATATTTTTCTTAATCTGATGGCTTGTAAACAAAAAGCTGTTTTGGACGTGAAAAAGCTCACCTGGTTTATTCATAGCATGTGAGTAACACTGTTAGTTAAAGGGGAAACATTTGACCTACCGTAGGAGATAATATCGCTGTGCCTGAAATGTTTCCACAGTAATGGCTTCAAACAGCTCGTGACACACACATCTCGCAAGGTAAAAATGGCACAAGATTTTGGCAACAGATCCTTTAAAGATTCTTCCCCGTCATGTGTTTTTATACTTAATGTAAATGTAGCGCACGCTTTATTTTGCGCAAGTTGTTTTTTACACATAGTTTGATGCTTGTGTGTTTTTATTGTGAAGCTTTTTTGGTGACCTTGAGTGTTGTAAAATGGCTCTATAAATAATGGTTGGTTGATTGAACTCAAAATTAAACCCCCAAAAATGGCTTAAAAACACCTGTAATGACATTTTGAAGCTGTAGTTCCAAGAAAATATGAATAAATATGTGAGATCAAACACCACAAAGGATATTTTTTGCATATTTTTATTTTATATTATTTTATTTATTTTATTTATTTTATTTATTTTATTTATTTCTTTTATTTATTTTATTTATTTATTTATTTTATTATTTTTTATGATGAGTCCTGTTGGATACAAAATACTAAAACAAGAGTGACACAGAATATCTCGCTAATAATGTCAATAAACAATCGATAAAACATTCAATGAATAATATTAGAAATATTGTGGTTCTTCTTCTATTCGTGTGGCTTAATAAACCGTGCTTTTGGTCATCTTGGATTAGTATTTTTCCCATTTTTCTAACTTACTCCTCTTGTTTTCCAAAGAGGTATTCAGACACTACAGCGCCCCTCCTGTCAGCAGTGGGAATATAATAATGGCGCTACATGCGTTCGACTGTGAGTGAAATGAGATTTTCCAGATTTTGAAAAGGAAACAGCGATTCAACACGCTCAACAGCCCTTCATCTTGCGACACTGCGGGGGAAAAAGGAAATGAATTCGCACTAAGAGCTATAAATTTGTCCTCTTTTAGTGGAAACTGATTGTAACGTCGCCTTTTACAATCAGAGCACTCCAAAGTCCAGTAATAAGTCAACGTGTATGTCACTTGAGTATACGCAAAACGCCTTTCAAACAAAAGTGCCTTCTCGGAAAACAACATTCATCATTTCAACCCATTTTTGGGGGGGATTTGCCCTTTTTATGTCATTTTTTATCTTTTAATTTGTCGGTTTTTTTCATCTTTTTTCCCGTCCAAACACCAGCTACAGGATTGTGTGTTCGGATGACGTTTTGTTTGTTCTAACTGGTCTTAAGTTGAGTCCGTCCCTCTGCGTCGCTGGAGTTATTCATTCGGCGACTCATGAGCGAGCGCTGTATTTTGAAGGCACTGGAAAGTTCACTGGACATGTATATTTGATGCGTAATGTCAGGACTAAATCTCTTGTATGCTGGTATAATGCGGCGTGCTTACCAATATATAATTAATTTGGCACATTCCGGGGTCCGACTTGGCAGATTTGACGGGAAAGATTTGATGCGAGTCCATGTCGAATTCTTTCTGCCGTGCGTTCCATAATTCAGCCACTGTCAGAAGGTACGCCAAAGCTAGCACTTAGCCTTTAGCCTCCCCGCTGCCCCGCTCAGGACGGTTAAGAGATGCTGTCAGGGGGGGGAAGGAGACGAGTGGGGGCGATGAGAAGGGTCAAGGATGAGGAACAAAATGAGTAAAACAAAGGAGACATATTCTGTAGAATCACTTTGGCTAACGCCGTTCCGCTTCCTCAGAGTGATCTCATGTTGTCCTGCAGTTGAGGCTTTTCACTGGACTTTTCCCTCAACATTTGAATGCAGCGAGAAAAGTGGGACCGCCTTGAACGACGAAAAACACCGGCACTTTGGGGTCTTTCATTTGTGTTTGCTGCTGCCGCTGTCGTAGGGACCGATTCCGGCTGTCGACGTTTTGCCGAGTGTTTCTGATGATAATAATATAATGATATGATGATATAATGATAGATGATTGATGATCGATGATAATGATGATGATGATGATGATGATGATGATAATAATAATAATAATATGATGATATGAATAATAATAATACTAATAATGATGATACGATAATAATGACTAATAAATAATGAATGATATAATAGATTATGCTATGATAGATAAATACTACTAATAATACTGATTATGATAATATGATAATAATGATGATGATGATGTATGATTGTTGATGATAATACTAATAATAATGATGATGATTATAATATGATAATAATAATGATGTTGATGATGATGATGATAATACTAATAATAATGATGACGATAATAATGATAATAATGATGATGATGTTGATGATGATACATTACACATAATACTTACTGTGTATTGCAGTTTTCGACCGACCATGAGACACTTTACATTTGAGAGACAGACACAAAAACAATAAGTATAAGGTAGGAGTTTTAAAAAGGTTTTCAGTGATTTTTTTAAAGATCATGTCGTGTGTGTCAGTCCCCGCTCTCTTCCCATTCCACACTTTGCGACTGCCCTGTCGAGTAACGACTTTGAGTTTGAAAAAGGAAATATAACTTAGTGTGAGCTAATGATGAACAGAAAGAGCTCAGCTGGAACTCGACTGCTACTGCCATGTTCAAGGCGTTCCCATGTTTGACTTTCACCGCGTCTTCACATTCTCTTCACGACCTTTCTTCCTCGCACTCCCCTCCCAAAGTGATGTTTCTGTAACAGCGTAAACTCTCTGATCAGCACGAAACTCAGCACAATGTTTTTTTGTGGCAGGGGAAAACGTCTTCTTAAGATTTAAAAATACGATATGGCGCAGAGACAATTCCCACACGCTCAGCGCAGCTCGGGGTAAACGCATTAGTGCATTTGACTGATGCCGACACGCATCTCTGCCAGTTTAGTGTACAGATGCCGTGTACGGGATTAAACGAAACAAGCGGCGCGGCTCCGAGTGGGAACTTATGGAGACGACGTCGTTGACCCCGTTGTTTGTCGTTGACTGTGAATCGAACAGATTTAAGAATGCGTTTGTACCATTAGCGATCAGACATTGGCTTAGGAAATGCTACTTTAAATCTGTGTTTTCAGACTTTAGAGACTCGGTTTAGTCCTGTTTAACCGCTGCCTTAGTCCGGCTGTCACTTGCTGATGTCTGTACAGAAGGCAAAAGGTTATAGTTTCAATCGGAACCAAAATATCCACGCGCAAAATCACAATTAGCCGGATAAGCGAAATAAGTTACTGTGCGTGGCTACGGACGAACCAATTCTGAGAGACTTTGGTGCCGAAAGAGGAGATTCTCAGAGTCCCAACAAGTTTTTTTTTATCTCTGATTCATTCACCTTTAAAGTTTGCAGACCGTTGATCAAAACAAAGCCTTACTGTGCGCCTTGTTAGAGCTCGAGATTCAGTCGAAAACGGTCAGAAAATGACTGTTTACTTTGCATAATTTAGGTTTTATTTTCAAGGAACGCGTGGGGAGAGAGAGAGGACGAAAGAGGGGGGTTGTTGCTTTGGGAGAGAGAAAGAGACAGAGAGAGGGGGATAGAAAAAGAGAGGCGCTGCACACACAAAGGGGTAAAGGAGAGGTGGGTTTTATACAGATAATAAATAACTGTAAGTAAACAAAAACTGCATATGAGCGCGCATTGTCCTCACACGAGTTTGCCTCTCTTCAGTTTGAATATTTGGGTTTATTTTTGTACTTTTTTGTATTTTTCAGCGCGAGTTGGGCCTATTTAAATGTTGCAGAAAAGTGTGAAGCGGCACTCAAATGTGTGAGACTCGAGCTGACCTTAACCATAACCATATTTCTGTCTCGTTTTAGTCCTGTTTTAGACCTCTTTAGTCCGTTTAATGACTCTGGTTTAGTCCTGGTCTAGGGCTGGTTCAATCCTAGTCAATCTCTGTTAAAACCTGGACGTCGAGAGCAGCAGACAGGTGAGGCATTAAACATCTCCGAGGCAACATGTGCCTCGTGCCGCGCCGGACGTTTCTTTAGCCGCTAGCCGCTAAGTGCTAGCCGCGAGTGCTCGTTCACATTCGGGTCTATTTTGGGGCCGGGACGTTTAATTAATCTGGAAACAATCAGAAGGCATTTGTGTGAGCGCGGCATGTAGTGCGTAAAATGTCAGCGCGGCGCAAAACAGCCACGAGCCAAGTTAGCTAACAGTCCATCGACGTGACGCTAAGATCTTTGTTTGAGAGAAGGAGAGAGAGGACTTTGGCTGCAGGCACGGATGGGAAAAATTGAAAAGTGGAGCGAAGAATTAGTGGCCAGAAAAAAAGCATCTACAGATACTAAGAAATGAAATGCAAGAGTCGGACATAACAGGAAAAACGCTAAATATAACGCGTTTGAAGTTTATACATGGATTTGAACATTGAAACTATCTATTTCTAAAGGTCCATTTCACCCCCGGCCGTTTACAATCATGAAGGTTCTGCGTGAGTGAAATTATAGAAATTGTAAAACAAAAAACAACTATAACTAACCACCATACAAAGTTGACAAGCTAACAGTAGGCTAGCTAGGATTTACTACCAAATGAATACCAAAAAAACCATAATAAGCCTCCATAACAACCAGATGATGATATTTAGGGCAATCGAAAGAGAAATTAGCTTGAAACTTACCCATTTTCTCTCCCATTTGGTAGCTCCTGCTTTGGTTGTGAATATGTGGCAGTTAAAATTCAACTGTTCTTGTAGCATTGTGTTGCCACATTGAAATATATAGGTCTATACTTTTTATGTTGAATCATCATCACATTTCCAATGGTTGTATTTATGTGGCAACGCAATATTGATTCAAAGTCAGAATGTCGATGGTGAATTTACATCTGCAAAACAACATTGATTCAAAGTCGTGGTTTCAATGGTTGAATTTATATCTCTGCAAAACAACATTGATTCAAAGTCAGAATGTTGTGGTTGAATTTATATCTGAAAAACATCATTGATTCAAAGTCGTGGTTTCAATGGTTGAATTTATATCTCTGAAAAACAACATTGATTCAAAGTCAGAATGTTGTGGTTGAATTTATATCTGAAAAACAACATTGATTCAATGTCGTGGTTTCAATGGTTGAATTAATATCTGCCAAACAACATTGATTCAGTGTTGTGGTTTCAATGGTTGAATTTATATCTGTAAAACAACATAGATTCAATGTCATAGTTTCAATGGTTGAATTTATAGCTGAAAAACAACATTGATTCAGTGTTGTGGTTTCAGTGGTTGACTTTATATCTGTAGAACAACATTGATTCAATTGGCGTATTTCCCCCGTAGGGAAATTCTTTCTCTGCAGTCGACCTTCCGTGCATGTTTTGTGTTGATGGGAGAAACTGGAGCCCAGCGAAAACCCAGACGTCACACATGTCATGTTTTCAATGGTCAAATTTATTATATCGGTGAAACAATGTCGATTCAATGTCCAGATTTCAATTGTTGAATTTTTGTCCGTAAAAGAATGTTGATTCAAAAGTTTATCTTCAATCAATCAGTGAAATGTGAGTTGTAAATGGACTTTGAACCAGCTGTGCTTTTTCTTTTCAACCTCAACCAAGAATCAAACCGTTTCACCCATGGAATCTCTGGTTACCGGGGGAGGTTCGCTGGTAAAGAAGTCCCTCTCTCTGCCCTCCTCATGTCCCTCCCCCTCTCCCCCCTCTCCCGTACCTTGGGACATGGCGTCGGTTCGGCTCACTCCGGATCACGTCAGACTTGTCCTTTTTGCCGTCAGTCACCAGACATGAGCCCGCACCGACTTTGACTGTTTTTGCAAAAGCTCCCACTCGAAGGCAAATAAAGTGTCACAGGGAATCAGGCTCGGCAACATCTGCAGACGTTTGGAGGCTCTCATCCCAATGATACGAGTCCAAATGTTCTGGAATCAGTGGCGGAGTTTGGGAGCGAGAAGGTTGTTGGTTCATTTCCCCGAGTTGCAATGGCTTCAGTTCAGTTGAGGATTTGAGTTGTTTTGGCGAGTTTAGGCGTTCTTAGAATTTGGTCTACATTCTTTTTAATTAATTCATAGGTATTTCAGACAATGCGTGTTTTTTTCATCTCATGGAGATGGATGAGTTAAGACCATACTGTGGAACATTCTACCTCTACTGCACAAGGAGACAAACAGGTAGCGGACCCTTCTGCAGAAAAGTAGTGCATCTTTAATTACACTTTCAATTAAAAAAGAAAAGATTCCGGGCAAATAAAGTGTACATTTAGTAATAAGACATGTTAAGCGTGTACGCTGGTGAATTTAAACGCTGTGCACACAGCCTGGTACTAATATAAACAGTCCCTCCCATTCATTTTAATGAGGTAGCAAAATAAATACTTTATTTTTAAACTTTATATACAGGGCAGACACATGGTTGTCATTTGATTTACCTTTATGAACAAAATCTAATTTCCAGCTGCATTTTCTAAAGTTTACTACTGTTTGTGGTGTTTGATGAAATAAAACAAAAACTGAACACATATTTGATGCGTTACTGTGCGACGTAAGATGTTTATTACATGGCCATTAGCAAGGCTAATGTTAATAATCTACGTAAAGCAATTCACGTGCTACTAGTTTGCGATGTTTGGAAGCTAACGCTAACACTCCCATTGAAAATGCACTGAAGCTAACGTATGGCATGGTAGCAGCCTTTTACAATGGTCTGTTTACACACACTGGGAGTCTACATGGCATGTTAAATAAGCTTTCTGACTTTTTTCACATTTGATGACAAAGTACAAACCTTAAAACCAATCGAAAGGTCATATCTGGGCCTATAAGTGAAGTAATCTAAACTACTCAAACTCTTCAACTCAATGTTCATCTCCTCAATCTGAGTCGTTTTCCATAATTATCATATTTTGTGCCGTGCGAGCTCTTTCCCATCCCGTAAAGCGAACAGCTGCATGTTCTGCTCAGTATGAATGTATGCATGCATGTCAGAGGAAATTGTGCCATAGCCTAAATTCCTGGACGGTATACGCATGCATTATGTATGTAAATCGAGCCATGCTGCTGCCGGCCCAAATTCCATCTCAGTAGGTCCGGGAGAGTGGAAGACGTTGCCAGATTGCAGATTTGCATGATGGGATATTGTGCGATGTGTACGGCGTTGTGCCGGCGCTCGGTAGGCCGGCCTGATGCGGTTTGTCGCGCTCAAAGAACCGTTGGAGTTGGAAGAGTTTATTGGTGGCACATTTACAAAGTCGGGGATCTTAAAGTATTGGCCGCTTCGTTAGCTGGTTGTTGTACGTTTTAACATGGCACATTCTTTCCAGTATCAAACTATAACTATATAAGTATATATATGTATGTCAATATTGAGCTTCGTAAAAGTGTCGAATCAAACTCTTTGGAACAATGACCGACCTCCAGACTTGAGAAGGTTCAGTGCAAAATAGAGCCACAAAAAGAGGACAAAACACCAGCAAGAACTGAGCAATTTCTGCAGAAAAAGCTGCTTTTCAGATCGTTACACGCGTTCTCTCCTCTCGGCTCATGAATAATGGGCCCTGACACGCCCTTTTTGAGATGATGTATCCTATGGACTTCTGAGTTTAGAGACGTGTGTCGCTCCCCCCTTTAGTAGCTTCATTATTATTCTGGTTCTACCCTTGTTGGCCACGTTTTTACAGCTTAAACTAATATCTCTCTTCTCTATAAACCCGTTTTGACATTTTCTTCCAAGTAACCCATCTGAATATTAGAGTCATAATGACACTTATTTTGTACCAGATCCTTGTTCTTGACACACTGACTTTATTTTATAAGACAAGCTTAGTCTTGTTGCATATTCAGTATTAGCTCTTCCTCCTCTGTCAAGGACCTCTCCAACTCAGCTCAGGCCCCAAATACACACTAATCGCCCCCACTTCTCTGCTATAGTTTCTATTGTGACCATTAATTCACCTTCGTCTCCTGCTGCCATTCAGAAGAACTATAGTAAACATCTGAATCTGCTGTTTGACCTGTAGAACTCCTCCCCCTGTGGCCGGACCAAGCTCAGGCCCAAGATCAAGCTCAGGCACAAGCCCATGCTCAGGCCCAAGCTCAGGCCCAAGCTCAGGCCAAAGCTCAGGCCCATGCTCAGGCCCAAGCTCAGGCCCATGCTCAGGCCCCATTTGCTCAGCCCGAGGCTTAGGCCCATGCTCAGGCCATGCCAGGCCCATGCTTCAGCCTCCGGCCCATGCTCACCCTGCACCATGCTCGCTCAGCCAAGCTCAGCCCATTCTCAGGCCCGATGCTCAGCCCATGCTCAGGCCCATGCTCGGCCCATAGTCGGTCCATGTGCCCAAGCTCAAGGCCATTCTCAGGAACCATGTCAGGCCCAATAGGCCCATGCTCAGGCCCATGCTCAGGCCCAACTGCCTCTATGATTGATAGTAAAGTATCTTTTCATTTTTTTTCTCTTTTCTTCATTTCCTTTGGTTTCTTTGGTCGCCTATAGACGCGGAAATCTAAAACCCACGGACTGAGAAAAGCAGGTGGCGGACCTGAATAGAAAAGTGACTTATTGCACCTTTTATATGTCCCGTCTTTCTCCTGTGTACAGTTTCCTCGTGGCACTGGAGCAGAGTGAACTGTTTCCTCCCAGGTTTGAAGCTCAAGGATTTCTTTGTCAGTTTGAAAGACAAGAGCCCCGTCACAATGGGATTTGGCTCGCTCCGATCTGCAGTGCGTGCGTGTGTGTGTGTGTGCGTGTGTCAGCGTATGTGTCATCTGTGTGTGCGCGTGTGTTTGCGTGTGTGTCGCGGTGACAGCTGATTCTCCATGTGTGCTTATGGAGCTTTGATGTGTAATGTGTCCCCGCTCTTTGATGCCCTCCGCAGCAGGCCCGAGAGCGAGTGTGTGCGCACGTTTGCAGCGGCGTGCGGGGACTCGTGTACAGTGTGTGCAGACGGGCACTTATTTAAGGGGACGTGCTATTGACTAAGGGGTGGCTCCAAGTTGAATGTGAGTCCTCGTGAGAAGGGGATGCTGAAACCCTGAGCAAATATAAAAAAAGGGGGGGGAAAAGCAGAATTTCTTTTCAGTCACTTGGACAATTAGATCAGCGTTGCCTCGTGTTGTTGCGTTATCTCTTTAATTTCTTTATGAATTCAGTTTTTCTGCCTCCACAAAATGCTTTCGAGGAAGTACACAGAGTTTTAGAATGAAGTCGTGTTGAATTTTTTGGGGTATTTTTAACAAAGACAATAAAATGTCCTGCGGTGAAACTGTAACACTATTTTTCATATTATTAATGAGTCACTCGTGTCCGAGAAAGTGAATAAATGTGTTGGCAAGATAATTATGTATTGTTTCGTTACTAGAAGAAGTGTATTTCTGTAATCCAAAGTGTGTCGTGCGGTGAGACAAGAAAAATCACGTATTTAAAAAGACAGTCACACTAAAACCAGAAGGAGCTCGTATGTCATTTATGCTCCAGGACAAGCTCATTGTTTAAGCTACAGGTCAAAATGAATAATGATCAGACTAGAAAAATACTAAAAAACATCCCTTATAATGGAGCATGGTGCAGTGGGCCACAGTGCAGCGCCCTCTGCAGGTCTCTGTGCTTGGTCAGGACTGTAGTTGGAGGATTTTACCTGTTGTACGTGTTTTGGGCTGATGGGGGAAACCGGAGAGCCTGGACACAGACAGAAACATGCAAATGTGAGTCAAACCGACAGCGCTGCCAGTATAACGCCATGCATTCAAAATAATTTGGGATGGTGCTACTTCGTTTGGCGAAAGGAACAATATTCAAGCAAAACATTTGACATTTTCATTGTTTTGCTGATGAACGTGTGGGTGTGTTTCTATTACGTTTGGTCAGGTCGTGATTTGACAAAGAAATACTCTTCTTCTAATGTATTGGATTCTTAAAAACAGAATTAGGGTGGACAATGTTGTTTTGAAGAAAAAGCTAACTTTGAATATGGAGTATTACTGTTCCTAGTGAAAACAAATGCACCAAAAAGAGCTGTTTGAATGTAAAAATGAAACAAAAGTTATGTTTTGCCTTTCAAATGAGGGTCCGTGGTGATATTTCTGCACTTTTGTGATTCATTTCCCATTTGTCTGAGAATAAAACCTCAACTAACACATTAAGAGTTTTAACATATTCCTATTGGATTGACACAACATCGAGATTCTCCCCAAAAATATTGTTATTTCCATGTTTTGGAGGCATTTGAACATGACCATCATTAGTTCCAGAATTCTTTGTTTTCCGTTCATTAACATCCTGGTTTTACAACGTGACGCGGCGAGGCTAAAACAGGAGTGTAAAATCTCCTGAACGTTATACATATGAGCTTTAATAAGTCCGTGCAAAGTCCCTACAAGACACATGCTCCTGCCTGCGTGTGTGTGAGCGTCGGTGTGTGTGTGTGTGCGTGCGCGACGCGAGCGAGCGTGTGCGGCCGCGCGGCAGGTAGCTCCGAGCCCGGTTTAGTCTCGAGGCGTTAGCGTCCCAATTATAGGTCCTCGCTCCATCTGCCACTGAATCCGAGCTCGAGGAATCCTTAAAAAAAAAAAAAAGAAAGAGACAAATAAAAAAAAAAAAAAGAAAGAAAGAAAAGGTCTCACGCCGCGTTTAAAAAGTGCGTCAGAAAGCTGGGAGGAGGGAGGTCGCGCGGAGGCGGAGCCATTTGGACGGCGGCCGCAGTGTGAGCGTGTCTGGGGCGTGTGGGCTGAGGAGGGGATGGGGGATAGTTTGAGGACTTTTGCGAGTTCCAAAGATGTGACATTTAAGTTTTGAATTGTTCATATCTGGAGCAAATGAATCCCAGTGACTCTGGGCGCGTGCGCTTGATCACAATCCACTGAAATAAATGATTCAACAACGTAAAACAGTTCAACCGGAACTTACATTGTTTATTATTATTGCCAGCAGCATCGAGAAGCATTTGTGAGACGAGCAGGAGCGGGTAATGCCCTAATTTACAACTTAAATCCACTTTTCGTCCGATAAAATACGCTTATTTACAGTTCAAATGTTTGCTGAAAGTCGGGTCAAGCGCGGGTTTAAAACGGATCATCGTCATGCTGTAGTTCACTTTGCTTTTGTTTACATGGTATCGATTACTTGGTATTTAACTATGACACGAGCAGATCATAATTTTATATTTTGTTCATCGTAACCCGCAATACTGGTCGTCATAGTGACATTTCACTGTAACGAGCGGCAGATTGTCATTTACATGTTTTTGTTTTTGAAAAGTGTCTATGTGACATTTTAGAACTCTACATGAGTCACTCTTAGTCTGACTTTTTCCAAATAATCCCACCTAAGTGCAGAGATGTGGGCGGGGACAGGGGGTAGGTGAAGACAGGATTTTGACCTGCACTCGAGCCTCAGTTGCGGGATGACACAGGCTTAACTCAAACGTTCATGAATCAATGAAAATACAACTGTGAGTGAACTAATGATGAGGAAACGATGTTAAAAGCTCATTGAAGTGGATTTTTACATAATCTGTCCCTTTAAAACCAATAGAACCCTGTTTAGAACCCTGCTCAGAACAGTTCAGTTTAGCTGTGCAGACGGCTGAAGGGATCGTATCTGCACTCTGACCGTTTAAAGTACATTTTATAATAATTTGTCCAATTTGTTTACAAGTTCTTTGGGCTCTGAGCCTCAGAAAACACTCCGCTTCAAACGTCCCAGTTTTGTGGCATCATAGGTAGAGCTTTGAGATCTTTTTGCTGTTTTTTAACGTCGTAAATCTTCGCCAGACTCGCCATCAAGTTGCGTTCATTGCATTTGTGTGTTTGGATTAGCATGTCGGGGCAAGCTAGCTTTGGTTTATTGTAATTATCTTGGCTGCCAGTAGATGGGCCGAACACATACATAAAGTTCTAAAACATGAGATGCAGAAAAGTTACACATTCATATGCTGTCTTTCCCCCTCTGGTCCTCACGTCTCCTCTTGTCATCGCCGGTTGCCCGATCTGAACCCCTGAGCCACAGCGGCTCGGAGACTCCGGCCTGAGGGGGACAAGTCGTGCGAACGCGCTGAAGTCATTAGCACCTTCCTTTTTGTTTTTCACACATACTTTTGTTGTTTTGCCGGTTACATGATCTCTCCTCTCTCCACCCCGAGTCACTTCTCCGGACCGGCGGAGACCAGCGCCGCCGAGCCGATGAGTCAACACCGAACACAGCCATAACAGACGAGGGGGCAACCAATACTCAATTTAGAGGGCACGGAAAACATATCATGGATCTCGTTTTGGTTCCTCGTTTTCTGTGTCTTGTGTGTTTTTGGTTTTGGTCCTGTCTGTTGTGCGCTTGTTCTGTTTTACTTCCTGTCTGTCGTGTGCTTGTTCTGCTTTACTTCCTGTCTGTCGTGCGCTTGTTCTGTTTTACTTCCTGTCTGTCGTGAG
>BJKM01000358.1:179085-181585 GCA_015082035.1 Chaenogobius annularis
TGCGCTTGTTCTGCTTTACTTCCTGTCTGTCGTGTGCTTGTTCTGCTTTACTTCCTGTCTGTCGTGTGCTTGTTGTTCTGCTTTACTTCCTGTCTCTCGTGCGCTTGTTCTGCTTTACTTCCTGTCTCTCGTGCGCTTGTTCTGCTTTACTTCCTGTCTGTCGTGTGCTTGTTCTACTTTACTTCCTGTCTGTCGTGCGCTTGTTCTGCTTTACTTCCTGTCTGTCGTGTGCTTGTTCTGCTTTACTTCCTGTCTGTCGTGTGCTTGTTCTGCTTTACTTCCTGTCTGTCGTGCGCTTGTTCTGCTTTACTTCCTGTCTGTCGTGTGCTTGTTCTGCTTTACTTCCTGTCTCTCGTGCGCTTGTTCTGCTTTACTTCCTGTCTGTCGTGTGCTTGTTCTGCTTTACTTCCTGTCTGTTGATCGCCCTGATGCGTCTCACCTGTCGCGTCTCCGAGTGTGTTTAGACCCTGTGTTGTCCTTTATTGGTCCATTGTCTTTGTATTGTCCACGTCTGTCTTGTCCTATTACATGTAAGTTTCTTTGTTTGTGCATTTTATAAATATTGTTTTTTCACAGTTTTGAATCATTCTTGTGATTTCTTCCACGTGACACAATGGATCAAGCAAAGACAAGGTGAAACATGGGGCTTAGATAGAAACGAAACAAAAAACAAAACACACCAAGACAAAGAAAATAAAGAACCAAAACCAGATCCGTGTGAAAATAAGATGCAAATTGTGGTCACTTTGTTAGACTTGCGGTTGTCGTGGTTTAGGCGTGGTCAAGTCCGAGTGTAGCTCTTGGTTTTGAGCCGATTTGCATGTTTGGACCAGTCTTAGAGACGGGAAAAGGGCCAAAGTGTGCTTTTTTGTATAAACTACTACGAGATTATTATTTTTTTGTCATTAAAGAAAACAAAAACAAAAAGGGGGCTTTCTGTAGCACACTTGTCAAGCTTGTTTTTGTTCATATTTGTCTACTTTTTAAATTGTTTTTATTATTATGTATTATGTAAAAGCTTGGTTAAATCAGACTATAAGGTGTTTATACAAATAAGCCAGACTTCCGCATGGATGTCTTTGGATCGACACTTTAACTTGCCTAATGCTTATGCTCCATTGACGACTCGCTCATCATAAGAAGACCCCGGTTATTGCCATCTGACGGCTTTCACTGCCACACATTCACATCTTATTACGGTTCGACTCGCAATCCCAAAACGATGCACAAACAGTCCCGCGCAAGCCTCGCAGTCCAGGTTACACGAAGGAGCAAAACGGAGACTGTAGTGAAAAGGCCCCGTTTTTCGAGAGCACACTGTTGTTGTGTCCCTGGGCAAGAGGCTCCGCCCACACGGCCGACTCCCTCCATCAGCCGTTGTGTGTGACGGTTTGCAATAGGATGAGATTTGGCAACCCATGCACGCCTTTTCCACTGAAATGTTTTTGCCTTGCCTTTGTTGTTTCACCTTTGCCTTTGTTGTTTTTATGTTTCACGGCATCGCATCAACTTATGAACGAAAAATAAAATGACATGAATGAAGCGGTATCGCCACCAGGCCAGGCTACAGATCAGTTCTGTGGAGAGGCGACCCCACTCACTGTAAGAATGCATGTTTCTCCGCACAATAAAAATGCCTGTTTAAACAAATGCGAGATAGTGCAGTGGGTTTGCCCCAAGGGTCGATCCTTGGCCCCCTTCTGTTCAATCTCTACATGCTGCCGTTAGGTCAGTTGATACGCAGCAATAATGTCTTAAACACTTTGAATTACTTTGTGTAGAAATTGTGCTGTACAAATAAACTTACAGAGATACGTTTAATGCCACACTGCGGAAAATTCCAGGCAAAGCAGTAACATCTCCATGAAACAACGATGTGGCAGATACTCTACAAGAAAACGTTTATAGTGCACCTTCGAAGTTGATTCAGTGAATTATTAAAACATATTGAGCTGTAGATTGGACTATTATGAACAGTTTTTCCTATGTTTACGATAACGTTCGGAGCAGAGCATTAAGCCCTCTGTTTTGGAAAATCCTTTATGAAAATCCACTTCATTCCTTTGTCTTCCTGTGTGTTTTCCTCAATCTGAAATACTACAATTCAAACACAAGAAGGCACTTGACAAACAGGGGTAAACCCCGCTTCCCCACAGAGAGCAGGCTAAAAGGTTACGCACTGTCAACATGGCGCGTGTTATTCTCCGGCTGTGCTCTTGCAGCTGTACAGACCCCAGGTGCAGCTCACGTGGACGCTCACACACACACTCACACACACACACACACACACCGTATAATCGATGCGGCTCCTTTTACTGTTACTGTAAAAACTCCGGGATACTTCTTGTCTAAGTCGAATAATCAATAGAGGTCGTGCGGGTGACGGCACAACGTTTGGATTTGTAGCAGTGAGTGGGCAGAATTGTTCCGGTGTCGGTGGTGAGTAAGGAAATCTGCCGCAGTAAGAGCTTAAAACATGGAAGAGCTGCTGCGGTCTGAT
>BJKM01000358.1:184085-314085 GCA_015082035.1 Chaenogobius annularis
ATAGCAGAGGTTCCAAAGTGGGATGATTTATGTGGTTTAATATCTGTAAATAGTCTAAGTAAACTGGTTGTAAATTGAGCGTTTTCATGAAGACCTTCAAACAAACCCACCCCCCATAAACGCCGAGGCTTCAGTACGTTTGCTCTCGGCGTGAACCTGCCCTGACCTCGCGCTTGTCGTCTCCGCTTTGTGTTCCAGGATGAGAAGTCCACGTTCTTCCAGTTCGGGGCGGCGCTGCAGCAGGAGGCCCTGCTCATGCTCGCCATCATGGAGGAGTACGACTGGCACGTCTTCTCCATCGTCACCTCCAAGTTCCCCGGGTACCAGGACTTCATCAGCACTCTGCGCGTCACCGTCGACCACAGGTGAGCGGAGGGGTTCTGGCCACGTCGGGGGTCCAGAGACGGGGGTCGGATTAGATTGAACAGACACAGAATCATTCAGGTTTAAGTGAAAGTAGCAAGAAAGTATTCAAGTCAAAGTTTATGTTTTTTTTACACTTTAAACATTAATTCAACAAAATAAAGTCGCAGTCATAATCATGTGACATTAGATCAGTTTTGGCCCAGTGGTTGCTGGGTAATGTCCCACTGTGATGTCATTGCAAACAGGAAGTGAAATTATAAACCTAAAAAATGTGCTATTCTGTGATAACATTTTCATAATTTTTCAGCAAAATTCAAAATATATTTATCTGAACTGCATTTTGATTCAATGAGTCGTCCGACCTGTAGGGGGCACTTCAAGTCCCATTTTGTCTGTTTGTCTGAGTCTGAATGTCATTGTTTTTCCATTTACACAGTCCTTAATTGCTGGTTCAGTTTGTGTCATCCATTTCTTTGTAATCACCTTCTTCCCCCACCGTCAAAAGTATCCATTTACCAAGTCCATGGCAGAAGTTTTAAGGCCCAAAAACAAGGATCTGAAATCAAGTTTTACAGTGATGTCAAATACTGTTTATAAGCTCTTTATGGAATCAGAATCATAAAAAGCCAGAAACAGAATTCACAAACATAGGAACTTGTGCAACATAAAACACTGAGCAATAATAAAAACAACATATATGAAATCCAAAGGGCATTAAGAAACAATTTAGAATTACTATAGTATAAAATACAAATAAAAATAGGCATTGCTCTGTACACAAGTTTACAGTTAAATTTAAAGTTTTGAGTGCAGAAAGTGACAGTGCAGTGAGTGATGAAGAGTTGCAGTTAAAGTGACAGGTGTTTAGAAGTGTTCATGAGTCCAACGGCAGAGAGAGGTTCTGGTCCGGATGGACCATAGCCTCCTGCTTGAGGGGAGTGGCCTCCTGCCTGAGGGGAGTGTCTCAAATAGTCCATGTCCAGGGTGAGAAGGGTCAGCTGTGATCCGACCTGCTCGTCCCAGAGCCCTGGAGACGTACAGGTCCTGCAGAGATGGAAGTCTGCAGCCGATCACCTTCCCAGCAGAGGGCGCTGTAGTCTCTGTTTTGTCCCCTGGCTGTGGCTCTCAGCAGAAGTGGCGCTGTAGTCTCTGTTTGTTCCCTGGCTGTGGCTCCAGCAGAGGGCGCTGTAGTATCTGTTTTGTCCCTTGGCTGTGGCTCCAGCAGAGGGCGCTGTAGTACCAACACGGTGATGGGGAGGTTGAGGATGGACTCATTTGTAGATGGAATTTATATATACGAATGTTTTTTAGATGAGGCGCAATGTGTATCATGACGAGCTCGGTGTGTAGAACTGCACCATCATCTGCACTGGAGCTTGGCTTTCCTCAGCTGCCGCAGGAAGTACATCCTCTGCTGGGCCTTCTTGATGAGGGAGCTGATGGTGGGCTCCCACTTGAGACCTCTGACAGCGACAAGACAGTCCCAAAAAAAACAAAACACGGTGGTCCTCCTGGCAACCGCAATTCCTCCAACACCGCTTTCGGGTTCCAGAGCAAACATCTCTGCTTGCTGCTCATTCATTCCTTCCTTGTTGATGTTTCCGACGGCGTTTCGAGAAAGAGTTTGTTTGGTCGCTTCTTCTTAAAATCCTTGGTTTGCGTAAATACGGTCATAATCCAGGACGAATATTGATGAAAAGTGTAAGTAAAGAAGGACGCAGATGGAGCAAGCGCTCTTCAGAAGCAGGAAGTATTTGCGAAGCAGTGTCTCCCAACGTTTCAGTCCTAGTTAATATCCAAGCCTACGTTTGTGAGTAAAAGTACAGATACAGGAGCAAAAAACACACAAGTAAAAGTAAAAGTATGACATGGAAATATGGTAAAGCGCTGCCACAGGGCCACAGCGCCGCGAGTTCAATTCCAGCTCTCGTACCTCTGCTTTAGAGTATATATTTTGTATATTTTTGTTTGCTCCGAGTTGGGACGTTAAGTTGGGACGGCTCAAACGTACTCAAAATAACACTTTCGGGAGGTCTCAGACGGTAAAGACGAGCGAGCCACTTTTACTTTTTCAGTCCTGTCAAAGAAAGAAATGCAGTGGAGTCGAAGCGCACGGAAACCTGCTCTGAAAAGTAAAGGCGAAGTTAAAAGTATCCACTAAAAAATGTGCCAAAGTGAAGTACAGTACTTTTATCTCTTGCACTTTCATGTTGCAACGCCGAGATCAAACAGGTCCGCGTTTATGGCTCTTCTTCTGCTCCTTTCCGTGCGCGTCCCGTCTGAACTTCGCGTGTACCTGTTTGATCTCGGCGTCAGGAGCTAATGTGAGTCAAGTCAAAGAACTTCCGTAACGTGCGCCGTCCCACCATCTCCGTTCCGTGCGCGACCACCGGACTCAAAAAAAAACAGTCGCTCCTTTTGAACCGGTCGAAAGGCGGCGGCTCTTCATCGCTAATTGGCAACCGTTTCTCGCGTTGGCTCGAATCGTTGACAATTATCTCCACGTCTCCCGCAACGATGGAGGGACGGCGCTCGCGAGGCCCCAACCACTGTTTTCGATGGGTGACACGTGTTTAGCAAAAGAAATGTGACACTGTGAACCGGAACAAAAGTTTCAAGAGTAAATCAGTTTCGAATAACACGCTCTCGGACTGAGAGCGGGGCTGAAGATCTTTGGTCTTTAGACCATTTTGTGCGTGTTTCGTTTAATGCAGACACATGTCAACAATGTCGGGCCTGTGAACTGGGTTCTTGTCGGGTTCTTCTCGGGTTCTTCTCGGTTCTTCTCGGGTTTTGTTTTGTTCTTGTCGGGTTTTGTTTTGTTCTGGTCGGGTTTCTTCTCGGGTTCTTGTTTTGTTCTTGTTTTTGTTCTTGTTTGTTCTTGTCAGGTTCTTGTTTGTCGTTCTTGTCCGAGGTTCTTGTTTTGTCTCTTGTTCGGTTTTGTTTTGTTTCTGGTAGTCTGTTTTGTTCTTGTCAGGTTCTTATTTTGTTTCTTGTCGGGTTCTTATTTTGTTCTTGTTCTGGTTTTGTTTTGTTCTTTGCGGTTTCTTATTTTGTTCTTGTCGGGTTCTAATTTTGTTCTTGTTTTGTTCTTGTCAGGTTTCTTGTGGGCTCTCGTTTTGTTCCTGTCGGTACTTATTTGTTCTTGTCGGGTTCTTGTTTTGTTCTTGTCAGGTTCTTGTTTGTTCTGTCGTTCCATTTTGTTCTTGCGGGTTCTTGTGGGGTTTTGTTTTGCCTTATCAGGTTCTTGTTTGTTGTTTTCGGGTTCTTGTTTTGTTCTTGTTTTGTTCTCGTCAGGTTCTTGTCGGGTTCTCGTTTTGTTCTTGTCAGTTCTTGTCGGTTCTCGGTTTTGTTCTTGTCAGTGTTCTTGTCGGGTTCTCGTTTTTGTTCTTGTCGGGTTCTTGTTTTAGGCAGTGACTCACCAGATGAACCGAGGAAGCGACTTGGATGGTGGCGAACGGTCTTCGCTCTTAAAAAATGTGTCCAGTTGACAGAATACATTTTCTTATTGCTATGGAACCCTCCTGGACGAGTGAGGGACTGCAAGACGCAGACGCAGACGCAGACGCAGACATGACGTGTGACGTGTTTGTTTGGAAAAAGTAACATATAGTCTCTAGTTTCTGGTCCATGGTTGTCAAGGCGGCAGTTTTAGTTTGAAAAGATTAGATGAGTTAGTTTCAGCCTAATATTATTGTATCATATGATAATTATTGTATCATATAATAATGATTGTATCATATAATAATGATTGTATCATATAATAAGCCATAATTGGGGAGTTTCATAAATGTTTTTATTGCACTGTAAAAAAGGAGCGGGTTGTTGAGCGACTTCCTCCCACTCACTGAGAGACGATGACTTTGTGTTTCCTGTAACTTGAGGACAGAAATGTATATTTTGCCTCATGTCTTCTGCCTCGTCATCGTGGTTTCATCTCGTTCTCTTGCTGTTTCGCTCTCATATTGTCCGAATGAAGATGAGGCACGCGGCTCCAGTTCTCAGACTTTGACCTGAACCTCGGCTTGATAATCACAGTTTGGACCAGCACCTCTAATCTCATTTGTGCATCTGAAATTACAGCGTCTTAGATTACGGCGTTACTGTATTTCGAGGCCGCCGTGCAAGGCTGCAGACGCACACCAGGATGGAGAAGTGAAGCAGAGCAATTTGGCAATAAATGTTTTATTCAATAACACCAGAACGAGCCTGACATTTTCACAAAGTTCTCATCTGCGAAGTTGGAGGTCAGGAGCAGAATGTATGGATTTTCTGCATTCCCCGCGGCCTCTCCAAACAGCAACTCATGATTATAATTAGTGCTGGGTGATATTTGGCGGGCGCCGAAAAGCTCTCAGCCCCGCCTCCGTCCCTCCGAGCGATCCCATCTGCAGCGCGCGTCCCTCCCAGCGCCCGCAAACTCTCCCGTCAGGTTTTAATGGGTTTCCTGCTCCCCGCCGCGGAAGCGCTCGACTTCCTGCGCTCGTTCTGCTAATGCGCTCGTCTCAAAGCAAAACAAGAAGACGTTTTGTTTTTTTTTGGTTTGGCTCAAGAGAGGCGGGGGAACGGCTCCGGGGGATTCACCTGTGTCGAGCTCGTCAGATTAAAGTGTGCTTTTCTTTTGGCTGTGACTCTAATCGCAGTGACTTTTCTGAAGGGTTTTTTACTAGCTTGAAAACACGAGCGTTCTTCTCCAGAGATCCATAATGTTCTTGTCTCCGTGGAAAAAATAGATGAGACCCTCCAACAGAAGCGTTCCAGTGTCCGTTTTCAAGTGCCGAATCAGGTCTAAACAATCCTACTCCACATTCAAGACCAAAGCGTGGCGAGTTTGGCGAGTTTGGCGAGTTTGGCGAGTATCTCACGGCCATCGCCTCCTTTCTGCTTCGATGCTTTTACTGTAATGAAAGTGCAGCGGTGCGTTTGGTGCGATTCCACAAACTGGAACGCCACAAACACGACGCGCGCTTTTCCCCATCGTCACTGGTCCCGCCCTCTGAGTCAGAAGGCCCAGAAATGACAAAGGTCCAGACGTTTAAAAGCACTGGAAAAGTTTTGAGGCGAAAGTGAAAGATAATGAAATAAATGTGCAGTGGATTCACTTCCAGCCCACACAAACGGCAGTGTTCTTTTTCATTTGCATCAGTTTAGACATGTTTACGGCAAATAACTTTAGTGTGAGTGGGTTTAGAAAGGGGAACAGAGCTGTGTGAGGAGGCACAGGTGAGAGGAGGAGGAGGAGCTGAGGGGGAGGAGCTGAGGGGGAGGAGCTGAGGGGGAGGAGCTGAGGAGGAGAGGAGTAGAGGGGGAAAAGGAAGCGTGGAGGAGCGGAGGAGGAGCTGAGGGGGTGGAGCTGAGAGGGAGGAGGAGGAGGGCTGGAGGAGAGGGGAGGAGGAGAGGAGCTGAGGAGAGAAGAGCTGTGTAGAGGCACAGGGAGGAGCTGAGGAGGAGGAGCTGAGGGGGAGGAGCTGAAGGGAGAGGGTGGGGAGGAGCAGCTGAGGGAGACAAGAGCTGTGTGAGGAGGCAGAGGAGGAGCTGAGGAGAGGAGCTGAGGAGGAGGAACTGAGGGGGTGGAGCTGGAGGAGGAGGACTGAGGGAACAGAGCTGTGTGAGGAGCTGAGGAGGAGGAGCTGAGGAGGAGAGCTGAGGGGAGGAGCTGAGGGGAGGAGGCTGAGGAGGAGGAGGGAGGAGCTGAGGAGAAAGGGTGAAGGAGGAGGAGGAGCTGAGGGAGAGAAGAGCTGTGTGAGGAGGCACAGGAGGAGCTGAGGGGGAGGAGATGGAGGGAGAGGGTGAGGGGCACAGGAGGAGCTGAGGAGGAGGAGCTGAGGGGGAGGAGCAGCTGAGGGAACAAGAGCTGTGTGAGGAGGAGGAGAGGAGCTGAGAGAGGAGCTGAGGAGGAGGAGCTGAGGAGGAGGGCTGAGGGGGTGGAGCTGAGGAGGAGGAGCTGAGGGAGACAAGAGTGTGTGAGGAGCTGAGGAGGGAGACTGAGGGAGGAGGAGGAGAGAGCTGAGGGGAGGAGCTGAAGGAAAGAGAGCTGATGGTGAGGAGCTGAGGAGGAGTTGATTAGGAGGAGCTGAGGAGGACTGAGGAGAGGAGCGGCTGAGGAGGTGGAGCCGAGAGGAGGAAGAAGCGTGCTGAGGAGGTGGAGCGAGGAGTAGAGAGGAAGAGCTGCTGAGGAGGCGACCAGGAGGCTGAGGAGGAGGGAGCTGAAGAGGAGGAGCTGAGGGAGCTGCGAGCTGGAGGAGGAGGAGCTGAGGAGGAGGAGCTGCGGAGGAGGAAGAGCTGCTGAGGAGGAGCTGAGGAGGAGAA
Organism: Chaenogobius annularis; assembly: GCA_015082035.1. Lineage (NCBI taxonomy): Eukaryota > Metazoa > Chordata > Actinopteri > Gobiiformes > Gobiidae > Chaenogobius > Chaenogobius annularis. The sequence goes on from BJKM01000358.1 coordinate 190,761, forward strand.
GAGTTGAGGAGGAGCTGAGGAGGAGGAGAGCTGAAGGAGGAGCTGAGGAGGAGCTGAGGAGGAGCTGAGGAGGAGCTGAGGAGGAGGCTGAGGAGTGAGGAGGAGGCTGAGGAGGAGCTGATGGAAGGAGGAGGCGAGCTGAGGAGAGGAGCTGAGGAGGGAGCAAGAAGTGCTGAGAGAGGCAGCTGACTGAGAGAGCTGAGGAGGAGGAAAGCTGAGGAGGAGCTGAGGGAGGAGGAGCTGAGGAGGAGTGGAGGAGGAGGAAGCTGAAGGAGGAGGAGCTGAGGAGGAGGAGGAGGAGCTAGGAGGAGAGGAGCTGAGGAGGATCTAAATCTAAAGACAGTGATAAATAAATGAATCTCTCTCAAAACTCTTCTTTTCCCAAACGAAATCTAAAGTGACCGTTTGTTACAACTGCATTTGAACCTTTGGTTTTCCCTCACGATCTTTGGCACTTCGTCGGATGAAGAGCGCCTTGGTTCTTCATGTGTCCTGGAGCGACGCAACGGTAATGAAGATCGAGTCGTGTCATTTGAAGAGATTTCATTTGATGAAAAGAGCGTTGTCGAGTCGTCTGCATAACTGACAGTCCTCGGGGTTCCATGGAGAGGAATGGGGGTTCATGGGAGAAGGCATGAGAGGGTTCATGTAGAAGGATGAGGGGTTCATGCAGAAGGATGAGGGGTTCATGGAGAAGGATGAGTGCAGGATTCGGAGGTTCATGTAGAAGGATGAGGGGTTCATAGGATAGAAGGATGAGGGTTCATGGAAGAAGTAATGAAAGGATGAGGGGTTCATGGAGAAGGATGAGGGGTTCATGTAGAAGGATGAGGGGTTCATGTAGAAGGATGAGGGGTTCATGTAGAAGGATGAGGGGTTCATGGAGAAGGATGAGGGGTTCATGGAGAAGGATGAGGGGTTCATGTAGAAGGATGAGGGGTTCATGTGTTTTTAATTTAATATAAAAGAAGAAATTATATCTTTGTTTTAATTGTAGAAAAGTTGTATCATCTGGACACACGTGTTGTTGTTGTTGTTGTTGTTTTTTTTTTACTTCAAACCATTTCTTTTGTATTGTGAGACCATTGTGTGTGTGCTTTTGTGTGATCCGACACAGACAACAGTTTGGGTCCGAGTACAGAGCCTTGGGGAACTCTGTGTGTCATACTGTTTCAAAGCAAAAGCACACTTCAAGAGGTCAAGCGGGTGGTATTTATAACGCCTGAAAGGTCAAACACCGTGCACCCCCCCCTTCCAAGACCACATTCAGCCTTTTAAACAAGACTAAACCACGGCATAAAACTAAAAAAAGTGTTGCTGGTGGTCTTACGCTTCCCGACGTCCTTTGTACTAACCTTTTTGTGTGTACGTTGTTTGTTTTTTCAGCTTTGTGCGCTGGGACCTGCAGAGCGTTGTCACCTTGGACGCTGTGGACGGCGACCCAAACTCCAAGTCCCACATCGCCCTCAAGAGGATCCAGAGTCCGGTCATCCTGCTCTACTGCTCCAAGGACGAGGCGATGTGAGTGGGAGGCGCCGAAATGACCTGGATTTATTCATTATCGTGACTGCGATGAAGTTATCTGACGGAGCTCTGATTCGAAGACAACAGCGCAAAATATAGCAGCCGTGAAGATCTTTAATCCGGCGTCGTCTCCTACAACTCCGTGGATTTGTTTTCCTTTCCGTTTGCTGTGTCTGAAGCGCTAAAAGGCTTTGCGGAACCACAATTTGATCAACAGCTAACCTCCTTTGGTGTTTTTTCTTCTTGACACGAGGTCTTCGATAAACAGCGCTTGTCGTTTAGTGTTCCGTAGCAAAGCGGTGGCGTTTGTATTCGAAAAAAAACGAAGAGGAAAAAGTGTGTTTGCGCAGCTCACTTTCATCACACATTTTGTTGTTGTCCAAATAAAGACGACGTCAGGTCTAAAAGAAGGAGTATATCAGGATAAAATCAGGACTGCACCAGAGCTAAACTAGAATTAAACCTGGCAACACTTCAGGGTTAAGATTTAAACCAGGACCAAGGCCAAGACTCAATGGGCTGCGGCCATTTCATTTATTTTAATTCGTATTTACAGATTTAATTGGGCTCAAAAATGAAAATATTGATTACGTTGGTTTCCAGTTTTGTAAATATTTTCTCCTATTTTTAAGTCAAAAAATCCAAAAGAGAAAACAGAGCCTATTTTCTGTTTAAAGATAAAGTAGATGCAAGTGGATTTTTATATATTTTTTTTCCAATAGAAATTAAATATAAACAGATAAAACAGAGACAGAAATAAAAATAATACTAAAATAAAATAATACTAAAAAAATAAAAATAAAAATAATAAATAATAATAATAATAATAATAATAATAATAATGTTGATGATGATGATGATGATAATAGTAGTAATAATAATAAAAATAATAATAATGATGATGAATGATTGATATGACAGTAATTAATAATAATATAATAATAATAATAATAATAATAATAATATAATAATAATAATAATAAATAATAATAATAATAAAATAAATGAACACAAACAGCCCACACTAAAATAAAATAAAATTACGGATTCCATTAAATAAAACATAATTTAGCAATGCTGTTGTTTCCAGTTGATAATCCAAAACAAAACATTTTTGCCTGTAGTGTCTCGCTTTAAAAGAAGAAAAACAAACCAAATCGTGTTCTAATCAACCCTAATTTCCATCAATTCCAACTCCAACCCACGTTAATATTCCGAATGTCGTTTGAACGAATAATCCTCTTTTCCTCCTTTGGCTTCTGTACTTTAAAGCTGCTTCCCCGTGTGCTGGACAGGTATATCTTGGAGGAGGCGCGCTCCCTGGGCCTGGTTGGAGCCGGTTACATCTGGATCGTGTCCAGCCTGACCACTGGCAACCCCGACTTCACCCCCGAGGTAGGCGCCATATGCTGGGACAGGTGCTCGGCAAGCGGACCCCCCTTTCCCCCCCGCTCCTTTCATCTCCGCGAGCCGACAAATGACAGATAACTGCACGTAGGCGCTTTCGTTTAGAGAGCGGGCAAACGGTCACGGAGCGGCTCTGACCGGGGCGGCTCAGCCTGGACACGGGTTTAACTGTGATAAAGGGATTTTTATGTTTTTTATTAAGTGTTACGCAGCTCACAGTGGACATTTCGAACACATCCAGGAGCATTCCACTTAAAAAGAACGATCACCTTAATGCGCTTGCAGTGAATTGTCTACAAAGAACAAATTAAGAGTTTATTTCACGTCTTTGTCCGGCAGTGTTTTCGCTCTCTCTCTCTTGTGCAAATCCCCTCAACTACGCTGTTATGAATAATAGAAGATGGTATCAAAAAGGGGAAAAAAGAACGTTGTGTCGGAGATGTACGAACCACTAAAACGGCCATAAAAAGACGCGTTCCAAAGCGATCTGGGCCGGTCCAAACGTGGCTGAAGTGCAGAGCTCGAGCTACTCACGAAGACTCGAGATTTAAAACGTGGAAAAGTGCTGCGAAAAATGAGTTGCACATTGAGATGTTTTCTTACTGTACCCTAGACTTTCTCCAAAACAAAGACCACAGAACCGGCATTATTACTGTATATCAGCGGCGGTTGGGTCGATTTATTCTTTTTAAATAACTCGTCTCATCTTCACGCTCTTCTAAAAGCTGTTTTTGTATTATTGCGTTCCCGGTTTTTTGGTTAGTTAAAAGCACATACGCGGTTGAGTGACAGGCGCGGAGATGTTTTCCCGGTTTCGTCAGGGAAGTTTGGACGTCTTTTGTTATTTCCATCGTGAGTGGTCCTGCGTCGCGTCCAGTTTAGCGAAGGACGCCTGAGCAAGCGCGACTGCACGGACGAGTGTAAATAAATGAAGAGTGCAGGGAGCAGAGTGTTGAGCAGGACGGGTTTTTGATCGACACGTGAAGGAGTCTGAGCTGACAGGACGGCCACGGTTTGTGGGTCAAAAGTGGGTCAGACGACGAGCAGTCGGGGGCACAAAGGGGCCGTCAGTTGGATCCCCCGCCCGGTTAGTTAGCATCGCTAGGCAAGACGCGTCCCCCAACTTACTTGAGAACGATCGCGTGCTCTGTGGACGTGATCGGATCAGCGCCATGTTTCGACTGGTTCACTTTAGAGTGCTTGGGCGCGGTTCTGTTAATGCCGATGTGCGTTCCGGTCCAAGTAAAAATCCAAACCGCGATGCCGAGCTCAGCGTTTGGTCACACGCTCTAATATTTGGCAGGACCTTTAGCTTTGATTACAGCACACATTTAGCTTCTACTGTGTCATTGTTCCTCACGCAGATCTTCAGCGTGTCATCGTTCCTCACGCAGATCTTCAGCGTGTCATCGTTCCTCACGCAGATCTTCAGCGTGTCATTGTTCCTCAGACAGATCTTCAGCGTGTCATTGTTCCTCACGCAGATCTTCAGCGTGTCATCGTTCCTCACGCAGATCTTCAGCGTGTCATCGTTCCTCACGCAGATCTTCAGCGTGTCACTGTTCCTCACACAGATCTCGTCTTGATGATGGAGAGAGTGACCACTGCACAAAACCTTCTCCAGCTCGTCCCAAACGCTCTCACTGGGGTTCAGATCTGGAGTACATTAGTTTCTGCTTCTCCTCAGTTGTTTTTTCTGCTCGATGCCAACGATTTGACCCTTTTCAAACACACTGACATCTTCTCCATGACCACAGGATTCGTCTTTCCACACGGTTGTTTCCGTTTGGTTCAAACACTGTGTTGCAGCTGAACGATTCTCCAGTAGAGGAGACGACCTGCTGGATTTGTTTAGTTGAGTCCAGATGGTGACAGTGCATTAGGGGCGTCAAGGCGAGTGTCGTGTGTCCACAAACAAAACACAGCTGATGCTAATGTGCGCTAGCTTTGTTTTGCTAAGCATGTCGGTTCATAACACATGCAGTTACCATCGCTGCAATTACGACAGTTTATCCCAAAATCAAGTCAGCATTTGTCAAAACAAAACAAAACTAGACAAATTCTCGTACGAAAGCATCATTTTGGGCGGGGAAATTAGCTTGTTTTGTGGCATTTTGTGCGAAGCATTTGTCACTTTAAATACAAGCTCAAATACAAGACATTAAATGATTATAAGGCGTATAAAATCGTACCTAGTTTGCCCGAGTTTGACTATTAAGGAGAAGTTTATATTTGTACTTCCTGGTTGAACACGTGACCTTAAGAAGCAGACGCGACATTCAATGCTAAAGCGATCGCTCACTCGCCGTCAAGCTAGGCCTCTTTCCTGGAGCCAGTGCACTGTATTTTTTGTGCGGTTTGTCAGTGATTTTTACTGCATTAAAAAGTATAAAAGGATAAAACAGAAATAGCCTTTGCAACGGCCCAAAATTATTCCTCACTTTCTCACACGTTCATCCTAATTATTCATTCAGCTTATGAGCGTTTTTCACCTTCACAGTAAAGGTAAGAGCGGGGTTTTTTGGAGAGTAAAAGGCTCTGCGATCAGATGAGGACGGCACACAGTCGTCTCACTGGCTTCTCCTCTTTGGACATATAAGTAGAGGTATTTCACATTGTTGGCCAGAGCTTGTCAAACTTACACAATAGATAATAAACTTAAGGCTGTCATTTTTATCGTGTTCTTATCGTAAAATCCTTTTAACGGCGATCATCGCATTTTCCCTTCAGCGTGCTCTAACTTAAACACATGCACAGCTCTAATCATGATTAAAATGTTGTCAAATGTTATGTATAGACATAGACAGAACTCGATAGATAGCTTTATTTGTCCCCATCAGAAAATGTCTTTGCTAAACCATCTCGACAGGTAAAAATCTGCACAATTTTCTACTTTTTTTGGTCAACTTCTCTTCCCAAACTGCCTCTTGACATGTAAAACTTGATTATTTTCAGATATTCTCCTGCCGAACATTGTACGTTTTGCACCTCTCATGCCTGGTCTCTTGCTCTTCTCCCTGGGCGCAGATGTTCCCTCTGGGCATGATCTCGGTGTCCTACGATGACTGGGAGTACCCGCTGGAGTCCCGAGTGAGAGACGGGGTGGACATCATCTCCTCCGCGGCCACCGCCATGCTCAGGGAGAAAGGAGAACTGCCCGAGGCCCAGGGCAGCTGCTACAGCACAGCTTCAGACCGCAGCCCGGGGAAACTGCCCCCCAGCGCCCTCCGCAGGTCAGTGTGGAACCAACGTGTCCATCATGTCCAAGGGTTTTGTAATGAAGAATCAGCATTACAGTTGGTAGAAGTTAAGCAATGTTTGATTAGAACATGTTTAGCTCGTGTCTTTGGCTTCGTTCACGCTTGTTTTAGTGATCCTGTTTACGAGGTCCTCTTCTCTACTCTGTCTCCGCGCCTTGCACAAACTTGGCTTCAAATTTCACAGTCTTCAGAGGAAAATGTCTGCCTCGAATCACGTTCATTCCAACTGCGCGCTGACGTCGCCATGCCGGGGAAAGCTGGCGTTTGTTCGTTTCCTTTTGGTAATTCTCTCTGCTGCCAGTAGGTGGGAATCCTGACTCAGCTCGTGCACCTGCGTTAGAGCGATCGGAGGAGCTAACCAGCGCTAAAGCAGGATTAAAGGACTGTTTTCTGTCTCATGTCACCTCCACACACCTCCCTCCCACGCGGCGCTCTGTGGGGGGGCACGCACTCTACGTGTGTGTGCGAGCGTGTGTGTGTGTGTGTGTGAGAGCGCATGTGAAGTCTAACTATAGAACACGGACATGACAGCACCAGTCCGCAGAGTTAGACTGTACGGATGTAACGTATGCAAATCTCCCTGTGCGTCACATTATTCTCCACATTTGTTGCGATATTGTAAAAAAAAAAGCAGGAAGAAACTGAATTGACATATTCCATAAAATGAAGATATCAAAGTGTTTTGTAACCGTTATTTCTCACGTACTTTTATATATGAGTCATTCTATCGTCTCATCAACATCACGTTATGATACAGACCTGACATTGTTGGGTTACGGGCCAGACCAAAGGCAAACACGGGGAAACCTGCATTTCGTTGTTTCCGGACGTCAACACAAAAGTTTGTCTGCATTTCTTTTGCATTTCTGCCGGACAAATTCAGACTTTATTGTGTCAAGTAAAAAGGGATGTTTCCAAAAGTGACACGGAACAACAGAGAGGAGAGAGGGGAGGATGAGAGGAGGAGGAGCAGAGGATGAGAGGATTTGAGGAGAAGAAGGGGAGGAGCGGAGGATGAGTGCAGGAAAAGGAGAAGAGTGGAGGATGAGAGGAGGAGTGGAGGATGAGAGGAGAGAGCAAAGGATGAGAGGAGGAGGAGAAGGAGAGAGCAAAGGAGAATGATAGAAGGAGAGGAGAAAACGAGAAAGGATGAGAGGAGGAGAAGGGAGAAGAAGAGGATCAGAGGAGAAGAAGAGGAGGAGAAGGAGAGAGCAGCGGGTGAGAGGAGGAACGGAGGATTAGGGGAGGATGAGGGAGAGGTTAAATGTTAAGTGCTGTTGCCTGATTGTGGTAAAAACAGACGCAGATGCAGAGCAGAGCATGTAGATGCAGACGTAGATGTAGACGCAGACAGACCAGACAGACAGCAGACACATCACAGATGCACAAATGCAGGCACAGATACAGACGCAGATGCAGATGTAGACGCCGATGCAGACACAGAACAGATGCAGACGCAGACACATCTCCTGACTCGTGGCAAAGTGAAATGGCTTTCTGACGTGATTCTACAACCGTCACATGACACACCCACCATTCCATTCAAATCAGTAAATGTTCTTTAACGTGAGCTGCATTCACACGTGAGCTGCATTACACAGCTTTACACTGCTGTAAGTGAGCTGCATTCACACGTTCCTGAGCTGCATTTACACGTAGCCTGCATTACACTTGCAGATTAACTGAGGCTGCATATTACACGTGAGCTGCATTACACGTGAGCTGCATTCTACACGTGAGCTGCTTACACGTGAGCTGCATTTACACGTGAGCTGCAACACGTTGAGCCATTACACGTGAGCTGCATTACACGTGAGCTGCATTACACGTGAGCTGCATTTACACGTGAGCGCTTACCGTAGCTGCTCACACGTGAGCTGCAGTTACACGTGAGCTTCACACGTGAAGCTGCATTACACGTGTCAGAGCTGCATTACACTGTGAGCTCATTACACGTGAGCTGCCATTACACCGTGAGCTGCATTGCACTGGAGCTGCATTTTCCACGTGAGCTGCATTTACACGTGAGCTGCATTCGCACGTGAGCTGCATTATACACGTGAGCTGCTTTTACACGTGAGCGCATTCACACTTGTGAGCTGCATTTACACACGTGAGCTGCATTCACACGTGAGCTGTGAGCTGCATTTACACGTGAGCTGCATTTGCACGTGAGCTGCATTGAGCTGCATTCACACGTGAGCTGCATTCACACGTGAGCTGCATTCACGTGAGCTGCAGCTGCATTCACACGTGAGCTGCATTTACACGTGAGCTGCATTCACACGTGAGCTGCTTTTACACGTGAGCTGCTGTTTACACGTGAGCTGCTTTTACACGTGAGCTGCTTTTACACGTGAGCTGCATTCACACGTGAGCTGCATTCACACTGAGCTGCATTTACACGTGAGCTGCATTTACACGTGAGCTGCATTCACACGTGAGCTGCGCAGACACACGTTTAACTCACTCGTTCATCTGCTCTGAATATAGTTCAGTGTGCGACCTTCTGGTGTAGTCTCTCTCTTCAAATTCAAATTCAGTTCAAATTATTTTTTGAAGGCCAAAATCAGAGCAGCTTTCGGAGCGCTTTTCAGCCCTCGGAGCGCTTTTCCAAAAAATGTGTGATTTTACTGAGAGAAAGTTCAAAAATCAACAGTGAAACAGCAGGAAAAGAGAAGAAGAAGACTTTGTGGTTGATTTGGAGCAACGACACAACCAATCAGATATGGAGTGACCAGGAGGAGGGGTCATGGTGAAGGAGGAGGGGTCAGGACAAAGGTGCATTCTGGGAACATGGGGCATGGGAAGCTTCTCCTGATAATCCACTGCTCCTGGAAGGAAAAGGAGCGAGCACTTACTTCAGGGAGAAGAGACTTTAACAATGTTTAAAATGTGTTTTCCTTCTGTTCTTCTGCCAGAGAACGAACGGTGAACGTGGGCATGATGTGCTGCTGACAGTGACGGAGCTGTTTGTCTTTGTTGTCATTTTTCTGAGTTGAATCTTAACTTTTGTTTGAAAGCTAATTTACTGTTGATCAAAAAGCTTCCCCAGGTGCGTGTACGCCGCTACTGTTTTCGGAAAAATACTGTCTTTTCCTCTGATACTGGGTGTAGGAAATGTTACAAGAAGATTCAGACCTGGATGTCGATGGTAGATGATGATTGACGAAGAACGTTTTTACTGACAGTTGAGAGAGTGTCAGTGCTAGCGCTAACTATAGCTTCACAGACATGTAAGTCAACAAATATATATACACAGCAACTGTCAAAAAAGTGTTTTGTGTTTGACTGAATTAATTTGATATGTTTTCCGGTAACCAAAGATGCAGGTTTTTGTGGAGTGTTACTAAAGCAAAGACCATCATAACATTATAACATGTACTGCATATAAATCTGAACTTTCAATGGGAATAATAGCTAAATTATATAGATTAATTCATAATCTGGACAGCCAATCTACTAAATATATTAAAATTAAATGGGAAAGAGAGGGTCATTTTGTTTTGACGGATGAAGAATGGGAAAATGCGTGCACAAAGTCACATGTGACCTGTTTTTTTTTTCTTTTTTTAAATAACATGTCAAAGTGCTCACTAGCCACTGGGGAAAAGGGAAAAAGGCCATCAGAAAATTAAAAAATAAATAAATAATAAATCACATTTGGACTCAACTTGAAAATGAATCAATTTGACCAACATTGGACCAAACAGGATTTTTTTTCTTTTTTTTTTTCTTTTCTTACTTTGTGTGCCTTAATTTTCTTTTCTTTGGATGCTTCCTCTCTCTTATTTTTTTCCTTAATTTTTTAATTGTTTTACCCACTTTGTTTTCTCTGGTCTTGTTTTATGTTTAAAACTTTGAAAAATGAAAATAATAATAATTTAATCCAAATAATAAAAAAATAAATTAAAAAAACATACTACCATTGGAAAAACACAGAAAAGAGCTCAATGTAACCGTGAATACGTCTCCCTCTTTTAACCTCACATTCCCCCCCATCATCCGCGTTCTCGTCCATCTTTACGTTGAAACCTCCATCCACTCAAAATTTGATCGTCTGAACAAACCCGTTTCCTTTAGCGAGCGTGTAAAGGTCGTGCCGCTGTATGAAAACTTATGAGGCGCCTTATTAGGAGCAGAGTGCGCCGCCGCCGCTCTGACGGTTATGTCTTCATCGTATCATTTCTCTCCCGTCTACGAGGCCGTTCGGGGAGCTGGCGCGGCGGAGGCGGGCGCGGCGGAGGTGACAGGTTGATTCAACATGACTGAGTTCCTAATAGAAGCCTCCTCTCTCTCTCTCTTCCTCTCTCCACCGTCGGCGCCAGCTCGTTCGTCTGGCTAACTTATTAGATCGGATTTGCATATTTGTCAAAACAACTGCAGCCAATTTGGGTGATAATAAAGTGACAGGTCGGGTCTGCGAAGTGGGGGGGCTGGCTGCGGTCGGGATTTGTGCCGTGAAAGAGGGATGTGTGTGGACTTAAAGGGTTCCATATGCTCAGCCTTTGTTCGTGTTATGATCTTATCTCATGAAAACATACATCGGGTGTGTGATACTAACAAAAAGTACAATCGACATGTTTGTGGGGTTTATGTCGAACAAGAATCAAACAAACACAGCGGGATTTGCTTAGTTTTTAACAGCCAACAGAAGCTTCTTGTTTGAGAGCGAAACTGTTGGCAGCAAAAAAACCGGAGTGAGTCCAGATGTTTAGTGCTTGTTATGAATAATTATTTGCAGAGATGTCACCAAAACCCTCATCATTCAGACAATATTATGGTAATTCGTCAGAAATATGCTGAAACGTGCCTCTAAATGTGGTGGTCGAGGTTCACTCGTCGCACAAAAAGCAAATGGACCGCGAAATGATGTGCAGAAATGTAACTTTATACCGCTGTTATTTTGAATATTGAACAGCTTTGTTTGTTTGAAATTTGAATCTGCTCTTTTTTGTACATTTTTTTGTACATTTTTTTAAAAACAGAAGAATAATGGGTTTCATTCATGACAAGTTCTTAAAAACTGGTAAAAGTTGCCGGGAAAAAAAACACTTGTTGCAGCTGAAGAATTATAAACACTTTCTTGACTGCAGAGGCCTCAAATACCTATGATTGTGACATATCTTTTATATTCGATGACACGCTGGTCTCGGGTGTAAAACTTTGTCAAAATCATTAGAATCCCTGTACAAAAGTGCTCTGAAAATCCATGATAAAAAGCCTCGTCTGACACCATCATTGCCGTTTACTTTGGAGAACCGGATCAAATTTAATCAAATCTCTCTTGTGTTTAAAATAATAATTCATATTACAGCTGCCCCGCTGCACGTGCCCGCGAGGAGCGGGCGCAAAACCCACGGTCAGCAGTGAGTGTCGTGTTCTGAGATGCAAAATGATGCTCGATTATCGCTCTCCAGGCAGCAACAAATAATATCATGACCAAACACATTTGTACAAAAGGTCTTCTCACAAACTGAACTTCACTCTAAACTAAAAAAAGACAAAAACTCCTTGAAACACTTGATTGGTCGTCATCACCGCGGCTTTGTTCAATCTTAATCCTAAACGATATTCGGCATGAATTTAATGGATATTTCTCGTTTTTTGGCAACTCTTTGTGATGGAAGTAAAAACAGTGGGACTGACGCCTTTGGACTTTGCAGAGCGCTGACAAACGCTCCTGCCGCCTGCGTTTGGCGTGGTCTGGTATCCGTGCGTTTGGCATGGTCTGGTATCTGTGCGTGCGTTGGTGGCTGTGCGTTTGGTGTGGTCTGGTATCCGTGCGTTTGGCGTGGTCTGGTATCGGCGTGCGTTTGGTATGGTCTGGTATCCGTGCGTTTGGCGTGGTCTGGTATGGTCTGGCATGGTCTGGTATCCCTGCGTTTGGCGTGGTCTGGTATCTGTGCGTTTGGTGTGGTCTGGTATCTGTGCGTTGGTTGTGGTCTGGTATCTGTGCGTTTGGTGTTGGTCTGGTATCCGTGCGTTTGGCGTGGCTGTATCGGCGTGGTTGGTATGGTCTGGTATCCGTGCGTTTGGCGTGGTCTGGTATCGGCGTGCGTTGGCATGGTCTGGTATCCCTGCGTTTGGCGTGGTCTGGTATCTGTGCGTTTTGGTGTGGTCTGGTATCCGTGCGTTTGGCATGGTCTGGTATCCGTGCGTTTGGTGTGGTCTGTATCCGTGCGTTTGGCGTGGTCTGGTATCGGCGTGCGTTTGGTGTGGTCTGGTATCGGCGTGCGTTTGGTGTGGTCTGGTATCCCTGCGTTGCATGGTCTGGTTTTGGCATGGTCTGGTATCCGTGCGTTTGGTTGTGGTCTGGTATCCGTGCGTTTGGCGTGGTCTGGTATCGGCGTGCGTTTGGTATGGTCTGGTATCCGTGCGTTTGGCGTGGTCTGGTATCGGCGTGCGTTTGGCATGGTCTGGTATCCCTGCGTTTGGCGTGGTCTGGTATCCGTGCGTTTGGTTGTGGTCTGGTATCCGTGCGTGGTCTGTATCCGTGCGTTGGTTTGCGTCTGGTATCCTTGCGTTTGGTTTGGTCTGGTATTGGGTATCCGTGCGTTTGGTTTGGTCTGGTATCCGTGCGTTTGGTGTGGTCTGGTATCCGTGCGTTTGGTTGGTCTGGTTCTGGTATCGTGCGTTGGTTATGGTCGTTTACCGTGCGTTTGGTGGGGTCATGGTGGTGTGGTATCCGTGCGTTTGCATGGTCTTGGTATCCGTGCGTTTGGCGTGGTCTGGTATCCGTGCGTTTGGCATGGTCTGGTATCCGTGCGTTTGGCGTGGTCTGGTATCCGTGCGTTTGGTGTGTCTGGTATCCGTGCGTTTGGTTTGGTCTGGTTATCCGTGCGTTTGGTGTGGTGGTCTGGTATCCGTGCGTTTGGTGTGGTCTGTATCCGTGCGTTTTGGTCTGGTATCCGTGCGTTTGTGTGGTCTGTATGGTCTGTATCGGCGTTGCGTTGGGTGGCTCTGTATCGGTCGTTTGGTGTTGGTCTGGTATCTGGCATGTCTGGTATCCGTGCGTTTGGCATGGTCTGGTATCCGGTGGTATGTGGCTGTGGTCTGGTATCGGTGCGTTTGGTATGGTCGGTATCCCGTGGTGTCTGGTATCCGTGCGTTTGCATGGTATCCCTGCGTTTGGCGTGTCTGGTATCCGTGCGTTTGGTGGTCTTGGTATCCGTGCGTTGGTTGGTTGGTCTGGTATCCGTGCGTTTGTTTGGTCTGGTATCCGTGCGTTTGGTTTGGTCTGCGTATCCGTGTTTGTGGTCTGATGTGCGTTTGGTTTGGTCTGGTATCCTGTACCGTGCGTTTGGTTTGGTCTGGTATCCGTGCGTTTGGCGTGGTCTGGTATCCGTGCGTTTGGTGGTCTGGTATCCGTGCGTTTGGCATGGTCTGGTATCCGTGCGTTTGGCGTGGTCTGGTACATCGTGTTTGGTATATCCGTGCGTTTGGTGTGGTCTGGGTTCTGGTTTGGTGTTGGTATCCGTGCGTTTGGTCTGGTATCCGTGCGTTTGGTGATGGTCTGGTATCCGTGTTTGGTTTCTGGTATTGTGCGTCTGGTATCGGCCTTTGAGCATATTTGAATCTGGCGTCTCAGTCCAGAGTTTGCAGTGACTGAGAGGCAGCTGTGGTACAGCACTGTAATGGTACAGTACTACTGTACTGCAGTACTGCAGCTGTGGTACAGTACTACTGTACTGCAGTACTGCAGCTGTGGTACAGTACTGCAGTACTGCAGTGTGGTACAGTGCTACAGTGATGCTGTGTGCTACAGTACTACAGTACTACAGTACTGCAGTGTGGTACAGTACTACAGTACTACAGTACTGCAGTGTGGTACAGTACTACAGTACTACAGTACTGCAGTGTGGTACAGTACTACAGTACTACAGTACTAGAGTACTACAGCACGCTGAGGATGATGGGAGGAAATACATTCTCTGTTTGGTGATTCTTCAGATGAAGTCAGTGTGATGTTTCCATGGTAATTGTGTGAGTCGGTCATGACACTCAAATATTTGTGTGACTGTTTTATGTCAACATTATTAATAACTGTGGGAGCTGCAGATTTGGATTTGGAGCAGAAAACAATGTTCTCTGTGTTTGTGGTGGTTTATCTCCTGAACATACAACACGAGTAACTTTAGTTTTGTTTTTATTTAACCTTTATTTAACCTGGAAGACCCCCATTAAGATCGAGATGAGAGGAGCGTAAAAAAGTACAAATACAAAGACAAAGTAGTAGTAGATTTAAAAGCCCTGACAAAAGGAGTCCCACTGTCTTATTTGTAAAAAGGAACAAAAATGACCATCACTAATTACCCAACATTTATCTCTCGTGTGTTGTATAATCGGGTTTGACGCAAATAAGGGACACTGACCTTTAACCTCTTCAAAACGTCATCAGAAAAAACAAATTCATCTCCAGACACGGCGTGGGCGTTCTGAGGCGAAGGGGACGGCTGCGCTCCGAAGCGGTCAGCGAGTGCACCATCTCCAAAGCGTCCATCAGAGCCAAACTTCCCTGAATCCGAACGGCGTCGGCGCTGCTCTTCCCCCCGTTCCCCCCGTGTCGCCTGAGGACAGTCGTAGCCCTCACCTTGACAGGACGACGTTCCCCTTATTCTGCCGTTGTTGCTCACATAAAACCAAGGTGTCGTGTCAGAGCGGATCTGATCGCCGTGGCTTCGTCGTCGTGGCTGCGCGCTCCTTGACGGCCCTTGTCTTTGTGCGTTGGCGCGGCGCATGTAGCGGGAAACCCTGGATTCTCGTCCGCGCTCCTTTTTGTGGCGCCGCTTTTTTGGAGAGACAATTCTTCTAGTGTCTTTTGTTTGCGTGAAGGAGTCGCGTTTATCGTGAAGGGCCTGTTTTTGGACGAGTCATTGACCCAAAATGCTAAGTTCAGAGCAGCGTGGAACTCCTTTCAGACGCCTCAGAGTGGGGGGTGCGTGAAAGGGTCTCGATCAGAGGTTTTTGTTCGATTTTAAAAGAGAGTGAATCTTTTTTTTTTTAAAGCTGTCTGTGATTTTAAATGTTGATGTTGCTTTTCTTTTCTAAATGTCTTTAAAATGTGTGTAGTTTTGTGTGTGCTGTTTATCTTCACTTTGCCCCAGGTCACGCAGGAAAAAGACGTTTCGATCACAATGGGTTCTTACATGGTTATAACTAAAGATGAATAAATAATAATAATAATAAAAATAATAAGTAAAAAATAATAAGTAAAACAAATTTTAGGGTTATAATTTTACTTCCTGTTTGTACTTGATGACATCACACTAAGAAATTACCCAGCAAACACTTTATTTTGTTTAATTAATGTTTAGTCTTTAGAGGGTCAAAAAAATTTTTTTCTTTTGTGTAAATTCTGCATAAACTTTGGATGGAATTGGTGCCCCTGGTGTGATGTCACTTCCTGTCATTTTCTACAGATTTTTCGACTTTTCTCCACAAATACCTGCTCGATTGGTGTGAAACTGTCATTTATATGTTCGACAGGTATAAATTTGTCAAATAAAGTTAAAATTAGAAAATCATAAAAACTGTCATACGTCACTTTAATTCACGCATGTTTTTTAGGTTTAATTTCGTGTTAAATTGACTCATTATTACAACAGCAAAATGGCTCCATATTCTTACATGTGTTCTTGGCGTTTGGGGGTGTAACGCCTTTTTTCTGTCCTGCAGCGTGACGAAACAGAAAAATACAAAATCAAGCATTAGCGTACTCATTTTTGTGTGTAACTTTTCAGTTTTTGTGTGACATCCATGAGTGTGGACTGTTTTAGGGTAGCAAGCGTTCTTTTTTTTTTAAGCTGCTCCCACAGCTTGGAAACACGTTACAAACTGAACTGAAACTTTGGATTTAAGGATTTTTTTTGAGAAAAACAAGACCACTCCTGAATATTGTCCGTGCTTTTAAATGTAGTCCAGTTTTTTAATGTCCTACAATGGGTTTTTTGGGTTTTTTTTTGCGAGTTTTCTGAATTTGAATCTATTTTGTATTTGTAGTCCACTTTTAGGCCAGGTTAGCCTTGAAATGTAGATCTCAAATGTTTTTTTGTTTTTTTTTTTATCTGGTTAAAAGAATAGTAGTGCTGCCCGCCTAATATTTCTTAAGTGCAGCAGCAAACAATTTATTTTGGGCGGAAATGTAAATCCCAAAAAAATGATCCATCGATACTGCGGCCCACAATACAGACACTGCAAATGACATTTTGATATTTTGGCACGGGCCTATCATCCAATACGTTCAACTAAAACAAAGGACGGCGTGTTCAAACAACGTCTTTTCCACTCGTACGACATATTTCAATTCTAAAACGTGAAAAATACCGACGTAGAAATCCATAAAAAAGACGTCGACTTTAATCACGTTTTCGCTCCAAGCCGTGCCCGATAAAGTAACTCACGTGCCTCCCCCGTCTCCCCCCGTCTGCAGGTCTGCTTTCCCCTTTTTTATTTTCACGACACACACATCTGATGCCTTTTTTTTTTTTTTTTTTTTTTTTTTTTTTTGACGCTAACCCAAAACAGCAGCGCATTCATATATTCAAATGCTCTTATGTATATGCATGCCATTTGTGACGCCATCCCAAGTGACGCTTTTAAAACAGCGCCGCCTTCACCTCCGCCGAGACCCGCTCAGAGATTTTAAAGCGACGGCGGAGAGACGGAAGGTTAAGGGCTCGGATGGATTAAAGAGGAATGCGCCGGCACGGCCATAAGAGCGCTCTATCTTTTATGAAGATGACATTTTTCTATTATTGAAGGCTATTGTGTGCGCACTTTTGGGGAGGGACGAAGGGAGAGAGGTGAGGTGGAGCCAGCGACGGGTTTTAGCGGAAAAAGGCTCGTGTCGGATACAATCAGCAGACAGGGGATTGAAAAAGATGTATAAAACATAAGCGGCGCATTTAGGCGGCCGGCGCTGGAAATAAACGCTAATTCCTTAAATCCACTGCCGAGAATTTAACTGGCTAAAATGTTGTCGATGTGTTTCAAGTCAGTGTTCCTGTTAGAAAAAAACCAACATAACTTTGAAAGGTCCAAACTTACATTCCTAGCATCCTAATTATTCACCGTAATAAGCACTTTTCACGACTTTTCAGAGAGCAGAGTGGAGTTTTGCCAGAGACTATCTCAATTTAAAGTTAGTTGGGAAAGACAAAACAGCGGCGACGGGGGGCTACTGGTATTCATATAACCAACGGTGTTCATGACAAAGGCACAGTTCGTATACAAAAGCCACTCACTTGGTTGGAAAAACATAAAAAGCCGTTATTTCTTGAGGGTCTTGATGTTGTTGCAGGGACAGTTTTTGGCTTCGGCCACTAGGGGAGAGTCCATTTATTTAAGGCTATGTGAGAGCCTGTGATTTAAAGACACATATTCAAAATTGACTTTTGTTTTTTGTTTTTTGTTTTTAACCCTGTTCTAACATTGTTCCCTTGTCAAAAACACACCTGGAGCAGAGTTTAGTTTCACTCACGCCAGTTTGAGGAATACTGGTTGGAAAGTTCCCTCCCCTCCGAGCGTCAAAAACACTCTGTTCTGAATCCCCTCGATAACTGACATTTTCTCGATCTGTGACGTGTCTGAGAATTTTTGTGGTTTCTTAATGTGTTGGTCGGTGTATTAGTTAGCAGAAGAAGCACTTGTTGACGCTAGCTTCTGTTTATTAGAGGGAAGTTTATTATAGAATGCACACAGTCGACATGCCTGGGAGCCCCCACTGTGGCCAAACCTGGAGACTCCTCGACTAACATACGTTTATATATGGTAGAACTTTCACAAAACGCCTTCTGCCCCCCCCCTTCCTGCATTTTTCCACTTATGAATTCCTGGTGAGAGTCAGCTTCTGGCCATAAGGAATATTTTCAATTAACCAAAGGGGCTTCTCTATTCTCTATCTGCCCTTGAATAATAATAAAAGAATAATTAGGATGCTTGAAATGCGTTTGGAACGTGAGGACAGGTTGCTACACTGCCCTTGACAAACAATGATAAAGTAAAACATCCGATTTTCTGTTTGGACCTTTCTTTCAAAAGCAGCAAATCCCACATCATCTGAAACCATAACATCAAAATCTATAATGTTCCAAACACAAACACATTTCATGAAGTCTTTCTCGGGCTCTTGTGGGACATGCCGGGGCGCAGGTCTGTGTTTGTGATGGATTCTGCTCTGGTCAGATGATATTTCCGCATTTTAGCGTCACGCTCCCGACCGTGTTTGACACAGTGTCAGACGGAATCAAAACCTGCGCTGTCCCTAAATGCCCCTCCCCCCAGCCGCGGCAGAGCGTTCAGGGCCCACAGGGATTCATGCCGTCAGCCTTCATGTAGAACTGCATATGTGTCATGCATACTGCAAACAGGGGCTTCTGTATGTCACTGCAGTGTAATGTATTCCCACAGGACGCTTACACAGGAGCAGTCGTCAGCAAGGGAAATACATAGTTTTTTTAGCCTTTGCTTTTAAGGTTCACGATGGAATGTTTGTCGATGGAATTACTTTGCCTGGAATGTCCCACACTATGGTATTAAACTTTCATCTATTCAATTATTGCAGTATTAGCATATGAATTAGCTTCGCCATTGTGCACAGCTTCCCCTGGACACACAACTAGACTACCAACTAGACTTGTTTGGTGAAAAAAAAACCTTTCCAACAATATATCGCATGTCTGTAGCTTAAAAAATAAATTTTCTCCATTGGATTCAACGGGGGTCTTAACATGTTTATGTGCTGATTTCACTATTTTGTTGTCAAATGAGAGCTTTTCTGTTGAGAGAGGAAACTGACCAAAAAATTCAAACAAAACCAGACCAAAACAACAGGACTTCAACAGGACTGACTACATTGTGTAACATTTGCTGCCACGGGTTTCTCAAACACACTTGGACATGTGTAACTCAAGGTTCCACCTGATTGAAAATAAGGATACGGTCAGCCAATCTCCAAGTCGCTCTCGCTTGTAAAGTAGTCATTTGCTTCCATTTGAAAGTAATTCTGTGGCTTTGAAATGCTGTTTTCTTTCAAAGAAATGGCTGGAGAAACTCAAATCAATTATTACTGCTTTCACTTGTAATCCATCAGCTGAGAGACGGCAGCACAAATGTAATTTTAGTGCATGAAAGGGCGGTAACAGCCAAATGAGGCGGGCAGGGGCAGAATGGACATGAATGGGAGATGGCAGTGGTCCGAGCCGCAGCTATGTATTCAAGATTAACTATGAATTTTAAATGTCAGAATGAATGCATCTTGGACAAGCGTGTAGAGTAGAGATATGTACGCATACACAGCATAAAAGGGTTGTGTACCTTGTGTTTATTTACTTATTACTATTTACTTAAAGGAAGGGAATGTACACATTTCATAAACATTTATCTGTGTGCTGTTTTTACTCCAACATACTATAACTAAAATGTTTTGTTCTTAATTACTAAAACATTGGACATGATGGTCAAGTTGTTTGTATCAACGTTCAAAAGGCTCATTGGGATTTTCAACTGCGCCAAAATAATTAATAGTTAAAGACCACCCGGTGGGCAACAAGTGGATAATCACTGACAACACCTGTTTGTTCAATGTAAATACTTAAAGGCTTTCTTAAACATGTGAAAAAAAGCCCTTTTCACAGTTCATTCTCTGCATTGCTCACTGAACTGATAACCTAATACCTCACTGACCTCAGACCAGAGCGAGTCTTGCTGACGCGGCAAAGCTAAAAACGACGAGCACGCCAACAGCGCGCTTCCTGCTTCTCGGACAATGAACCGCTCTATAATTAGATCCAGACAGACTAACCCTAACATGTTGACATAGTCGTGATTCGTGACTCGAAGCGTGATCTTTCAATGCTGATACGTTTTTAACCCCATAAACAGCACGATCCCGCCGCGCTAGTTCTGGTGTCCAAAAAGAGACTATTCTGAAGGTTCTGGGCTTTCATATGAGCCATGGCCTGTCCACATAATGAAAATGAGAAGACACTGGATTTGTCTTCTGTCTGCAGGTTAAGGCACTGACAACACAGGCTCAATCGGGATTTATGGTTCCTTTTTTAAAAACATTACGTGTGCCAGCTACATACCCAACATTTAAGTATATGAAGATAATTTGAATTGTTTTAAGAGAGTGAGTTTTGTGTCTAATTCTAGTTAATTTTTCTATTCACCACTGACAAACACAAAAACTTATACTGTATGTTAAATTGAAACAATCTGAAAAAAATAAGTATCTATGGGGTGAATATGGTCATTATTGCTAGATCTTTATATCCATTTTATTCATTCTTGAAATTATTTTTTGAGGAAAGTTGGCAATATCTTATTTGACATTTTACATTACTTTTTCCTCAGCAGAATATAATGGAAAGAATGAATAACTGTTATTGAAAATGAAAATGGGAATTTATTCATTCACTTTGCATGCAATGAATTTAAGGAATAACTAATTATATTGTGATTGAGACTTCAGATATTACACAATTTAAAGCTTATTATTATTACATACCTACATATAAACTTTACAATATAAAGAACTATTGGTAATTTACTAAAATGCATTTTGTATGAATGAAAGACAAACAAATTCATACTTTACATTTTCAGGACATGCAGGGTATGAAACCTTCACCAGAAAACTCACATAGTGCACCTGTAACGTGTATGGGAAGACGTTGGCTAAAAGCTTAATTTAGCATGTCTCCTTGATGTAAATTAATTGTGTAGATGAGAGAAATTCCCTGTTCTCCAGCAGAGAGTGGGAGCCTTGTGTCAGTATTGAGCGCGGGCTGCATTTAAGCAGCGAGAGTGAGTAAGGCTGCTCCATCGGCCCCTACCGTCTGCTTGCGCTCTCTGTATGAGTTTGCGTTCACATCCAAACGCAGAGTTGACGGGGGAGAGCGGACACCCTTGACCCGTACTCCTCCGCACCGGCGCTTTACACATGCGCACACGTCTCACTCCAGGCGCTTGGAAACATTATTTCTCTCTTCTCTGATAATATTCTGACCTATTTTGAATTCTTTTTTTTTTTTTTGCAGACATATGATGCACACGTGGAATGACGGCAGGGACCTGTCCTTCACCCCCGATGGGTACCAGGCTAACCCCAAACTGGTGGTCATCGTCCTGAACCGGGAAAAGAAGTGGGAGAAGGTAATTGCCATACAAAGTCATTGGATGGGTAAATATGCAAAGCGCTGAATCAGTTGCCATGGTAACTTGCGAGGCATGGTTTCTACTTTGAGCAATGTAAAAAATATTGTGATTGCAATATGGACAGCGGAACATGAAGTGTCTGCCGGCTGGATTAACTATGCAAACGCAAATAGAACAATGTGTTAAAGTTGTCTTCGTTTATGGTTTTCAAATTCATCACATAAAGTTTTCTCAATTTGTTTTGTTTTCCCAAGTTTTGTTTTTACGCATTGAGCTCAATATTTCTCTTGCCATGTAATAAGTGAACTCGTAAATGTAGCTGTTGTTCACTCTTTCAGACACTTTCTCACAATCTGTAAATCTGACAGCTCATAAAAGTCTGTATACCTGCAAGCAGCACTGTGCCATTCATTTAATTTGAATTAATGATGAAGAAATCTGTTTTGCATAAATCAATTACAATGATTATGTGATTGAACAAAGCACTTTACACATTTAATTTTATCCCTAAAGCATTTGGAGTGCTCATTCAGACAAGGAGAAGAACCTTTTTTTTTTTTTTTGCCTCCATGGAGAGCAAATCATTTCACCTTTCATTTTCAATATAGTTCTTTTGTGACCACAGAGAGGACAATGAACTTTCATGCAAGTAGGCACATTAATTACAAAGATATTAACCTTAAATCATAAAACATCGCTGCATTATGACAGTTAATAGACCATTTCTACATGTTTTAAAATGATTCCAAGTCCAATGATTCTTATTACTTTATGCTTTATTCAGACAGACAGACCTGCCTGATTTGTAAACCATTTTTTTGCTCACCAGTTTACCTTCCTCCAATGTCGTTCTCAGATGGGATCCTTGCTGGGAGAACGGCACCAACCTGGCTCTCATGTTTTCCCTCGTGTGGCCGGCAGGTAAGGCAACTCATTTCGGGGACGAGGACGCGGACGTGAGAACCACCTGTCCATCGTGACTCTGGAAAGGAGAAAGCCCTTTGTCATCGTGGACAACGTGGACATTGCCTGACGGGAACCTGCATGAGGAACTCCGTACCGTCTGTCGGAAACACATCAAGGAGTAAGAAACTGCAAATATCTGCATCTGAACGCCTGTAGGGTTCTGCGCACGAGTATGCGCCGCAAATGTGTTCTCTTTACTCTAAAATGCTGCAATGTTTTATTTTAGACAGTGATCCGACTCATAGCAATGTCGGGACTTTAAGAACCGCGCTGTCAAAACATCGTTCTCAATTAACCTAAGCTACATTCACTCGGATAAATACTTTTTCCATTTTCCCCAGTTTATGTAGTAGTATGACAGAACAACTTTCTGGGCATCAATATAGTCTTGTAATATATTTTCTTTTTATGTAATTCAAAGTTATCTTGAATGTAAAGCGGTGCCTAAACACATCAAAACGGGCTCAAACATCACATTTTTCACACCACAGACCCCTAAAAAAGCAAAAGGGTATGGGAGAAAGATGGCAAAAGCTGAACAAAGACAATTTGATGAGAAAATAGTCTTTGGCACGTACAGTACTTTTTGATGAAGCCAGCGCCTCTACAGTTAAGTTAAACACTCGTGCACACTGAAACTACGGAATTCACCCGGAGAGTTGGGGGAAGGTGCAGAGGACAGTCACATACAGAGGCTGGGCGTGAGACAGGTCAGTCAGCGATTACAAAGTCTGCAAGCGTCTCAAGCGACGCAGTATAGGAGGCTTCATATGCAGGGTCATTACTCGTGGCAAACTCATTCTCCCTGCCGCGTCTGGCTCGGCTGACATAACGACATAATTAAAAATCAGACGAAACCTCAATCATCTCATGACATAACAATAGTCTGTGTTTTGGACGGGCCTACGCTGTTTTGTTCTGTAGCACTGTCATTTATGAGCATGTCACTTTTTATTTTCATGACCGTATCCAATTTCCTTTGAATTGTAAATGTAACTGGAGATTTTTAAAAAAGAATCAAAAATTTCAAAACGTTTAGAAATTGTTTGAAGCCCATTTTATACTTGGGCAGATTTTTTTTTTGATTTTTTGTTTCACTTTGAAATATTAATGTTGGATAAAATGTTACAGAAGAAGGCTAAATAAATGATTATATTTACACACTGTACTACAAAAGCCACTTATTATTCCAAATTCTGTCGTTGATTTTAGAATATAACCCGTAAATGTAAGACCAGGGCTGAAGCTACTGTTCTAACCTGTCGCACTTTTAGCAGATGTATTCATGTCATTCATACGTTTACTTTTCATCCGTTTAACTTTTACTCGAGTATCTGTACTTTTGCTGACAGTAAGTGACACAGTTGAGCACTTCTTCTTCCACCGCTGCCGTGCGCTGGCTCTGAGCACCTGCAAGGCTCAGAACCCCAGGCTGTGTGTACACTCGGCTCTGCCCTGGGCCCACTCGCTTTCATTATGTAAGCATGACTCCCGGCGTCCTTTAGGAGGACTTCCCCCTAAATGTAGCGGCCGTCGTTTTTGGCTGATGAGATGAGCTAAACACACAAAGTCACTCCGGGGACGAGATTATTACATTTATGATCTACAACCTTCAACAAGTGCTGACATCGCGAAATGGAATATCACGCTGGATAAATATACTGCTCAGTGCGCGTCCATAAGAATGACCTTGTGAGACAACTTATAATAAAGCATACAGTATAAGCTTTATTTTGGCAGTACGAGAAGGTGTTCTCCAGTTTTGTCTATTGTACAAACTGAATATATAAATAATTCAATTCAAATATTAATCCGGATTTGAGTCGTTTCGACCAGGTTGTATTTGATTTATTCTGAGCCGTAGAATATTTCACAGGTTTCAAGGCATTTCTTCTTGTTTAGAATTGTCTTACGTCATTGGCAGAGAAAAGAGCTGGACTTAGAAATAACACATTGAAACACTGGAAGTCAAACGTCTTCAAACAACTAAAGTAATATAATGCCGTCAAAGCTGAGGTGCCTGACTTTCTTGGTGAATGAGAGTATTTTGTAAAGACTCTGAGAAGTAAGAGCCAAAATCCTGATCTTAATGCTAATGCGTGCTTGTGAATATTAACAATATTAAGTTAGATTTAAATGCATAGTCTACTTCTTCTTATTGCAATGTGACTATCTTGTACTCCGGCTTGAAGTGAATCTACCTTAAAGGACAAGAACTCACAAAAATATTGAACTTTTTTCGAGTGTTTAACTATGTTCTAACATTGCGCCCTCTTCAAAACAAGCCTGACGTCGTATGTTGCTTCATTCATGCTAGTTAGTAAGTCCTTTCCCTTCTGAGCCTCAAAAAACATCCCGTTTCCAAATTTCCCAGAGCTGTGAATTCAAAGGTGGAGCTTCAAAATCTCTAAAGTCCATAAATCATTTCCACCGACAAACTGCGTTCAACAGCTAGCTTTTGTTTATTTGCCCTTTGTAATTCCCCCTGCTGCCAGTAGACCGAGCTCTAACTCAATTCCTGACCTGGGAAACGCCTGACTGGTGTGTGTGTGTCCTTTAATCTTAACTAGCCAAAGATACAGAAATTAAGATTAATATCCTAAAGTTTAATCATTTAAATGAAATTAATTAAAATACATAATGAAACAAGTAATGCAGTACTTTCTAGTGTTTTCTCTAACACTATTTACTTTCCCCCCTTCATTTTATCATACATTCATGTTTGTTCTATAAGGATGCGTTCACATGTCCTGGTTTGGTGGTTCGGTCCTGGTTCGGTCCTGGTTCGGTCCTGGTTCGGTCCTGGTTCGGTGGTCCTGGTTCGGTCCTGGTTCGGTCCTGGTTTCCTGGTGGTTCGGTCCCCTGGTTCGGGTCTGGTTCCCGGTTCCCTGGTTCGGTCTGGTTCGGTCCCTGGTTCGGCATCCTGGTTCGGTCCTGGATCAATGGTCACACACTTTTTTTGAATTGGAATTTTGGTATGGGGTTTTGCGTGTTTCACTTACTTAGACTTCGGTTTGGTCCCCCTTTGCCTAGTCCAGGTTTAGTCCCAATATTTGGTTTGGTTAATGCGTTATAAGGTGCAAACTCCATCCAAAAAGGAGGCCTCTTAAACAAACTCTCTTTTTGACTTTGGAGTTCATTTCAATCACAAAACTCCTTAAAAACCCCCTGGTGAGCCTTTTCTAAAGAGAACTAGAACTGTCTGAAACGCCTTGCAAGTCCCGCCCGCCGCTCACGATTGGTCCTGCTTCCCCTGCCCCGGAGTCCGCCCTCTTCCTTCCTGACGTCCCGGGTCGCTGGTCCCTGACCCCTGCTGCCTTGTACAGCGCTTCTGGGTCTGGAGGGATGGGAAGTTCCCCCCGGTCCAGACCCACGTGCCCCTCCCAAAAGCCTGCAGGGTGTTCAGTCTGGCTTCTGACCTTCTCTTCCATTGTTTCCCAAATTTGTTCTTGTCCCGTCACAGCTCTTCACTGTTTTCTTTTTAGTTTCCTTTACTTTTTTGTCGTCTTCCAAGTGGTTTTTTCTGACATAAAATTGCATTTAGAATTCCTTATTTTTTAATAACTATTTACTTTTTTTTATTAACTTTGCAAAAATAATCATCTTAAAAAGGACAAATTGACTTTTTTTGGGGGCGCTTATAACTTTTTGGGTTTCCTTCATGTCAACAAAGACCTTTCCTGGAGTTGTGTGTTTGCCTTCATTCACGCTTTGTTTTTGGTGAAAATCCTGTTTTAGTAAAGTCTGAGCCTCAAGAAAAAAATACTTTACTTCTGTTTTCACATCTTTCCCAGGTTTGGTGACCTCACAGGTAGAGCGTCTGGAGATCTCCTGTGCTGTTTCTTGAAGTCCACAACTCATCACCAATTCTCGTTCTGAAGCTTCTTCTTGCTGTCAAATCGCGTTTCATTACAAAACTTGCTTGGGTTTGTTCGTAATTAAGGCATGTCGAGGGGGAAAGCTAGGTTTTGTTTAGCCTTCCCGCTTTTGTTAATTCCCTTTGGGCTGGCCAGTAGAGGGGAAACGCCTCACCATTAAAAGCGCATTATTCACTTCTAAAACATGAGGATGCCAAAAAGCAAGAAGTGGTTCAAGAGTACACTTAAGGAAACAGAATATTTGTTCTCCTTTAAAGGTTTTTACTTTTGTAACTTTTTCCAGTTGGGGGTCCACTGGCCTTGCTTGTTTCCACGGAGAGGGAAGCTTTTGCCCTGGAATAGTTCAGGCGCATATAGCATTAAAGTGGCTGCACAGGCTGCAACATCCCGGGGTCTTAACAGTGGGGCGGGACTCAACAAAAGAGACCGTAATAATGTGAAAAAGAGAATACAGATATAATGAAATAAAAAATCTTGCCGCATCTTTAAAATTTAGAAAATGACAAAAAATCCTTTTCTGAAACAGGCACAGAAATATCACACGCCTGTTTTGAAATAAGGGGTTTTAAAAAAAAAAAAAAAAAGAAAAGATTCCATTTGCGAGCGACGGGACAGAAGCGTCTCATATCTGTTCGAAAAAAAAACCCCGCAGGTGTTCGCGCGCCTGCGTAACCTCTCCGGTCGCCCCCCCCCGTCTCCCGCTCCGCAGACGTTCCCTCCACGCCCGTCGCTCGTACTTTTTTGCCCTCCGCCGCCACATTGACATTCAGAACTCGTCTTCTTCCCGCGACACGTTTGCGTAGAGATTCCTTCTTTTTTTAGCGTGGACGTTATCGGGCGCTCATCCGTGCAGAATGCCAGGGATTGGTCGTTATCTGCGATCGCCCGGCGTCCTGATAAGAGGCTCAAAAACAAGATTGAGTTCGCTGCGCACGGCGGA
Source organism: Chaenogobius annularis (assembly GCA_015082035.1). NCBI lineage: Eukaryota > Metazoa > Chordata > Actinopteri > Gobiiformes > Gobiidae > Chaenogobius > Chaenogobius annularis. Next base: position 217,898 of record BJKM01000358.1, read on the forward strand.
CTGGATATGAAACGAGTCACGTTGAATTATGGCACTAAACGGCAGATATGGCGTGCCGTTGGAACCGCGTGTTTTCAGAAAAGAAGTGGGCGGAAAAGAGCCGTCGTTTTGTTTTTAAAGGGCCAGCGCTCGAGGTTTTTAATCACGTTAACTGTAAGCCCCTCCCACTCGTCTTCACGCTGACGTTGAACCATAAAAGAAGAACAACTGCAGCCGTTTCGTCGCGTCTCATCAGAACGTTTTTGAAATAAAGTTGTCATGGAGATGGTCCTCTTAAAGGGGCGTGTGACCGGTTTTTTTTTTTTACGATTCTCTAATTTTGACTTTATTTGGTGTGTTTGTACCTGTTGTACAAATACATGATAAGTTTGACACCGATCGAGCAGGTATTTGTGGAGAAAACGTTGACAAATCTGTAGAGAATGACAGGAAGTGACATCACAGCAGGCACACTCATTCCAGTCAAAGTTTATGCAGTATTTACACAAAAGAAAACACTTTTTTGACTCGCCAAACATAAATTCAACAAAATAAAGTCGCTCTCATATTTTTTGTAATAAGAAATTTAAAAAATAATAATAATAATAATAATTAGTCATTTCCTACTGTGATGTCATTAATTACAAACAGGAAGTGAAATTATAAATCTAAAAAATTTGCTTTTTTGTGATGACATTTTTATAATTTTTAGCTAAATTCAAAATACATTTATCTTAACTGCATTTTAGTTCAAAGAGCGGGCTCCGAGGTGGGTGGTCTCAGAGGTGGGTGGTCTCAGAGGTGGGACTTTTTCTTGATTCATTCCTTTTCGTCCACCATCTGATAAAAGGGAACGCTCGAGATGCGAGGCATGAACATGAAAATAAAACTTACTGCATTTCCTGTCAAATCAGCCGTTCTGTACTCACAACCTGGTCCAAAACTACAGAGTCTGAGCTTCAGGAACAGCTTCAGTTTGAGTCTTTTGTCTCAAACTGCCCCCGGGACATGCTCTGTAAGACCCTAAACCCGAGGGTAATTCTGCAGACCCTAAACCCAACGACTCCTCCGGCTGAGCTGACACGTTTGACCGACGCACAGGTTTCCGCAGCGGAACAGGAAGTGCTTTCGTCTGTTGATCCATTTCTCTGCTCCGTGTGGACGAGCAGGGACACAACACTACGTAACAATAACAGACAAACTGTGACATTGTGGGGTCAGTAAATGTCAGAGCGTCTTCGTTTAAATGATTCTTTTACTGCAGAAAAATGTATGTGAAATATACTGAAACATATCACAATAAACAATAGTGAAAACTAAGTTATGCCATTAATACAAGAAGAGCAGAAAAACTCTTATTTGACCCTCAACAGCTCAACTCTTATTGGCCAACACTTGTCACGCGCAGAACTACGTAGCCCATAATCCTTTGCTCCATTCCACTGCAGACCACAGGCTTTAGTCTTTGGAATATGACAATGATGCACCTGTAACTATGGAAATGTACGAATGGTCTCATTCTTTCGCTCAATGGGATCGTCCCGAGACAAGCGAACCTTCCACCAAGAAAAGTTACATGGTGCACCATTACTTTACACATCCAAACACTGTGGTGGTCTCTCAACAAACACTGTGGTGGTCTCTGAGAGGGCTTCAAACACAGCTCGGATGTGTGAAGGGGACACTTCACTTTCACTCCCGTTGTGAAGTGTAGGCCCACATGGAACTTCATCTCCATCAGGCAGAAGAACGTGGAACTTCATCTCCATCAGGCAGGAGAACGTGGAACTTCATCTCCAACAGGCAGAAGAACATGGAACTTCATCTCCATCAGGCAGGAGAACGTGGAACTTCACCTCCAACAGGCAGAAGAACGTGGATATTCACCTCCATCAGGCAGGAGAACGTGGAACTTCACCTCCATCAGGCAGGAGAACGTGGAACTTCATCTCCAACAGGCAGAAGAACGTGGAACTTCACCTCCATCAGGCAGGAGAACGTGGAACTTCACCTCCAACAGGCAGAGAGAACGTAGAACTTCATCTCCATCAGGCAGAAGAACGTGGAACTTCACCTCCAACAGGCAGAAGACAGCGTGGAACTTCACCTCCAACAGGCAGAGAGAACGTGGATATTCACCTCCATCAGGCAGGAGAACGTGGAACTTCACCTCCATCAGGCAGAAGACCATGGAACTTCACCTCCAACAGGCAGGAGAACGTGGAACTTCACCTCCAACAGGCAGAAGAACGTGGAACTTCACCTCCAACAGGCAGGAGAACGTGGAACTTCACCTCCAACAGGCAGAAGAAAGTGGAACTTCATCTCCAACAGGCAGAAGAACGTGGATATTCACCTCCATCAGGCAGGAGAACATGGATATTCACCTCTAACAGGCAGGAGAACGTGGAACTTCATCTCCAACAGGCAGGAGAACGTGGAACTTCATCTCCAACAGGCAGGAGAACGTGGAACTTCATCTCCAACAGGCAGGAGAACGTGGAACTTCATCTCCTACAGGCAGTATTTAGCACTTAAAATCTTTAATAATTCTCAACTTGTCAAAATATGTTGGGATTTTGTGTTCAAGTAATTAAAAACAGTTGCGGGTGTTATAGAGTCGTTATGCCACGTTGCCTGGGTGACAGTATTGTTTGCAACTGCTTCATTAACACTGGAAATCATAGTGTACGTCAAAACATTCGAACACATAGATTTAATGATGAGAAAACAAGCAGAAGCTCGAGACGTCATGACGTTCTCTCCGAATCAGGAACGCAGTCTTGTTTGTTTGTTTTTTAAGGTTCAGTCGACAGTTTACATTTCAAACTCGTCTGGGTATGTGAACGGCAGAGTAAACATGTTTTATTGACCTCCTCCTGGACTGGCATGTTCAGAATCGTGGGCACACAGCCTGGCACTGGAACCATCGCTTTAACCCTTTAATTTTAACAAGGCAGCAACGGAGTCAATACCTCATTTCACTGGGAGATGAAATACCACAAACTGTTGGTGTCTCTGTTAGCGCAGGACGATACCAGTGATTTTTGGATTTGATACCGTGTAATACTATAGTAAGTATTGTGAGAGTGATCCGATACCGATACCATTGAGTTTTGTATAAAAATGCATTGAAACTCCTCTAACTATAAAGGGTTGTATCATTATTTCTCTTTATCCCAGCGGGAACTAAAATAAAAAGGTAAAAATATGTCCGGAAAAATCAAAATGTATTTAAAAACAGACGTTTTAGAGAACGTTTAGGTATCGATACTTTTCGATACTAGTCCTGGCAGAGTCGATTAATCAACATTTGGTTTGCCCGTCCCTACGCCAATCGTTTTGGTTCATTACTGTCCAACAGAGGGTTCATCACGTGGTCGTTAGCGTGCTCTTTTCTGTGCTATTAGCGCCATCTTCAGACTAAGCTAATATAAAGTCTTCTTACGAGGTTCTGGTTTGTCATAGTTCGTGATGTTTGGTGGCTAACGCTAACTCTCCCATTGGAAATGCGTTAGCGCTAATACAGGGCCGCCGCTAGCTATTTGAGCCCCTTAAGCAGTAATGCGCATTGGTGCCCCCCGTGCCCCTTCAAACATGTAAATACATACTTAGAGGTTTTGCCTATATTACAAGTATAAGGTGACTATTTCTGAAGTATTTTATGTTATTTGTAATGTAGTTTTATATCCTGCTTTATTCACAATCCTAAGGAGGAGGTCTGGGATCAGAACATAGACCCTACATGCCCCTGCTCCGCCCCTGCTCCGCCCCTCACGAAACATCTACATGACGACGCCGTGGACTCAACAGAACAGCTGAACGACTCGCCGGGCTACGTTTTTCTTTTGAGCGCTCCACCACCGTCTTTCGCGAAACCAAAACAAAATAAATACATGGCAACAAACAATAAACACTTCATGAATCGTAAACTGAATCCGAATCGTGACCCCTGACCCGACGGCCTCGCTGCAGCGCCCGTACATGTGCGCACGGCCCCCGGGGGTTTTCATGCGCATCCTCCACACAGCAGCTGATCCCCCCGTGTGTCCTGTGTCAACGCACCCGGCGCACGCACGCACTCTGGGACCGCTCCCTCCCTCCGCTCCCTTAGGTCCGGATCACGTGCATCTGTTTTGAGTGCGCGCTCGCGGGCCGGAATTAGCCGCTAGTAAATAGAGCGCTTACGGCTGGGTGAGTTTGCATGTGCGCACGGATGGTTGGAGCGCGCAGGGCTCAAGCGACGGCGTGTGTGAGCGCGGGAGAGGGGAGGGGGCGGGGCAAATGTGGGTCAGCCGGTGTCAGCCCGCGTCGCCGCGAGTTACAGAGCGAGAGCGGGGATCAGGCAGGAAGTGTGCGCGAGGCAACGGTGCGATGTTGTGACAACCGGACGTAAAGTGTGCATTTTCCCACTGGTTGTCAGGACTACGGTTTGGGCTAAATTAAAGGTGCACTATGTAACTTGTCTGTTGAGGCGTCCACCTGCTGGTGTCCGCTGAGACCGTTGAATTAAGGCTGGTCAGCAAATAAATAAAGGGCTGAACTTTCTAATCCTGGTTCAGTCCTGGTTCAGCCCTGGTTCAGTCCTGGTTCAGCCCTGGTTCAGTCCTGGTTCAGCCCTGGTTTAGTTCCGGTTCAGTCCTGGTTCAGTCCCGGTTCAGCCCCGGTTCAGTCCCGGTTCAGTGCCAGCTCACTCTTATACAAAATACATCGTGGGGTAAACTCGATCGTGCGCATATTTAATGATGTATTTGCGGTGGGTTTGAAGTGGGCCGTTTCTCTGTCGTTCCGGGGGTCTTTTTGGATCATTTAGAATCTTGTCTGTCCAACGATTATTCAAACTTTCACAAATGAAAGAAAACATCCATGAAAAACTGGTTTGCAAGTAGATTTAGACTGATAAAATCCCTTTAAAATCCACCGCTCGTCCAGTCCGCTCACACACACGCACACACAGACGCACACACACACGCACACACACACACACACACGCACACACACACGCACGCACACACACTCTGAGGGTCTCTTTGACTTCTCTGTTGTGACATCCATCCTCTCTGTGCGTTTTGATGGTTCCATTCCTCCTTCCCGCCCTGCTTTTTCAGCCCAAATATCAAGTGAAAAGGTCTCAAGAGTCGGCGCTCTGATCGCGTTCGGGGTCTTGCCAAAGATGGCGCAACTACAGGAGCTAACTTTGACCGCGCCACGTCGGAAAATGTGTTTAACGGATTTTGGGGGGATTATTTGATGCAACTAAGACAGAGCAGCTTGAGGGGAAACGCGAGTTTGGGTCGCGCTTGCAGTTGTGTGGTTCGCGAAAGGATAGACTTTAATCTGTGGAATCATCTAGAAAAACATGAGGATCATTCCCCAAATTCCAAAGGTTTCGTGAGTTGATTTGGAAGCCCATGACGACGAGACCCCCGGCGCATGCAGCATTTTGAGATTTGAGCCATGTTATGAGATTCCAGAGAACAGTTTGAACCAATCTAACAACCTTTTCCCAACACGTCTGCACTTGTGCTGACGTCCATTTTTCTTTATCTTAACCAGACCAGTATTTTTCCTATAGCTGTTAGCATGTTAGCATTAGCTCGCATCAACAGCAAGTTCTGACTAATCTATGAACATCCACAACTTCTGGTGTTTTATACTGGATGATAATACGTTTGTCAAACCGACATTCGAGCTAAAGGCTAACTATCTTTAAGTTGAGAGTTCTGCTTCTGTAAGAAACTAGTTGCAGGTAACGAGAGCAGAGAAAGGGCATAAATACCGCGATATAAACACGGCACATACTTTAATATGGGGACTGGCGTCACGATTCATCCGCGCGCGTCGGCCACGTGATCGAGTTCGAGCAACAGGCCGAGACGGAGACAAATCCTGCCCAAGGACACGAGAACGTTCTTAAGTACAGGTGTGGCTGGAGTCCACCTGCCGACGACAGCTTTCCTGGACATTATCAACGCGGAGTATTACGTAAAACACACGCGCACCATTGAAATAGAGAGAAGAAGCAAAGTGAGAGGCTAAAAAAGCTGCATCAGGTGCTGTTGTCTGCCCCAGTTCAGTGGTCCCTCTTTTTATAATAAGTTATTTTTATTTGTGTGGCGTCTGCATACTTGTCTCTGACGGCGTGTGTCCGCGTTGTGTCCGCAGCAACAGCACGTCGGGAGGGGCCTACATCAAACAGTGCTGTAAAGGCTTCTGCATAGACATCCTGAAGAAGATCGCCCGAAACGTCAAGTTCACCTACGACCTCTACCTGGTGACCAACGGCAAGCACGGCAAGAAGATCAACAACGTGTGGAACGGCATGGTCGGAGAGGTACATTTATTTGTATTTGTATTATGTTTCGTTTTTGTCCATGGAGGTATTGTCTCACTCAATTTGACTTTCAGTTCCCACTTTGCTGTATAAAGTTGTGACACTGTTGTTGCTCCGATAGCGCAGAGCTAGCTTTTTGGCTAATGGCATGTGGAGGTAAACAATTAACAACGATTAACAATTTATCTATTAATTACGTCTATTCAAACTGGAACACGCGCGGATTTCCTACTTGGAAACCTACGCCGGGTGTACGCCGACTCCAGTCCGGTTGCGTTGCGAGCGTCGGTGCGGCTTCCAGGTCTTTAGACGGAGTGTTCGAGCACGAGACCACGTGAATCTGCGGGGTCCTGAACCGCGCCAGCTCTGGAGTCGGCGCACACGAGGCGTTAAAGCTAACATATGACGCAAAATGTGCTGTTCTGAGCTGTTCTAAAAAGCTGTTCTTTGATGAATCCTCAATCTGAGCGTCAAAAACAGTCCGTTCTGAATTTCCCCAATGTGTGATGTCATAGTCTCTCTACGACACGGCTCCAACATCTGCTCTGTTTAAGTCCATAAATGACCTCCGTTCTACTGAACGCCCGTGCTGCGGGGGTTAAAGCCACGGGGGGGCCGGAAAGGGGAGTAGCATTTGTTTCTCTCTTCTATGTAATTCCCTCTGCAGCCAGTAGATGTAGCACAAAGGTCATTCCTAGAGGTAAAAGCCAGAGTGACATGAAGTATATTTTTTTTATTGTAAAACAGGAAATGGCTAATTAAAGGTGCTCAAGAGTTTAAAGGACAATAACAACACAAATAATGCAAAATAAGTGCCCGTTTAAAGAACATTTCAGAACCTCGAGAAACTCCAACATGGCCGCCCGCTCTCCGATACTTTTTCATATCTGACTACTAAAATATGAATATTACTGGTGTTTATTTTCCCTTTAGTTTCTCTCTTCTGTTCACTCACTGCCTGTGACTCGGCGCCGCCTTTGAGCCTCCGCAGTTACGAATGTGCAGTAATGAGCTCAACGTTTGTATGTATTTATCATTAGTTTATTACGTTAATACACCATGTGATTAAACCTATAGCAGTAAAGAAACTACAGGAACAAACCACGACACACAGAAAAACAGTACTTTAAAAAAAACAAATCGATATGACACTTTTTAACACAGATGACAGAGGAAAATAACCTAAATGTTTGATAATACTCGGCTCATGAATGTCCAGAAGATCAGTAATTATGTATATTTCATGCAGGATTTTAAAACGTTCTTTTCTCGTTAGATTGTGCTGGACTTAACTACGACAGTTGGACTATTTTACATGTTTGAATTCAGATACATTTACTCTGGCACATGACATAAATGCAAGTCATAGCACAGATAGCCTCGGGAGTGACAGGAGCTGGTTTTATCTCTGTGTCCCTGTATTTACCAGACTTATGAGGGTTCATTTGTGCCCTCCAAATGGTCACTCTGCCATTAATAAAAGAGAATGCATTTTACACTTGACTCCTGACACAACTCCGACACGCGTAAATGTTACTCGCGAAATTAGCCGTTCGCTAATAGCACTCGTTTGTCACCCGCGACGGCCTGCACATCCAAACGGCACTGCGATCCGGCAAATATATGATTTAATATGACCTGTCTTTGTTGATTTGCCGGCCTGATGAAAATGTTCCCAGTTTTTGCTTGCGAAATAGATGAAAAAAACACGTTTGAGAGTCAGACATTTGGCTGTTTAACATACGACAGATCTTGGGCTCTGTTCGTTCAAACGAGCTGCCTTAATGTTTATTCATATTTGAGAAGTCTTATAACACGTTTCATCCAATAGCAGGCAGTGGGAGGAATAATGAAGATTTGATCAAAACTGGCCAACCTTGAGGTGAAAACTCGCTTACTTAATGCGTATTTTTATTTAAAAAACAGAACTAACCTTCTATTGCAAAAATATGTGTCCACAAAAGCTGTTATGCCTCGGCTCCCTTCTGTTACTTCCTTTTGTTCAGCTAATGTTAAATTATTGTAAATATATGTCAATAAAAAATATTAATATTATTTGTATTATTATATTATATATTATTATTATTATTATTATTATTATCAATTATCATTATCATATATTATTATTTATTATTATTAATTATATTATTATTTCATCATTTATAATAATAATAATAATTATTATTATTATTATCATTATCATGCATCATCATCATCATCATCATTATTATTATTATTATTCATTATTATTATTATCATTCGTATTTATTACTATTATTAATTATTATTATTATTATTATCATTATCATTATTATTATTATTATTATATTATTATATATTATTCATCATTATTATTGTTATTATCAATAATTATTATCATAATTATTATCATATTATTATTATGCATTGTATTATTATTATAATATTATTGTTATGTAATTTATTTTTTATATGCTTTTTAATTATATATATTTTTATTATTACAGTATTGTATTTATGACATTATCCCAAATCAACTCTGAATGACGCATGGTGGGGTTCTAAAATGTCACGCAGCCACTTCGCTTGTTACCGTGAGGACGTCACTGTGAAGAGCGGGGCTCATCAGCATGAAGAGGCGGGGCTCATCAGTACTTCCAGTTCTGAGGTTTTGAACAGGAAGTTCGGTGGTCCTGTTTCTGTTACCAAAGCTGTAAAATGAACAAAATGTAAACAATGAGCGATGTTGAATACGTCTCCTTTAATGCGCCTGAAGAATCGAGCAGATGTTTGTGCGGGAAAACGGTGTGAAAAAATCTGTAGAACATGACAGGAAGTGACATCACACCAGGGACACTCTGGCCGCGTCAAGTTATGCATAAAATGACACACCTCTCGTTCTGATGATCACGCACTGGCGTTAAGTCATCAGCGTGTCCCCGCCCTTCGCCGCGGCCGATAATAACGGGCTCCGGAGCTCCGGGAAGGGGCGGACGAGAGGAGGAAGGCAGAGATGGAACTGAGTAGAAACCAGAAGGGATATCCGGGCATAGAGGCTGCCACGCGAGGGACCGGAATGAGGACCCCTAGTGTGTGTGCGACTGGTGTGCTTGTGTGTGTGCGACACTGTGTGTGTCGGACTGTACTGTGAGTCGCGGTCTGAGTGTGTGTCTCTGTGCGTATGTGTGTGCGAGCGTGTTGTGTGTGTCGTGTGCGTGCGTGATTTGTATGTTACGTGTGTCGTTCGCTGTGTGTGCGTGTGTGTCTTGTGTGCGGGTCCTGTGTGTCGTGTGTGGTGTGCGTGCTGTGTGGTGTGTGTGTTGTGTGTGTGGTCGTCGCGTGTGTGTGGTGTGTTGGGTGCGTGTGTGTGTTGCGTCTGTGTGCGTGTGTGTGTGGTGCGTGTGTGTGTACCGCGCTCACCTAACAATCGTGTCGTGTTGCGCTGTGTGCGTGTGTGTGTGGGTGCGTGTGTGTGTGCGTCTGTGTGCGTGCGTGTGTGTGTGTGCGTGTGTGTGCTTGTGTGTGTGTGTGTGTGTGCTTGTGTGTGTGTGTGTGTGCGCGTGTGTGTGTGTGGCGTCTCCAACTGTCACGATGCGCTCAGGAGCACACACGCAGGCTGTAGAAGGAAGTGCGGTTGAGTTTAGTGCGGCCGGACGGGCCCTGGAACCATCTCTGACGTTGGGCCGGATCGTCAGTCTCAGCGATGAGCGCAGGGGGCTACGTTGAGGTTTGGGGGCTCGATCTTTCACCCGTTACAGCGTTTCCGTGAACACATTCAAAATCAATTACTGGTCACAATAAATCCTAATACATTAAAGCATAATTAAAGGTGCGACTTTAAGAGGTCGTGTTTTCGTTCACGCTTGTTTCATACATCAGATTTACAAGGTTGTCGCTCACAAATCACTCCGTTTTAATTTTCCCAGAATTTTCACATCACATAAAACTCCCCGACTTCTCCTGTGCAGTGGTCAAGCGCGTGGCTCCGTCCGCGGTGTTTCAGAATGATGAGGAATTTGGACTGTTGCCATAGCGATTCACTGTTTAAAAGCGAAATTGTACATCTATAAAATGGGAAGAGTCCCCAAAACGTTTGCATATAATGGGAAGCTGAAACCTGTGAATAGTGTTCGCTTTACTTATTCATTTAGTTAGTTAGTTTTTTCATTGTTCATTCCCGCTCCTGACAGCAGAGGGCGTTCCAACACATAAAAGAATCCGAAAGAATTCACAAACTTCTTCGGTGAAAAGGTGCAACATGAAACAACAAATGTAATAGCAAAATGTATAAAAAATAATGATTTTTAGGCATGAATAAAAAATGAATAAATGGGTTCAGGAAATGAGATAAAAAAATAAACTTATACTAAATACTTTGACTGAATATATACACACAATAAACAGGTTGGTCAGATGGAGGGAAACAACTAGCAGTAGAAGCAAAGTACTTCATCTCGTCCCATAGTGACCAAAAGTATGTTTAAAAGCCAAAGGAAATTATTGATTTATAGCGCCCCCTTCAGGTTGTACCACTCATTGAACTAAAATCCAGTTAAGATAAATATATTTGTAATTTTGCGAAATTTAAAAAAAATCTTATCACAGAAAAGAAAGTGTTTTTGGTTTATAATTTCACTTCCTGTTTGTAATTGATGACATCACACTAGGAAATTACCCAGCAAACTAATAAAAATACATGAGAGCGACTTTGTTTTGTTGAATTCATGTTTAGAGCCTCAAAAAAGTTGTTTCTTTTGTGTAGATTCTGCATAAACTTGATGGAATGAGGTGTGATGTCACTTCCTGTCATTTTCTACAGGTATTTCGATGGTTTCTCCACAAATACCTGCTCGATCGGTGTCAAACTATCATTTATTTGTACAACAGGTACAAACACACTAAATAAAGTCAACATTAGAAACCTGTCACTTTATCTTTAGCGCTTTCACTTTGTCGTTAAAGCACGAAATAGTTGCGTTAACGTCAATAACTTTGCCACGCTGCTCAGATTTAGACCGAGACCCCGCAGATCCCTCCGCGTTTCGGACTAACGCCGCGTGTGTCGTGTGCAGGTGGTGTACAAGAAGGCGGAGATGGCCGTGGGCTCGCTCACCATAAACGAGGAGCGGTCCGAGGCCATCGACTTCTCCGTGCCCTTCGTGGAGACGGGCATCAGCGTCATGGTGTCCCGGAGCAACGGCACCGTCTCCCCGTCCGCCTTCCTCGGTAAGCATTATTATTCTACGGTTTTCACTGTCATTTTTTTCTGCTTTTTAAAGGTGCATTGCGTACCTTTTCTGGCTTGGTCTCCTTGTAGATGTTATTGCTTTGCCTGGAACGTTCTACTTGTCTGTTTGTCTCCATGGTGATAGGTTTAATCCCACACTGTGAAACGTTCTAGTCACAGCGAAAATTAGCCCTAGCAGAAAAGCTGTAAGCAGCTCGATTGTTGTTTTTTTTTCGCCACACACTTGAGCTCTGTTCCACTTTGTGATGTCATCGGGTGGTAATTAGATTCGCGCTCCTTTTGTGGTTCGCTCTCTTCAGTCTCATTCAGATCACTCCGGCGCCCCGATTCCCCCCGCTAAAGTCTGAATGTGCCCCTTTTGAATCTGCAGTTATTTTCTGCCACTCTTTGTAGTATTAATAACTGAAACGCGCCGTCACCTTTGAAAACAGATTGAAAATAGCATCTTTCCAATTCCAGGACAGAATGCGCGCTGAGGTTAGCTAAACAATGGAACGACGGTACTGCTGGTTTGACCCTTTGTTTGGGTCGATCGATGTCATTACGACGATGAACGTACGAATTAAAAATGCGCCAATCTTTTCATTTTGCCCACATCTGGTATTCCATGGAGACGTCGTCGGTTTTTGTCTTGCACTTCCTGTCATTCTTTTATCATTGGAATTAGCCGAACTTGCCCGCGCAGCGGAGATGTAGCCCGCGGCCCCGGGCTCACGCAGCGGGCGCGGGTTTGCAGCCGTGGGAAATTAGAATCCGAGTAAACAGCCTGAAGTTCCTCCGTGTTTACAGAACGCCGGCTCCAAAACGGGGCCCGTCTGAGTTGAACATATTGTGTCCTACATCATTGTTGCTCATCTCCAGGTCTGCAGAGCCCGGAGCCGTTCCCTGCCCCCCCCCCCCTGAGCTCAACTTCTTGGGGCTAGCGACCAAAGGCGCGCGCTTTTCCTCAAGCGGTCTGCAAAATCCTCCCCGCATTAAAATGGAAATTTTTATTCTAAGAGGCTGCGCTGGCCCAAATTCGTCTTGCTTCTCACGGCCTTTCTCCACAACCCACCGAGCGCATATTGCCAATATGTGTCCGGGCAGCCGGAAAAAAAAGCGCCGGGGAGGGAGCGGCCCAGTCGTCGACGCTGGGGAAAACGCTCTGACCGCTCGGGATCCTTGGCCTGGTCCGTGGGTTGCTTTTGATAAACCTGGCTTTCTATCCCCCTTTCTCATCTTCATGAAATACCATGCGAGTTGATTTAACTGCTTACCCAGGCGTACATTCGTCTTCGCGTGAATTCTACCGAATACGGACTGCATAGGAATCCTAACTGCTTACGACCCACTAACATGGAGCGGAACAATGTGATAGCAACCACAACCAAGATGCAGTACTCGGTTTATAAGGGTTTTAATACACATGGGACGCACACGAGAATTCAAGTTTATTTCAAACACAATAACTAACTCACCAGAGGCACATAAAACAGAATACTGTGCATGGTTAACCACAAAGTCAACGGACCGTATCTGCTACACAAGCGCCACGACACAGCCGCGCGCAATAGAGCACGCTCGACAGTCAGTAGGGCAACTAGGCACTTTACCAGTGGAAAAAGCGCCGGATTGGTGTACGTCCGGATCGAGGCGCCCACAGCCCAATCCATAGCGGCGGGCGGGACAGACTCCACCGAATCAGGAGCCAGGACTAGGCACGACATGCAGAATACAGCACACTAGACAACACTACATCACACACACAAGCACACACACAGTCATCAATGCCAAACAGGAAGTGAAATTATAAACCTACAAAATGAGCGTAATTCTGCCCATAACATTTTAATCTTTTTTTCTTAGCAACATTTCAAATTAATATATTTATCTCTAACTGCGATTAGTTCAGCAGTGAGTCGTCCCGACGCTTATGGGCCTTTGAAAGTACCCGGAGAGCTAGCAAGTAGAAGAAGAACATGCATACATGCAAAAACTATCCGAAAATGCATTAACAAGTGAACTGAGCAAGGGTCATGAATTAGTCGGCTAGGAGGAAGGGTCAACAAGGCCCCTCATGACAGATTTGTGAATCAAGAGATACTGTTCTTAAAAAGAGGGACCAAAATCTCTCCCCCTTGTGTCCTCTGTAAGCTTTATCAAAGAAGGTAAGCAAATCCTCCTCTAGCCGAAGCCTGTACGTTGTGAAATGCAAGATGGGGCGGGTAGCTGGATAAGCGCTGACGGTCTGAGAGGAATATACAGGTAATCTTATCCAAAGGGTTGAATGAATCTCTTGGAGACGTAGATGACCCCTACCCTAGTCAGTTTGGGAATATTTCGTTTACTTATGCTATATTCTATTGTGGCGCTGTGATTCGAGGCCAATGTGTGAAAGAGTCGATTGATATCTCGCTTATGGGAAGTTGCGAGTCGCCTTTAAGGGATTCACGTGATTACTGCCGCTCAACCCGGCGCCGACCTGCACATATTGAGAGCGATAACCAAAACAACCGCCGTAATATACTCGGAATAGTTTGTACTTGTACATAAAAAGGCAGATTGAACTCATGATTCGCTCCCTTAATCTTAAGTTATTTCAATGCTATCTCACGTTTGCAGGTGGTCTTTATTTCCCGTGGTCCGCTGCGATAATAACGATTTTCAACAAATGTATGCGACTGCCTTCTTCTGTGTTTTAAATGGTGTGCGACTTACTTCTGGGCCCTCACACACACACACACACACGCACACACTCTGAAGCTCCTGACGACGCTGGTTCGTCCCGTGGCACGGTACGTCAGACCAAGCTTCAGGACCCCCTCGGTTTGTGAAGGACATGGCGACGGCGCGACAACTAAGAACAACTGTAAGGAAAAGGAAACTGCGGTACTTTGGCCATCATCATCATCATCATCAGGACCCAAAACCCTCATATTCTGGGAGGAGATGGTGATGGCAAGAGGACGAGAGGAAGACGAAGGTGGTGAAGGAGCGATGTCATCCAAGCCTGGACCAAAACATCTCTTGGAGTCTGTCAATGGAGTCTGTGGAGGAAGCAAAACTCTCCCTCGGTGTCTCCTCCCTCTCTGTCTCGGTCACACCCACTGATTATCGGCGCGCGTTTAACGGCAACCACAAATTGCGCGGTGGACAGCGCACGGAGCGTTTTATGAATCAGGAGGTCGCGCATGCGTGAGCCTCCGGGGGGCCTCCAGGGGGATTCCGCAAGACCTGCGGATGCCCGCTCAATCAGAACGCATGTTTCTCCAGGAATTCATCTCAGAGGCTTCAATTGTGTTTCTGTAATCCTCAGTGTCAGAAGTAAGGTTTAGTCTTGTGTCGTCTGGGTGACCTTTCCACCTCTCGCCCGTCTGGTCGGGCACACGTGGCACAAGCGTCACACGCGGCACAAGCGTCACACGCGGCACAAGCGACACACACGGCACAAGCGACACACGTGGCACAAGCGACACACACGGCACAAACGGCACAAACAATAAACAGTGCACTCCATGTGTGAGGTGTTGGGTGAGAGGGCCATGTTAACGTCTGGCTGCTTTGTGTGCTAGTGTGTGTGTGTGTGTGTGTGTGTCTGTGCTAGTGTGTGCGTGTGCTTTAGCGTGTTAGCTGCTAGCTGAGCCGGCGCAGACTATCAGTGACGCTCCAGTCGCCTCCACAGTCGGATTAGAGGCACCTCAGCACACAATCTCTCAGGGTCGGCTAAACCTGAAGCAGAGGTGTACACAACGCACACAACGCACACAACGCACACAACACACACAACGCACACAACGCACACAATGCACACAATGCACACAACAAACACAACGCACACAACACACAACACACAACGCACAACGCACACAACAAACACAACGCACACAATGCACACAACGCACACAATGCACACAACAAACACAACGCACACAACACACAACACACAACGCACAACGCACACAACAAACACAACGCACACAATGCACACAACACCACACAACGCACACAACGCACACAACAAACACAACGCACACAATGCACATAACACACACAACGCACACAACACACACAACGCACACAACAAACACAACGCACACAATGCACACAACACACACAACACACACAACGCACACAACACACACAACGCACACAATGCACACAACGCACACAACACACACAACGCACACAACGCACACTTGGATGGTAGGACTGGGCAACGTGACAAATAAATCAATCACGTTTTTGTTCCTCATATTGATTGATTGCAACTTTGATTCAGTTTTGTCTTTTTAAAAACAACTAAAAGTGGTTTTCGAGATTCATTTCCTGAACATGAACAATACTTTTCTACAACGTTTGGAACTTTGATTTGCTCGACGACAAATTTCAAATTGCTGCCATTTAAGTTCGACAAATGTTTGGTTCCTCCTTGAAACACACTGCTAAATCACTTAAACAACTGTGTAACCTTTCAGGTGAAGGGTGCCCCACCTGCTTGTCTCCATGGAGATATCATTACTTTGCCTGGAATGTTTCACTGTGTGGCATTAATCGTTTTATTACAAAAAAAAAGGGGAAAAAAGGAGGGCACACCTTTCCACAGATCTCACCTTGGCCTGGTGGTGTTTCCATGGAGATAAATAATGTAAAATAGTGTAAAAGTGAGTGTAAAACTGTAACCTTTGATTAATTTTTTTTTTTTTTACAATTTACATTGGATTTACTATAATAAAGAAATTAAACAAAGCAATGACCATTTTAACTTCTGAGTGAAATTTGTAATAAGGTTTATAAATCAGACATTTCAAAGGTAATTACATCTAAATGACATAATCTGGACAACCATTCTACTATATACATTAGAAATTAATGGGTAGAGAAGGTAATTTTGCTTTGACAGACGAAGAGTGGGAAAGTGCATCAAACGTACATCTTAATGGAGGAACCACGTTTGGAGGGAGTCCTGTTCACGAGACTGACAAAGCATCCGGGCCTCAGAACTCCTGCCGCGGACACAATAAATGGATACCGCCGGAAACCACGTACGACGTAAAATGGGCCGAGGATCAAGGACCGGGCTTGGCCTTGTAATAGACGTCAGAGAAACGGAACGAAATGACATTCAGACCCGGTTTGAAAATGGACAAATTTGACAACGTTCGGACAAAGTGTGGCGTGATTTACTTTGATTTAATTGGATTCCATTGGATGTCTTGAGATGCTTTTGATTCGTTTGCTCTCTCGCTCTCTGTGCGTCGTGTTCCGTTCTGTTCTGTATATTTAAAAACGATGAAGAAATACAATAAAATACAGAAATAACGATACTACCAAAGCAGCACCAGAAGTTTGTCTTTTCAATTACCTACCTCGCCATCGCACCGATCTGTTCTAGTCTCTCGGCGTAATCCTCGGCTACGTTACCCTCCCCAGTCAAGTCCTTTCCACGCTCCGCCCCCCTCCGCCGCTCCCGTCCGCGGGTGATTATTTCGTCGTCGTCTCAGTCTATTTGCCCGTGTCCTCTGGCTCGTTTGGCCCTGTAATTACCGCGTTTGCCTTTGGTTCCGTGGCGTGTCCGCGGCAGGCCCATATCTGAGTCTGTCTGTCCCCACATCACAGGCTCTCCGCTCAGCAGCCGGCCCCATCAGATCGCTGCGGCGCACACGCACACGCGCACACACGCACATGCGACACACATGCGCACACACACACACACACACACACAGCCCGGCCGCTCCTCTGCAGCTCTCGTCCAAGGGAATAATGAGAAATATGGAAATGTGCTTCTGCGACTAACTCCTCTCCTCGTCTGTCGGTCCATCAAGTTTGCCCTCATCCAACTATTTGACCCTCTTGGAATTCTATAACGGCTCGACAAATCAAATCGACAATTACGTAGATGTTAATAAGTTAAAAAGACTCGTTTTGAGCTTTTAACCAACATCGTGGCGCACTGTAGCTGGAGATGGGTCCAGCTTCGTTCCGACGCTTTGGCGAATCCTGTTCACGAACGCGTCTGGTGCCGTGGCCACTGAAAGCACCGTTTCAAACGTCTCCAATTTGTGCGTCTCAAAGGTGGAGATCTGGAGGTTTCGCAAGTCGACAAGTCCATCGCCAGGCTCGTTCTGAGCATTTCTGACTCGAATCACGGCCATTACGACTGCGCGCTTCCATTTGGTTGACACCTGATGCTAAGTGCTAGTTTTCAACACTTGTCCATAGAGGGTTTTTCAGGGTCTAGTCCAGATGACAGGTAGGGAATGCTACACAAAAGTAGCCGTTACATAAGGCAGAAACAGAAACGAGGCACATTTCAAACGTTATGTGAGCAGCTCTACTTTGACTTTGACCCTCGTTTCGGAGTCCTGCTGAACGTGTTGAACTCAGTTCTGTGGTGTTAGGTCGAGGGAAGAGAGCTCCACAGTCTAGACCCTTAAGAGAAAACTGGACTGTCCAAAAGATGTGTAAACCTTCGAATAAGACAACCCCCAGTGACTGAGCGAGCCTGACGTGCCGACTGCTCGACCAGAACACACAAGCGTTTTAAAAAATCAGATGTTCAAAGTGGCAGGTTTGTTCATCTCACATTTCTAATTCCGTTATTTCAAAGTTCTGAAATGAGATGCCGAAGCGAAGGTGCAAGAGATTTACAGGCCAATAATAGTACAAATATAATGCAGAAGAATGTGTAACTTTAAAAGACCACCACTCTACTACTCGAGCCACGCAAACCCCACAACGTCCCGCAGGGCCATCGTAGTCGAGGGAAGGTTAGGATGAGCCAAGGACCCAAGACTGACAGGGGCTTCTTAGAAACGTCACGTAAGAAAAAAAGTTGAAGCTGGCACTTTAAGGAGCGCAAAGTTCTCGGCCGTTTTGACTTCCAAGGTCGTGCTGAGTCGTGCCAGAAGGTTTGTCTATTTCACTGACGGATTGGAAACAGGTCCAATGCGTTGCTAATCTGGACAGCGTCTCCACTAAATATATTAAAACAAATGGGAAAAGGAGGTCATTTTGTTTTGACAATGAAGAGTGAGGGAGAATGTGTGTACGTCTCAGCGAAGGACCATAAAATTGCATTTTCGGAGAGAGTTTAGTTGGAAAAATGTGTCACGTTTGTTCATAACGCACGTGTCAAAGTGCTCATTATTCACAAGGAGAATGCTCGCTGTTGGAGAGGCTCTGGCACCAGGAGGTAAAACCACTATCACGTGTCTTTGGACCTTCCTGTACTTGGGGCCTCAAACTCCTGCCATGGACACGCTAACGGATGCCTTTGGAGCGTGCTTTCGCGGCTGGATCAACAGGCCATAACGAAAGATGGCCGACGCAAACCTGAACGACTCTCTGGACCAATCGGGACTGTTTCTTCGCCGTTTTGGTTGATGTTTAGTGTATTTCATGTCTTCTCGCTGGTCGAGTTCTGCTGTGTTTGTGTCATCTTTAATGTAAGAAAAAACAACACGTCCCATCGACATCCCCGTTTGAGAACACGGTCGATCTCCTCTCACCTCGGATGAAAAGAGTTTAGAGCTCATTGATTCAGCAGGAATCCAGGAATGTTTTATATCGGTATTTTATTTCATTTGCTTCGTGCACAGAGATTGCCACGCCGTGTTTCTACCAGTGCTAAATTGGAGAGTTGAGATGTCTGTCGCGACCTGCTTGAATCCTACCTTCAGTTGCATTGAGCGTTTTAGCTTTAATACCATTGTCTTGTCCAAAAACTACTTCTTTGGCGAGAACAAAAGTGGTCTAGACCCTATAGACACACTCCAACCCACTTTTCCAAACTCTCTTTCCTCCGGCTCGGCCCCGGCAGTCTCGGTTTACAAGCGAGGCGGGCTTGTTAGGCCGGGTTATTGACGCCGGGTGAGCCTGTCAGTCAAACCGCGCCGGAGAAGAAAGCTCAAGCGCAGTGTGCTGATAACAAAGAGTCCAACGGCCCCCCCCCCAACACTCCCAACACCCCCCCCCTGAACTCAGACGCAGAAATAAAGGAGTCCTGTCTGTGGCTAAACACGCACTCCCAATTTCACCTGCGCACGGCTTCGTTATTAGACGAGATCTGACAGAAGACGACTTCGTGGATACGGTGTGTTTTGTTACAGGAGCTGATCACGTATTATTCAACTGTACCTTTTGTCTTAGACTGTTCTAGGCTTTGAGTAAAGTATTTTCAGTAACAGTATTCTAGAACAGGATCTGGACTATGTATTTTTGACTGAAGCCATTATCTATTATCAAGACTGTATACAAGGGGACGGAGCTTGAATGATACTGGAAGAGTTGCCCTGGAACTAGACTAGTTTTGCGTGTGAGATTGACAGTGGCCTCTACGTGGTACTGCACCGCTGGGCCCGATCTCCCAATGTGTTTTTTTTTTTGATGAATCGACATCTCGTGCTCGTTTTGACTTCAGGCCGTAGAAACCGATACGGCGCCATCTTGGATTCACATGCCAGGTTTTATTGTACGTCAACGGGTCCTCACCTTGGCCCGATGACATGGACCACTCCAGGACAAATGGGGGACTACGACAAGTACTCTAATGGCTCACGTTGGTGTTGATCTTTCATACAATGTAAATACTTTCTCCTTGTTATTCTAATCTTTAGAAACACCACCATTTTCCTATTGTTTTGTGTTTTGTCGGAATCTCAATCTTGAATCATAAATCTCACTCACTCTCTTAATTACTTGGCTCATTCCGCTCACTTAATTAACAGATGTTTAAAGTAATGTTACGGTCGGCACAAAGTAGCCCAAGAGTCCGGCGACCATTTCTCTGAACTTTGCAAATGCAGCCAAATGGGGTTCATCAGAGAAGGACGCGGGACGCCGATTGCAACCCGTCTGCGATAATCCCAGACAAAACCCCCAACTCCTGATTGTGGCCAAGACCAAGGAACTGGCCAGGGCCCGAGATGCGCGGGGAGTGGTGGAGCAGTGAGTGGTCTGCACAACCCGGTACTAACCCTCTCTCCGCCGCGTCTCTTTTCAGAGCCGTTCAGCGCCTCCGTGTGGGTCATGATGTTCGTCATGCTGCTCATCGTCACCGCCATCGCAGTCTTCCTCTTCGAGTTCATCAGTCCGCTGGGCTTCAACCGCAACCTGGCCCAAGGCAAAGGTACCGGCCCCCCCCGTCCGCACGCGGCGCCGTTAGCCTCGTTAGCCCTGCAGCTAGTCAGTGTTGCGATGCTGGTCACACTAGCCCCTGATGCATGCGGATAAACGGGTTCATTAGTGCAGTAGAAATACAAATTGCATTTATTTTGACATTTAAGATATTTTGTGATAAAGCTTTTCTACTAAATGTGTGCGGGATTAAGAACGCAACGCATGGCGGCATTAGCATGCAACGGGATCTAATTAACCACATTTTAGTCCATGTACGGCACACTATGCTCAAGTTTCCCATTAATAACGTCTATAAACCAATTATATCAGTTTGAATTTTCTTGTCGTCCCCGACGATCTTCTGTCCGACTGCCTCTTCACTTTACTCACTCCGAAACAACTATAGATTTTCCCCACAAACAAGTATATTTTTGTAATAACCCCGGGCGCCGTTAGGCCCGTCTCTGCAGCGCCTCCACTTATGCGCCTCTGTATTAGAATGCCTTTGTTCTCCTCGCGAGCTGTATAACTTAATTTGTCCCTTATTGCTTTCCCTACATGCTGATATTTGCAGCTTGCGCCCCCAAAAGCGTGCCCGCGCGCAGAATATGCGGCTCAGCACTTTGAGTGTAACTCTGTCCCAGAGTCTGAAGTGGTCTGTGAGTGGACGGCGGACCGGCCCCTTCTGAGGCCTACTTGGGGTTTTAAACGGTCAAACTTTACTGCGGCGAAATCAGGACTCACAGCGGGTAAAGAGAAGCGTTTGTTTGGTCACGGGGAGTAAATACAGAAAAGGAGGTTAAAGTGCAATATAACAGATTCTTATAATTATGTCGGGACGTGCTCAATATTTATCCTCATTTTACATCAGTCAATTGACAGTTTGTGAAGAAAAGATGAAAGACGGAAAGTACAAAACCTGGAATGAGATGCAGAGTTCTGAAGTCGAGCGTGAAATACAAGAAACGGAGACGTCTTTGGGCCGTTTGGACATTTATTTAAAGAGGATTTATCACCTTTAACAGTGCTCACCGTCATCTCCCTCAGAGTGGGGTTTGGATTGGTCCATGCAGGTTCACGTCCTGCATTCGAGTGTTCCCCACACGCACCCGAGCCCCGCCCACTTCTCTGGACTTGGCTGTAAACGGGTCTCAAGTTCGTTCTGAAGCGTTGCCGTGGTTTTCTGAAGACGTCTGAAGTTCTGGTCTTTTCTGTAGATTTCACGTCCTGCACCAGGGCTATTCAACATAAGGCCCGAGGGCCAAATCAGGCCCTCCAAACCGATTAATCCGGCCCATGAGCCATTTTGCAAATATTGAAAAAAAATAATGTATTTAAATCTTGTTTACTGGTTTGTTTCTGGGTTAGCACTAGTTTAGTCTTAGTTTGGTCTTGGTTTAGTTCTTGTTTGATTTTGGGTCAGTCCCGGTTGGTCCTAGTCTAGTCCTAGTTTAATTCTGGGTCAGTCCTGGTTGGTCCTAGTCTAGTCCTAGTTTAATTCTGGGTCAGTCAGTGAGCATGTTTGCATTTCCACAGCTCTGACTCGTACCTTGGCCCGGTTGCGTCACCAGCGTGTCTCAGTGGCGGTAGATGAATTGATTGCCATATCTCACAAGGTTAGACTCTAAACTATTGGCGGTCCGAAAGTGAACTGTACGGGGCCTGTTTAAGGGGTCTGAGGCGGACCCTGACTGAAGTACTATCTCCCAAAGTGGTCCGGCTCACTTTTGGCTCCTGGGAACGCTTTAAGGACGAGATGATTGGGCCGTTAACCATCCACATCTCACAGCGCCACAAAGTTTGAATATGTTATGTACGCCGTGAACCCGAGCCATCTGACCGTGTGTGGTTTCTCAGACCCTCACGGCCCCTCGTTCACCATCGGCAAGGCGGTGTGGCTGCTCTGGGGCCTGGTCTTCAACAACTCGGTGCCCGTGCAGAACCCCAAGGGGACCACCAGCAAGTTCATCGTGTCCGTGTGGGCCTTCTTCGCCGTCATCTTCCTGGCCTCCTACACCGCCAACCTGGCCGCCTTCATGATCCAGGAGGAGTTCGTGGACCAGGTGACCGGCCTGTCGGACAAGAAGGTCAGTTCACAGGTCACGCACACGCACAGGCACACACGCACACACACGCACACACACACGCACACACACACGGTAGCATGGATAGCCCGCGTCATGTCCTGTATCCCTTGTTATGCTAAATTTACTTTGACAGTTTGTACTGAAACAAACCTGAAGCAAAGTGTCTAATTGTGTATGAGATTTATTTGTATGACTTTTGTGATTGATCTGTTTTGCCAAAGTTCAGTGCATAATTGTAACTACGATAAGAGAATTACGGCCACAAATATATATCACTATTTTCAGCGATTCCTTACAAAAAAAGGACAAGGTGAAAAGGCGAAATGGAACCAACCAACAGGAAGAAATGCAGTGATGAAGTTGTGGGCAGTTGTGGGGCAGGGGCAGGTTGTGGGGCAGGCTGTGGGCAGGCTGTGGGGGCAGGGCTGTGGGGCAGGTGTGGGCAGGCTGTGGGGCAGGTGTTGGTGTTGTTGCAGGTGTGCTGCTGGGCAGGTTGTGGGCAGGTGCTGGGCGTGGTCGGGCAGTTTGGGCAGGTTGTGGGCAGG
The DNA here is from genome assembly GCA_015082035.1 of Chaenogobius annularis. Classification (NCBI taxonomy): domain Eukaryota; kingdom Metazoa; phylum Chordata; class Actinopteri; order Gobiiformes; family Gobiidae; genus Chaenogobius; species Chaenogobius annularis. Next base: position 241,166 of record BJKM01000358.1, read on the forward strand.
TTGTGATGCGGACTTTCTCATGTTTCCCTGTATTTTCTTCTGTATGCAACACCTCCACAGCTACTCACCTCCCCTCCTCCTCCCCTCCTCCTCCCCTCCTCCTCCCCTCCTCCTCCCCTCCTCCTCCCCTCCTCCTCCCCCTCTCCTCCTCCCCTCTCCTCCTCACCTCTCCACTTCGTCTCTCTTCCTCCCTCTCTCCTCTCCTCCTCCTCTCCCCCTCTCCTCTCCTCACCTCACCTCCTCCTCCCTCTCCTCTTCGTCTCTCTTCCTCCTCTCTCCTCTCCTCCTCCTCTCCCCCCTCCTCTCCACCTCACCTCCTCCTCCCCTCTCCTCTTCGTCTCTCTTCCTCCCTTCTCTCCTCTCCTCCTCATCTCCCCCTCTCCTCTCCTCTCCTCACCTCACCTCCTCCTCCCCTCTCCACTTTGTCTCTCTTCCTCCCTCTCTCCCTCTCCTCTCCTCCTCTCCTCTTTATCAGTCTAATGTTTTATTAAAAGGTGCATTGCTCTATGTGCAAATGGATGTGTGTCAGTCCTGGACAGTGTTCAACATCGTTAATCGGGCCGGGTGTGGCCCGCGGGCCTTACTTTGCCCACCTCTGCTGTAGATGGTTTCCAGGACATTTGCAGATAGAGCAATGCACCTTTAATTAAAACATTAGACTGAGAAGCGGCGGGCGGAGAGCGGAGAGAGAAACAAACACTTGTTGTACTTTGACGCTGCTGTCGCTCCCTCTCTTCAGTTCTCCTCACCCACATTCCCATCGCTCTAGTCTGCTGAACGCGCTGAACGTTGCTGAACGCGGCTGAACGTGCTGAACGCGCTGAACGTGCTAACGCGCGCCTCAGTAGATACTTTCTTATTATTATTCCTGACAAAAATGAGTCTAAAGCTACTTCAGGTCGTGTGGAGTGGCGGACTGAAGGAGCGGTGGTCCGACCGGTGTTAGATGAGCCACGACGGTCTCCAACACTCACGCAGATAAACAAAAACACAAGGACAACACAGTTTGAAGTCTGAACTCTGGCTCCTGCACGAGTGGGGAGGAACCGAACCCCCCCCCCGTGTCTGTCCGTGGGAGCAGGAACCCCCCCCGTGTCTGTCCGTGGGAGCAGGAACCCCCGTGTCTGTCCGTGGGAGCAGAACCCCCCCGTGTCCCCCTGTTCTCCATTGCCTGATGTCTGCGAACGTTGCCTCGCTTTTGTTTCATTGTTTCATGTGCAAACTTTCTGCTGCTAAAGTCAACAACTCTGTGCAGCTCTGAGCGGGCAAACTGCTTTTGTGATTCTTGAGCTTTGCACAAAAATAAATGGATATTTATTGAATTGATCTGAAAAGGTGTAATTGTGATCGTTGGAACAATAACAAGAGAGTGACACATGTTTCACTGAACACAACAAATCCCGAGCGGCAACAAAAAACGACCGGCAAATATTAGGCAAAAATCTGAATAATCCACTTTAGCAGGATTATTATTATTCCACAAATGTTGCGCGAGTCGTGAGCCGAGCGTCCGAAACCGCGAAGAGCTCCGGGCGACATTCGGCAAAACAGCCAAAGACACTTAATCCGAGTCACAGACGACACTTCCTGATGCCAGCGCCGGTTCGTGGTGGTCCGGCGCAGCTCATGATCGCCGTACAATCTGCGGGGTGCTCTCCGTACCGCCCCGCAAGCCAGACGACGAAGGTGCCGCGGGGCTCCCAGGGCCTCGTCGCAGCTCCCCCCCACCAAACCCCACGCACACACACCACACACGGTCGCCATGGTAACACGGTGCCAAGCCCTGCAGGCGGCAACTTTTTGGACGTGGCGGAGTTTGCCCATGTGTGCTGGGGGCAGGAAGGAGCAGAGATCGGCGGAGCGATGTGGGGAGATGGGAGGGATGCGGGGAGATGGGGCGGCGGCGCGGGAGGGGTGGTTGCGGTGTCAGCACGAGCGCAGCCAGTGGAACGGCAGAGTGGACATAAACTGAGGATGACTGATGAGGACCCTGCTCCCTCCAGCGCTCTGGTCAGGGGGGTTACGCACACATCACATTACCGGCCCTGGTCTTTCCAAGCCTGTCCTGTCACGCTGCACTCGCACGTTAACTGGGAATCAGATTTGCTTGTTCTCCTCCTTCTGCATCGTTTCTGCTGGTTTCAGTGGAAGTCACACAGTCCAAAAACATAAAAATGTAATAAAATAAGAAAATAATATCACATAATAAATAATAATAATAATAATAATAATAATAATAATAATAATAAATAGTAATAGTAATAATAATAATCATCAATCATCATCATCATAGTAATAATTAATTAATAATACACAGACAATAATGAATAATAATAATAATAATAATAATAATAATAATAATAATAATAATAATAATAGTAATAATAATCATCATCATCATCATCATAGTAATAATAATAATAATACTACAGAATAATAATAATAATAATAATAATAATAATAATAATAATAATAATAATAATAATACATAATACATAATACTACATAATAATAACCAGAATCATAATCATAATAATACATAATACATCATGATAAAAATAATACATAATATAGCATAATAAATAATAATAATAAATAAATACATTTCATAAATTAAAAAAAGAAAAAAAAATTGACCAGACACATTGGAAATACTGGTGTTGTTTTCAGGTTTATTTATTTATTTATTTTATTTATTTATTTATTTGTCAGTTTTTCTTTTGATGTATCAGCCTTATTTAGTTCTATTTAGTTTTTGTGTGTGAGTATGAGGTGGGGGAGGGATATTTTTTTCTCTTTTTTTTGTGTGATTGTATTGTTCTTATGTTATTTTTTTGTAATATCGTACTGGTGTTCATACGTTTTAGAAATAAATTAATAACATAAAAAGTTACACAATGCACCTTTAAATAAAAAGAGCTGCTTATCATAATCGGCGCATTCCGAGTTGTATTTTGATTGACTCGTCATTCTGGATTCACTTTCAACATGAGCGATCAGATCATTCCTGTTGTCCCCCCTGCCCCTTGTCCCCGCCCACATCCCTGAGTCATACGTCTCAAAAATAAACACTGTGAATAAACAAAGGGTCCTCGCACGCTGCAGTGGGATTGAGGGATGGGTCAAATGCAGAGTTTTTCAACAGGGAGATCTGCAAATAGCACAAATACCAGACTATCTTCTTTGTATTGAGAATGATGTGTTGTTGTTGACAACGAGGGGGCCCAAGGCGCAAGTGTAGCTGCGTTGTCACATTGGTTTTACTTTCCTGCGGCGCCTGCGGTTGGAGAGCAGGATTTTCTTACAACACTTATTATATGTGTCACTTTTAGAGGCCAAGTCCAAATTCTGTGAGTGAACTGTACATTAAAGGGGGGAAATCACAGCTGGCAAATGGAATAAAGACAACCAACACCAGAACTAATTCAAAAGAAACACATTTGCACTAGTTATTGTAGTGAAAACATTATAATGTGGTTAGAATGTCCCAAAGTGAGTCAAGGATGCTAATGAAAGCCGTGTTACTGCGGGAAATAAATACTTCTGCTAAAATGAACGCATTCGTTCTGGCGTTTCTGGGAGAAGACCTCGGCGGGAAATGGAAATACCTTTTGGAAACGTCATGTAATTCATGTAAAATTGGATTCTAACAATTTATATAAGATTACTGAGATTACTTAAGTCGTCGATCACAATCAAAGAACCGTCGTACGACAAAAAAACGAACTGCGATTTGTTTCTGATGTGTTGGAATCTTGGTCTTATTATACCATTTCCCCATTGTACTTTCATTTAGTTGCTTTGGACACCAGGCTTAAACCGAAGAGTCCACCTACTGTTGATTTCCATGGAGACATTCATGTTTTTGCCAGGGATGTTCCACAGTATGGCATTTTCCATAGCGTTTCCATCTTATGTTTGTGATCGCTCTCTCTCCGCAGTTCCAGTCCCCGTACTCCTACTCCCCTCCGTTCCGCTTCGGCACGGTCCCCAACGGCAGCACGGAGCGCAACATCCGCAAGAACTACCCCGACATGCACCAGTACATGACCAAGTACCACCAGAAGGGGGTGCAAGACGCGCTGGTCCAGCTCAAGACCAAGTGAGTCCAAACAAGTGCTCGTCTCAGTGATGCTAATACTGCGTGTGTGTGTGTCTGTGTGTGTCAGACACGACTAGGGTGGGCCCCGGGGGCAAGAGAGTGGTGTAAACACTGCACCGCTAAAGAGCTGTCATCATTTGTTTTGTTGCTGCTCCTGAATGTGACTATGGTCCAGTTTGTCAGTGTATTAAATATGTTAGCTCTTGTTAGCCCAAACATCGTAAAGTATAGTATAGTAAACAATTTTGAAATATTAAAAATGATTTGTTTATACTACTGAATTCTGAATGTTGCTGTTAGCACAAAAAAAGTGCCCAGACAATTGTTTTCTCCCATCGAACAGAAACTATTCAAGGGCTTTTTTCAAGGCTGTTCAAACACTCGACTTGATCTTGACACAAGCTGCCGCGTTCCCACTGATGCTAACTTAGACAACTTGAGCCGGCAGACTTAGCAAAACAAAGCTAGCACACGTTAGCAATAGCGGTTCCCTGTTTATCGACGCTCGGCGCGCAAACCAAGACCGAAAATGCATCTGACATGGTTAAAACAACGATTGTAGAGGCGCAGAGAAGTGAAGCGAGCGCAGCGAAGGTTGAGGATAAACCAGAAGTAGTTCCCTGTTGACGCTAGCTTTAGCCACGTCTCACAGCCGTACCAACTTGCTGAGATCGACATAATGATTAAACAGTACAATTCAGGCACGATTACCATTTGGGTGACGTCAACTGAATGAATTCTAACAATATTTGAACGCGAATTACACTGAAATGCGTTGTTATACGAAGTAACATCTACAGGCGTACAGGTGGTTTGAAATAGTACGTTTGGGTGTTGGAACAAGGATCATTTGTGTGGCTAAAATAACTGGAGCTGGTTGGCAGCGGCTGACAGCGGCGTCAGTGTGGCCCCGGGGAGCTGCAGAAGGAGCTTACTATCACATGTGAGAAATGAATGAATGCGACAGCAGGGAACTGATGGATGAAGAAGTGCTTTGAGGGTCTGTAAAGGCGCCGCACGAATCCACTTATTGGAATTGTAGTCGTAGCGATATCATATTTATTTATTAATTTAACCGTTATACCGTATGCTATGGAAAGGTTGTCAATGTGGAACTTGTGTAAAAGACACATAATATGCAAAATGTACTTTATTCAGCTTTTCACTCTGTTATATTACATTACATCAGACATTACATTACTCATCAGAAAAATACCAGTTATATTCAGCTTTACTCAGCTTCATTAAAAAAAGCATTAATCCTGTTTACGAGCTTGCCTCCCTCTGAGCATCAGAAAACGCTCCCAAATTGTAGCGTCAAAGGTAGCGATCCGGAGGTCTCCTTAAGTCCATAAATCAGGGCTATTCAACATAAGGCTTGTTTACTGGTTTAATTCTGGTTTAGCACTAGTTTAGACCTGGTTTGGTCTTGGTTTAGTCCGTGATTGATTCTGCTTTAGACCTGTTTTGATCCTGGGTTGGTTCAGTCCTAGTCTAGTCCTAGTTTTCTGGGTATTCTGAGTATTTCTGTCTCCAGCCTTCATGCTTACATTAGCATGTTGGGGCACGCTAGCTTTTGTTTATTTCCCCATTGCAATTCCCTCTTCTGCCAGTTGATGGCGTGCTACCACCAAATCCAGATGAGGGAACGCCTGACTGAGAGCGAGTCGTATGTGCTTTTCATTACATGGATCATTTCCAGTTCTAAAACATGAGATGCCACAGCAAAGATAAGAGCACGTTGCTAAATGCTAAATGCTAAAAGCGTGTCCCGTGTTGGTCAGGACTCACACATTAGGAAGACCCGGAGCCAAGATGTCGGCCCCAAAAATGACCACTCCCTCCGGTTCTCGTAGTCACACGTCCGACACAAGTCCAGTTTTCCCCAGCCCACCCTGAAGACCGGCGCTGTCACAACCGCTCCCATCTCCCTGACGCTCACCAGACCCGAGCGTCATCATCTGCGCCTGCTACTGTAAACAAACACGATCGTCTCGCCACGGAAAGCCCCCCCGGGGGGACGAGTGAGCGAAGGAAAACTCACCAAAACGCCGCCTATTATAGCATGTGCCAAAAGCGGAGACGCTCATTTGTTTTGCCACCTGAGCGCGCGCTAACGGTGGGACGCTAGCGGTGCGACGCTAGCTGTGCTTTCTGGAACGCTTGTTAGTTCGGAGTCGTTGATCTGAGGGGCCGTTTCTCCCCCAAACTTCTTCCTCCTGTTTTAGCAATTACCGTATTGATGTGGCTGAAGGGAAGTAAGAAGAGGCTTTTCCAGCTTTTTTTTTCTTTTTTTTTTTTATACATTAGGATTTGTTTATGCGTTCCAAGCGGCGTAATGATCGGCCGGCTCTGAATGATAAGTGGATTTCGACAAGAACAAGTAAAGCAGATTCCAGATGTCAGTCCAATAAGACCTCATTTGAGTAGATTTATCCCCTTTAGATTTGCAATTATCCGCATAGCGCAGTGGGAAAGTGGGTTTAGTTCCCCCACCCCCACCACGACCCCGTCGCTGGAGGGTTGCTGGTTCAAACCACGCTCAAGTGAAAAGCAGTAGCAGTTTGGTCTTTCGGCAGTGATATCACAATCTTCAAAATTATGCTTGAATAATGAATTACAAATAAGAAAAAAAAGAAAAAATACACTTTTTTACTGAAAAAAACTGTGAACTGGTTGGATTTCTTTTCAAAGGTCAAATAATAATACAAACTTGGAATAACTACACCTTAATTAGCCTTTAATTCATAAAGAACAAATTATTTATTATTCTTTTTATTATTTAAGAAGATTCAGAATTGGTAACTAAGCGAGATACTGCAGGTGAAACTGGAAACAAATCAGAAAATGTTTTCTTGTAGTTTATTTCATCATGTAATGTTTTCATGTATAAATGATATTATAATAACCTGAAAAACTGATAGTGCATATTACATTATTTTGTTTAGTTTTGTTGACAAATTAGATACAAAAGAAAAATACAGAGGGGGTTTTGAATGTCTTATTTAATATTTGAGTAAACTAGATTTGACTGAAAATTGGCATAACATTTTCTGTAAATAGAGAAATAAAATAAATCCAAAAGTAAACTTTGAAATTGTTTGCCCGGTGAAATTACTTTCCGGCCTTTTGTCTGTCATCGCGTCCCTCCAGAGTAAATATTCATGTCCTCCGGGGGGCGCCGCGCTCTCCTCTGTCATTATTCTGCGCGGACAAGCCCGATCCCCCGTAAGCAGCTCCATTTGTATGTGAGCTGACAGCGGTCCCCCTCCCTCCGGTCCCAATAGTCCCGGCTCAGCACAAACCCACGGCTGATAGATGGGACCTAAAGCAAACACAATGGAGCGGTCAGCTGGTGGACAAGGTCGTTTGTGCGGCAAATCACGCCCGATAAATCCTGGTTTAGATCTGCTTTAGATCTAGAATAGGCTTGGTTTGGATCTGCTTTTATCATAGTCGTACTTTTAATCGGGGACGGGTTATCGGTTATCGATCATGGTTTCCGAGTCGCACAATATCACCTGCGCAAAACGTGTGTGTGTTTGTTGTTTGCACTGTGGATTCGCTTCGTGAAGAATACATGACTGACTTGGAATTCCCCATTCCTTGTACTTGTACTTGTACTTGTACTTGTATGTACTTGTACGGAATACCTGCTGCCTGCAAGCTCGTCCCAAGGGCTCGTCCCAGTGGCTCGTCCCAAGGGCTCGTCCCAGTGGCTCGTCCCAAGGGTCGGCTTCGTCCAGTCGGTCGTGGCTTCGTCCAGTGTGTCGAAGGGCTCGTCCCAAGGGCTGTCCCAGTGGCGTCGCTCACAGCTGCTTGCTCCCAAGTGGCTCGTCCAGTCCCAAGGGCCTCGTCCCAGTGCGCTCGTCCCAAGTGGCTCGTCCCAAGTAGCTGCTCTACGTCTTCCCAGCTTCAGGGGCTTGTCCCAAGGCTGTCCCAATGGGTCTCGTTCCCTTGGTGGACGCAAAGGGCTTCGTCCCAGTAAGCTCGTTCGTCCAGTGGGGCTCGTCGCTTAGGTGGCTCGTTCCAAAGGCCTCGTTCCAATTGCTCGTCCAATGGCTCGTCCAGTGGGTTCTCCCCAGTCGGCTCGTCCCAATGGTTGTCCCAATGGGTTCCCTCCAGTGGCTCGTCCCAGTGGCTCGTCCCAGTGGCTCGTGGCTCGTCCCAGTGTGTCCGCTCCCAATGTCCCAATGGTTCTCCCAGTGGCTCGTCCCTGTGGCTCGTCCAATGGCTCGTCCCAGTGGCTCGTCCATGTTCGTCTTCGTCCCAGTGCTCGTCCCAGTGGCTCGTCCCTGTGGCTCGTCCCAATGGCTCGTCCCAATGGCTTCCCAATGTTAAGTTAAAGTGACGTATGACAGGTTTTTAAGATTTTCTAAATTTGACTTTATTTGGTGTGTTTATATCTGTTTTACATATAAAAGATAGTTTTACACCAATTGAGCAGGTATTTGTGGAGAAAACTCCAAGAAAGAAGAAGGAGAAAATCTGTAGAAAAGGACAGGAAGTGACATCACACCAGGGACACTCAGGGTCTAAATGTTAAATCCAACAAAATAAAGTCGCTCTCATATATTTTTATTTGTAAAAAAATAAAAATAATAATTGACATTAGATGAGTTTTGGCCCAGTGTTTTCTGGGTAATTTCCTAGTGTGATGTCATCAATTACAAACAGGAAGTGAAATAATTAACCTAACAACTGTGCTATTCTGGGATCACATTTTTTTTAATAATTTTAGCAAAATTCAAAACATATTTATATTAACTGCATTTTTGTTCAATGAGTCGTCCGACCTGTAGGGGGCACTCTAAGGCAATAAGTGTGCGTCGCCGGTGGTGTAGTGAGATAAGGCGTTGCACATGTGTGGTTGTTACTACCTCTGCGTCGGGGGTTTGCTTCCCGCCCTCAACCGTTTACCGAATGTCTCCACCAATTTCACACTACAGCTGTCCTGTCAAATAGAAATGAAGCTGATTTTTGGCACTGATATATATCTGTATTTTCCTGCTCTGCCTCAGTCCGTGTGCCCGTGTGTCAGTCTCAGTTTATCCTCAGATTTGTCTTTTTAAACAAACAAATGAGTAAAAGTCGAAATAGGCTTGAGTTATGTCTGTATGTTTACGCAATCATGTCACAACTTGATTCATATCCCAGATAAATATGAATGAATTTGGACTTCACTATCAATCTGTGGTTCTTGCATTTGATTTTGAGATCTTAGTATCGGATCGGCAAATATCGGTTATCGGCCACATCAGCCAGACAAAGACTGCATTTCGGTATCGACTCAATAATGAACAAAGACTTAATTCATGATGAACATGTCGTTTATTAAAATGATTCAGGCTTACTAACGACTTAATGAACACCCTAATCCTAACTCCTTAATGACCTGGTTTATGGGTGGTTTAGTCCTAATTAAACCTGGATTTCTGGTTAAATCTAGGTTAATTTCGGGTTTAGTCCTGGTTTTGTCACAGTAGGTCGGGCTTAGGCCTAGTTCAGGGTGCGTTCACACTTGCCCTGGTTTGGTTCTGGTCTGAGCCCAGTTTGACTCCTGATGTAGACTTGGTTTAGTCCTGGTCTAGCCCTGGTTTAGTCCTGGTCTAGCCCTGGTTTAGACCTGGTCTAGTCCTGGTTTAGACCTGGTCTAGTCCAGTAGAGCGCACCCTGAGCCGTAGAGACCTCAGTCATATATTGTTCCTTGGCTGACGTGCCTGGGATACGGAGCTTAAATCATCTGGGACAAACTAAATGCTGATTACGGCTTCCCTAAAAGTACCATCGATCTTAAACTTTAGCTCAGACATCAATGAGTAGCGTTTATGATAATGGAGTTTATCTGACCACGGCTTTATGTACCAGAGAAGTGCGTCATGGGCGGGCCCGGGACCTGGAGCGGAGCCAGAGCAAACTCAAGCAGGAGATGATATAAAGCCAACATAAAAACTGTGTGTGTGCTTAGGGGGTTTAATGCCATGCTGTGGAGCATTCCACACAACACAATATTGGGGAAAAGCATCAAGCACAAGGCCGTGGACCCCCTGAGTCCACCGCCTGCTCTTCTGGACAGTATAAAGAAGCTGGACAGAACCTTGGCCCCTCATATTTCAGAACTTAAAATAATGTATAGTACGTACCAAAAAACACTCATCACTCTCTATTGGTCGGGCGTTCCCTCATCAGAATGTTTGTTAGCACCCATTTTTGATGTATATATTTAAGGGTCATTATTGCAAAGTTACGCAGGCAAAACATATCATGTATTTTCGAGAAGAAAAAAAATGGAATGAAATAAAATGCTAGAAGGATTAGCCTTATGCTATACACCTCCCACCAGAAAAGTTACATGATGCCCCTTCAATAATCACAGTGGGGCAAACTCTCTTCCGCCCCCTGCTGTTGGAAAGCGCTGACCCGTGCCCGCGCTGTGTTGCAGTAAGCTGGACGCCTTCATCTACGACGCGGCCGTGCTGAACTACATGGCGGGGCGGGACGACGGCTGTAAGCTGGTCACCATCGGCAGCGGGTACATCTTCGCCACCACAGGCTACGGCATCGCGCTGCAGAAGGGCTCCTACTGGAAGAGGCTCGTCGACCTGGCCATACTCGGCATCATCGGAGACGGTCAGTCCACTGTTTTATGGCTATATATTATGCTAAACTTTATACTAAATAAATGTATAAAGGCCCAGTGCAGGTGCTTCCACTGTGCAGTTTTCAGTCTGTCATTACTCTTCAGTACCAGGACCATTCCCTCACTGCTCCCCTGTGTCCACTCCTCCTCTCTCTGTTGCTGCCCCCTCATCCTCACTGTGAGCTGGGGCATGGAGGACCACTGCAGAGCCCCGTGCACACCTACTCATCCACGAGCCAATCAGACAGACCGTGCGCATGGGCCTGTACACAATGAGAACCTGCTGGAGTAGTTCATCTTGGTCTCTATCACAACATATTCAAACAAAACACGTTGCTTCGCTTTGATTTTGGACAGAATTGAGACAAGGGACATTGGCCAGTTAGCTTGCAAATGGTGAAATTACTGCGTTTAAACAGAGCTTTTCAACCTCCAATGGGTCCTCGAAGCGCTCTACGTCAAGAGGCCACTCACATAGTCTCAAAAACATCACGTAACATCACCTTCTGCGTCCGAAACATAACGAGTTATGAGAGAATTTTGCACTGGTCTCTATTTTAAAGTCAAAGACAATTTCACTCTTACAGCTCACACTCAAGTCATTAAGGCTTATTCGGGTCCCGCCACCTCGTTCTCAGGTGCCTCATTAGCCTTTGCACGGGTATGATTCCTGCCAAGGTCTCATGAGACTTTTGTAGACTGAAGGGAAGTTGTATCTCAGACCAAAAGTTCCTGTTAATCAACACTGCAGGCACTCTAAATCTGGTCTGCAATCGCCTGTGCATCTTTCATCTAAAAGCCACATGTCACAGGTTTGAAGACAGTGAAGCGAAGCAAAAACAACAACAACAAAAACGGGAGAAGGGGTTGGCTATAAAAAGGAGAGCAGGATCCATGCATTTTTATTTCTTTTTTTTTTAAGATTGAGAATGAAAACCCTTCTTTGAACAGGAATGACTAATTATTACTAATATGGCAGAAATCAAACCAGTCAAATGCTAATGAGGCACTTGACAGGTCTGAGATGGAGGTGGCCAGACCTCAAGGAGGCCCCAATGACCCAAGCCGTACAAGTGAAACAGTAAGGGGGCAAGTTTCAGTTGTAGCTCCTGTGCTTGGACCATTATCAATTTGAGCTCAGGAGACTATAGCTTTGAAACCTTGGACCACTTACGTAGACCTGTTCATGCATCTTGGCAAATTCTGTATTTTTTTCCTCACGCTCTATCATGTGTTTTATAAAAGTGCACTGCCCTCTTTATAGAATGTATAGAACGTGACTCTGGCTCGCCCTGCTAAGCATCTAAGGTTCAATTCTCAGCTTCCTCCCCTCTTCCAGCACCTCTCTTCTCTCCATCACACCCCTGCCTTCCACCATTACGCTCTATTTACCAGTTCATCCCTCCTCCAGTATTCCATCACTGTCCCACACACACACACCCCCCCCCTGCGCCCACCCACCCACCTCATCACGAGCCCATCACCGAGCGGACGTGCACGCGCGTCCGTCTCGGGAGAACCTGCAGATTATTGACTCCGGCGGGCTTGGTTTGGTCCACTCGGGAATCCACAGAGCGTGAAAACATGCGTGGTCCAGATTGGGTCAGAGATGTTGCGGCCCGTGTTGACCTGATGGAATGGAAGTGGACGATCAGGAGGTGATCGGCAAGTAGCCCAACGGTCACCCAAACCCACGAGCCACGTTTCAGCTGGAGATTTGAATCGAGAACTCATGACAATTGATAGAAACCAGCGCACCTTTTTTTTATATCATATTCTATTTCTGTTGTTGTGCTCGTTGAAATATTCACGTTCGCCCTTGCCCACTTTTCCTCGATCCTGTCCTGTCCAATAAAGCCTGTAGGCGTTATTGGACAGGACAGTGCAGCGGGTTGAGACATCGCGGCAAATAGTTGCAATCGAACTCACCACCCGGGGGGCCAGGCCTCTTGGCAGGCATGTGTGCTATCGACTTCGACGATCAAGCGGCGCACCTGAACCTTCTTTCTCCTCCTTTTCCCCCCCGTGGATCGGGAACCTGCTCGTTTTGCTTTAGTTTGATTGACTTTTGCATTCACCTCGTTCAGGAAGCTTCCATTGTCCGCGGCCCTTTTTCCGGTTGTGCGACGGCTGCCGATCTCAACAGGAAAGAAGTTCTACACAGACCTCAGAGCCGTTTTCCAGAGAAAGGGTGCATTGCTGACGTGTTGGCGCGCATTACGAACGTTGAACATTTGACACAAATCAACCTGCTTTACATTATATTTCAGTGGTTATACTTTTCTCCACTTAACCAGAACTGACATAACAAGTGACGGTAACCAGGGAAGCTGCCGGAGGGAAAGGTGGAAAGCCAAACGTCACAACAGTCTCTTAGCGTTACAAAACTGTTGCTTTCACCAACAGAAAGTTGGAAAAAAAAATAAAAAATCTAACTGTCAGTAAAGACAAGCAGATGAACCAACTGGAACTCGGCAAATTAATTACAGTTTCAAAGCATCCCCTGTTTAAACCCTCCTCCTCGACAAAAGAACAGAGGGAAAAAGAGCACCCTTGAGGAGAACCACAGAGAAGGTGAAATCCGACTCGAATAGATCATATTTTGACAAATTTGGAACTACTGTTTAAAAAAGAAACAATTAAAAGCATGGATCTTTGCGTAAGAGAAAGAAAAATTGAGGAAGTAAGTTGAAATCGCTAAGGCCTTTTTTGATTACTTCTTAATTACTACTCTACTAGTTGTACTACTACTATTACAGTTTTCCCACATTTGCGACTCTGTGAATGGAAGTGAAGCTGCCCTAGCTACTGTTGTCATGCAACCTCACTACTCTGCGCCATTGCACCACTCAGTAACAACTTGTCAAAGAGTGAGTTTAAAGATTAAAATATTATGAGTTTTTTTTTTCTTTTTTCGTTCTTGAGAGCGTAAAACAACCTGAACCTGGCCCCATCAGCTGCCGCCACTGTCTGTCTGAGACCACTCACCCCGGGCCGGTCGGGGTCCATCTTTTATTTACGGGTAGTTCCTGTTTCACCTCTGGAACCTGTATCTAAAATCTATACACGGACTTTTTCTCTTCTCCTTTACCCTTTACTTCTACTGCTCCTCTGAAAAGTACTGCAGACGAGGAGAGGATTACACAGTCCTAGTAACAGTATTTTAAAAGTTGTAGTAGTTGTGGGAGTGACCGTAGTGGTAAAATTTGCAACGCTTACGACGACTTAGATAATAGAATGTCCCGTGTAAAGAACAAAAGATGCTGTCGTTCATGCCCTGAGATGGATGTATTTCTTGTTTTGTTTTATCAGTTCATATTTTGCGTGTCCTTGTGCCTTTTAAACACACACTGCGAATCTAATCACAATATTTGTCACAATTAGATTATTTTCCCCCAAAATCGTGCCGCACTAATTTACACTAACGACGAGTAGAACTGTGGATTTAAATCTTGAAATGAATCCAAGAGAAATAAAGCAGACGAAAGATGAAAATGTTTCAAATTAAAGCGAACGGCATCGTGTAAGAGAGAGGGGAGGGGAGAGAGAGAGAGAGAGAGAGAGAGAGAGGAGAGAGAAGGGAGAGGAGGAGAGAGAGAGAGAGAGAGAGAGGGGAGAGAGAGAGGGAGAGAGAGGAGAGAGAGAGAGAGGGAGAGAGAGGGGGGAGAGAGAGAGAGGGGGGAAGGGAGAGAGAGGGAGAGAGAGAGAGAGAGAGAGAGAGAGAGAGAGAGGAGAGAGAGAGAGAGAGAGAGAGGAGGAGGGGGAGAGAGAGAGAGAGAGAGAGAGAGAGAGAGGAGAGAGAGAGAGAGAGAGAGAGAGGAGGAGGGAGGAGAGAGAGGAGAGAGAGAGAGGAAGAGAGAGAGAGAAGAGGAGGGAGGAAGTGAGAGAGAGAGAGAGAGAGAGAGAGAGAGAGAGAGAGAGAAGAGGGAGAGAGAGAGAGAGAGAGAGGGGGAGAGGAGAGAGAGGGAGAGAGAGAGAGAGAGAGAGAGAGGGGGAGGAGAGAGAGAGGGAGAGAGAGAGAGAGATGAGAGGGGAGAGAGAGAGAGAGAGAGGGAGAGAGGGGGAGAGAGAGAGAGAGGAGAGGTGAGAGAGAGAGAGAGAGAGAGAGGAGAGAGATGAGGGGGAGGGAGCGAGAGGGGAGAGAGAGAGAGAGAGAGAGAGGGGAGAGAGAGGGAGAGAGAGAGAGGAGAGAGAGAGAGGAGAGAGGAGAGATAGAGAGAGAGGGATAGAGAGAGAGAGAGGGAGAGGGGGAGAGAGAGAGAGAGAGAGGTGGAGGGAGGAAGAGAGGGAGAGAGAGGAGAGAAGGGGGAGGAAGGGAGAGAGAGAGGGAGAGCGAGAGGGGAGAGCGATGAGAGAGAGGGGAAGGGGAGAGGGAGAGGAGAGAGAGAGAGAGAGAGGGGAGGGAGAGAGAGAGGGAAGAGAGAGAGAGAGAGAGGGGGAGGGAGGAGAGAGGGAGAGAGAGGGGACGGGGAGAAGAGAGAGGAGGCGAAGAGAGAGAGGGAGAGAGAAAGAGAGAGGGAGGAGAGAGAGGGGAGAGAGAGGGAGAGATAGAGAGAGAGAGGAGAGAGAGAGAGAGGAGGAGAGGGAGAGAGAGAGAGGGGGGAGGGGGGGAGAGAGAGGAGAGCGAGAGGTGGAGGGGGAAGAGAGAGGGAGAGAGAGAGGAGGGAGGCGGAGAGAGAGGGGGAGGGGGAGAGAGAGAGAGAGGGCGAGAGAGAGAGGAGAGAGAGAGAGAGGAAGAGAGAGAGAGAGAGAGAGAAGAGAAGAGGGAGAGAGAGGAGAGATAGAGAGAGAGGAGAGAGAGAGAGAGGGAGGGAGGGAGAGAGAGTGAGAGAGAGAGAGGGAGGGAGAGAGGAGAGAGGAGGGGAGAGAGGGAAGAGAGTGAGAGAGGGAGGGAGGGAGGAGAGGAGGGAGAGAGAGGGAGAGAGAGTGAGGAGAGGAGGGAGGAGAGAGAGGAGGAGAGAGAGAGGAGAGAGAGGGAGGGAGAGAGAGGAAGAGGGAGAGATGTAGAGGGAGGAGGGAGAGAGAGGGAGAGAGAGAGGAGGAGAGGGGTAGAGAGGGGAGAGAGAGGGAGAGAGAGAGGAGAGAGAGAGGGAGGGATGAGAGAGGAGAGAAGGGAGAGAGGAGGTGGGGAAAGGAAGAAAAAGGGAAAAAAAAAAGGGGGGGAAGAGAAAAAAAGGAAAAAAAAGGGAAAGGTACGAAAGGAAAAGGGGGGGAAAAAGGGGAAGAAGGGAAGAATAAGGGGGGGAGGAGAGCGAGGAGGGAGGAAAGAGAGAGAGAGAAGGGGAGAGAGAGACGCGCTAAGTGCGTGGGCAGACAGGGTTTCGGGGCTCTACAACGGAGCGTCGGTTAATTTTCAGCTTATTCGTCCCTTCCTTCTTCATGCTTCCTCTTGCACTCTTGGGCCCTCTTCCCGCCCTGGGCACCTTCTCCCCTCCTGGCATCTGTATGCAACCTCTGCTCTCCTGCCTGCCTTCCCTCCTGCAACCTCCTGCCTCCCTGCTCCTGCACTCCCTCTCAACCTCCTGCACTCCTGCACTCCCTGCCTCCCTCACCTCCCTGCACACCTCCCTCACCTCCCTGCACCTCCCTGCCACCTCCCTCCCTGCACCTCCCTCCACCTCCCTCCACCTCCCTGCACCTCCCTGCACCTCCCTGCACCTCCCTGCACCTCCCTCCCTCCACCTCCCTGCACCTCCCTGCTCCGCACCTCCCTGACTGAACGAGGGAGCGAGTCGTCCGTCCAAAGATGAGGCGAAACTTGAAACCGTCCTCGGGTCTCAGCTTCCTTTTTACGGACAACATTTCGCGGACTTTTTCCACCATTCAAAAGACAGGATTTGTTTTTTCGCTGCTACGGCAACGGCGCTCAGTCCGTGCTCAGGGTTCTAGTTCATTCCCGAGTCCGGGTCTGGGGCCCTAGTGGCACCAATGGGAAAGGCAGCGGTACAGAATGTAAATAAAAGTAAATGACATGTTTCCAAATCTCTCTAAAATGGAATGAAACCGTAATAACTTGGCGAGACTGAGACGAGGTGCGAGACTTTGGCGCCGCTCATCTTTTCTCGCTGTGTTCTTGCCGCCTGCAGGTGAGATGGAGGAGCTGGAGGCGCAGTGGCTGACCGGCATCTGCCACAACGAGAAGAACGAGGTCATGTCCAGTCAGCTGGACATCGACAACATGGCGGGGGTCTTCTACATGCTGGCCACGGCGATGGGCCTGTCCATCCTCACCTTCATCTCCGAGCACCTGTTCTACTGGAGGCTGCGCTACTGTTTCACCGGCGTGTGCACCGGGAGGCCTGGCCTGCTCTTCACCATCAGCAGGGTGAGGAGCCGGCACGGGGCGCAAAACATGTGCACAGCATCCTGTAACCCAGGCAACACAAACGTAACAACAGTTATTCAGAAGAAAGGTCAAGTAGGAGCAGTAAAAGTATGTATAGTAGTATTAATGGATAGAAGGTTACTTGGTGGCATGAAGAGTAAGACTAGAGAACCCTTATTTATGTTGTCGTAAGCCGTTGTGGTTGGCGTGGCAACATCAAGTGATGACAACAACATGAGAAACTGGAGAAATACCAAGGGAGGAGTGGAGGAGTGAAGGAGTAGATGAGGAGTGAAGGAGTAGATGAGGAGTGGAGGAGTGGGGGAGTGAGTGAAGGAGTGAAGGAGGAGTGGGGGAGTGAAGGAGTGAAGGAGTGGGGGAGTGAAGTGAGAGTGAAGGAGTGAAGGAGTGAAGGAGTGAAGGAGTGAAGGATGAAGGAGTAAGGAGTGAAGGAGTGAAGGAGTGAAGGAGTGGGGGAGTGAAGGAGTGAAGGAGTGAAGGATGAGAGAGGAGGAGAAGAGGAGGAGTAGAGGAGGAGTAGAGGGAGGGAGTAGAGGAGAGGAGTAGAGGAGGAGTAGTATGGAGGAGTGAAGGAGTGAAGGAGGAGAGTAGAGGAGTGGAGTAGATGAGGAGTGGAGGGGAGTAGGAGGGAGGGAGTAGAGGAGTAGAGGAGGAGAGTAGGAGGAGGAGTGGTGGAGGAGTAGAGGAGGAGTAGAGGAGGAAGTAGAGGAGGATAGAGGAGGAGTAGAGGAGTAGAGGAGGAGTAGAGGAGTAGAGGAGGAGTAGAGGAGAAGAGGAGGAGGAGGAGGAGGAGTAGAGGAGGAGTAGAGGAGTAGAGGAGGAGGATAGTAGAGGAGAGTAGAGGAGGAGATAGGGAGAGGAGAGTAGAGGAGGGAAGGAGGAGTGGAGGAGGAGTAGAGGAGGAGAAGAGGAGTAGAGGAGGAGTAGAGGAGGAGTAGAGGAGGAGAGGAGGAGAAGAGGAGGAGGAGAGGAGTGGAGGCTTCAGCAGATCCCTGGATAGACCTCAGACAGCGTAACCCTTTTTTTTGTACTGATGTTTTTAAAGAAAGAGAAGATCTTCATACTTGAGGAGATATTGCACATGTGAATGAGGAGAAATGATACATGAAGTACTTAAACACAGTAATGACGAGAATGAGCCGTGTATTATGTTCGTACTTTAAACCCAAACGCCACCGAAGCTGAGAAGAGGAATGAAAGAAATACACGAGTGGCAGGTGCACCTCCTTTCCTCAAGAACACGGCCTAGACTCGATTTGTCTGAGGTTTAGGACTTCAATCTCCCAGAGCTAAACTTGGACTGGTGTTTATTTTCAGAATCTCTTCTATAAAACACATTTTAGTTTTAATAACGATCAAATACCCAAAAAATGCTCTACGGTTTGACCATGCGCCTAAAGCTGCAATCTGTAAGTTTATGTATTTATTTAAACTTATTTTTTTTAAATTAGTAGATGTCCCGTCCCCCTGACTTTGAGCAGAGTTGCCTCTCCACAGATCTGCTCTGTAACTTGGCCCATTGGCACCACGTCCTTTCCTCCATGGAGACAGTGTAATGCCCCCAACATATCCGCCGGCGCTGCCTCTTCTCGACCGCATTCCGTACTTACTCTTTACCCCGTAAACTCCGTCTCTCCGCATTAAAGGCGCGGCCCGATCCCTGATGACTTCACGCACGTTCAGCCCGTTGCGGTCGAACCCAGTCACATGCCACCGAAACGAGTGCCACCTCAGATTCATCTCTCCACTGTCCTTTCCACGACCCTCCGTATCTGCCTCCTCTCCGCTATCGGCCCGAGCGGGCTTTGCCAAAACTGCGTCCGCCCCGCCCGCCTTCCAATAAGCCCGGCCAAATCGCGTTACCGCCCGTTCGCGTCGACATTCCGTAACGCCGGCCGAGCTTGGCTTACTCTACTTTTAAAAACGCACACAGGCTTGTAGAGACTGGCGCGTGTGTGTCGGTGTTTGCATCTGTTCGCGCCGGGCGTGAACGAGACCAAAGGGAAAGTGCCGTGTCGTTTAGCTGGCAAATGGCACCGTGTCGTTGCGGTTACGGAAGTAGAAGGATGTTTGTGCCGGCGGCAAACAAGCGCCCAATGGATGTCAAGACTGCGCCGGACCAGAGACTTTGGTGTGGACGAGAGACTGTAAGGAACATTCGTGTGAGGGGCTAAAGGCAGGGTTTTTATGGCCGGATTTTTACATTTTTTATACCAAAATATTGATATTCTGTACTCGCACATTTTTGGTGACGAGGAGAAATATAGTGCAACTTGCAACCTAACCACTAAGCCCCCTGAAAATGCAGAGTAGGGCTTAGTGCGTACTTGTAGGGTCTTGTAGGGGTTAGCCCTTGTTGTAGGGTTAAGGTCTTAGGGTTGTCGTGTTTTGACCTTGTTATAGGATTAAACTGTAGGGTTTAGGTCTTGTTGTAGGGTTAGACCTTTGTTGTAGGGTTAGACCTTTGTTGTAGAGGTTAGGGCCTTATTTTAGGGTTATGACCTTTGTTGTAGGGTTTAGGGCTTTGTTGTAGAGTTCAGGCCCTTGTTGTAGGGTTATGACCTTGTTATCGGGCTAGACCTTTGTTGTAGGGTTAGACCTTTGTTGTAGAGGTTAGGGCCTTATTTTAGG
Organism: Chaenogobius annularis; assembly: GCA_015082035.1. Lineage (NCBI taxonomy): Eukaryota > Metazoa > Chordata > Actinopteri > Gobiiformes > Gobiidae > Chaenogobius > Chaenogobius annularis. The sequence continues at coordinate 260,885 of BJKM01000358.1, forward strand.
GTTATGACCTTGTTGTAGGGTTATGACCTTGTTGTCGGGTTAGACCTTTGTTGTCAGGTTAGACCTTTGTTGTAGGGTTAGACCTTTGTTGTAGAGGTTAGGGCCTTATTTTAGGGTTATGACCTTGTTGTAGGGTTATGACCTTGTTGTCAGGTTAGACCTTTGTTGTAGGGTTAGACCTTTGTTGTAGAGGTTAGGGCCTTATTTTGGGGTTATGGCCTTGTTTTCGGGTTAGACCTTTGTTGTAGGGTTAGACCTTTGTTGTAGGATTAGACCTTTGTTGTAGGGTTAGATCTTTGTTGTAGGGTTAGACCTTTGTTGTAGGGTTAGACCTTTGTTGTAGGGTTAGACCTTTGTTGTAGAGGTTAGGGCCCTTATTTAGGGTTATGACCTTGTTGTAGGGTTATGACCTTGTTGTCAGGTTAGACCTTTGTTGTAGGGTTAGACCTTTGTTGTAGAGGTTAGGGCCTTATTTTGGGGTTATGACCTTGTTTTCGGGTTAGACCTTTGTTGTAGGGTTAGACCTTTGTTGTAGGGTTAGACCTTTGTTGTAGGGTTAGATCTTTGTTGTAGGGTTAGACCTTTGTTGTAGGGTTAGACCTTTGTTGTAGGTTTTAGGGCCTTATTGTAGGGAGCACTTTTTAGTCCACCTAGGAAAGGAAGTGTGACCTTGACCGGAGGCTCAGATTCTCCATGAATCACGAGAATGAGAATCGTGTTTCATTGCTGGTTCTTTTGAGTCTCCTACATCATGTGACCTACATCAAGATTTAAAGGTCACTCTGTAACTTTTGTGGCGTTGTAGGAGGGTCCGGCACGTGCTTGTCTCCATGGACATGTTATCGCTTTGCCTGGAATTTCCCACAGTACGGCATTCTACGTATAAATTGCCATGGTGATGCTGCCACGCCATGTCACAGGTCAGCTCTGTGGAGAGGCAAGCCTGCACAAGCTAAAGAATACATGTTTTTGAAAAGCACTCAAATAAATGCAGGAATGAAAAGTGAAATGCCATATTGTGGAACATTCGCATTCACATCGTCGTGGGAAACCTCGCCTGCCGTCGCCGGGCCGATTCCCCTCGAACGCCCCGCGCCCCCCGTCCCACCGGCAGAAGTTTTAAAACCGCCTCACGTTTCTAATACAGATGACAGACCCTTACGCGGACATGGGGGGGAAAAAACAAAACATTCCCAGTGTCCTCCATTATTCATACGCGTGTCTGTGTGCGCTGTTATTCCGGACGAGCTGCGACATTTCACACATTAACTGTTCGAACAAAGCCCCGCGCGCCCGTCTGGGGCGGGGGCGGGGGCGGGGGCGGGGGCGGGGGGGCTCCGCTGAGAACATGGCCTTGCACTCAGGGCCCTCGCTCAGCTGACATCATCGGCTAAAGTTAATTTCAGGAGCGGATTTCGAAACTGTGGCGAGTGTTCGAGAGAGAGAAAAGGAGGTTAGACTAGTGCAATGGAGAAGAAGGCGGGAGCACTGTTACGTTTGTCGAAGGGAGGAACGTTGGCGCTTGGACCCCGGCGGGTCGGGATTTTTGGTGCGTTTCGGTTGTGAGAAGAAGGCATGATGGAAGAGAGAGAGAGCCATTAGAAAGATGGAAAACATTCAGAAGACAATCTGACATTTTTCATTAATTTTGACATTATAAGCAGCAATATTGAGCTAAAAAGACTTAAAGCGCCCCCTACAGGTCAGACGACTCACTGAACTAAAATGTAAAGATAGTTAAGATAAATATAGTTTGAACGTTGCAAAAATTATAAAAATGTTATCACAGAAAAGCAAATTTTTTTGGTTTATTATTTCACTTCCTGTTTGTAATTGATGACATCATAGTAGGAAATTACCCAGCAACCACTCAGCCAAAACTCATCTAATAAAACTATATGAGAGCAACTTTATTTTGTTGAATTAATGTTTAAAATGTCGAGATTTTTATTTTTATTTTGTGTAAATTCTGCATAAACTTTGGCTGGACTGAGTGTCCCTGCTGTGATGTCACTTCCTGTCATTTTCTACAGATTTTTCAATGTTTTCTCCACAAATACCTGCTCGATTGTTGTAAAACTACAAGTGATATGTACAACAGGTACAAATACTCAGAATAAAGTCAAAATGAGAACATCGTAAAAACCTTACATACGGCACTTTAATATTAGAAACAGAACGGATAGGCCACGCCTCTTCACAGTGGCGTCTCAAAACGTGACATTTTTCACCTTGCGTTTGACCTGGAGTCTGTTTCTTTTGAAAACTGTGAACACTTCATTTTTCTGAGCCACAGGATTATAACTTTGAGTAATGAGGGAACGCAATTATAATACGATTAAAAGCTCAAAAAGTCGATTTCACACAATATGCCCTCTTTAAACTAATCCCTGAGAGGAAAGAACAAAGCTAATATAGTTTAAAATTTGAACAAAAGGATGATAGTACTGATGTGGATAAGAATAAAACTGTGCTGCATCAATACACACGACTGCGCCAATCGCTTTGTTCAAATCACAATTAATCACTCTTTTGGCGTATTAATGCCGTTTGCAACGCAATAACAGCTGTAAATCAAAGAGAAAAAAGATTTGTCTGTTTATACAGATTGCCAGGTAGAACCAAACGCTAACTCAACCCTCCCTTTCCCTGTGCGGCAGGGCATCTGGAGCTGTATCCACGGCGTGCACATCGACATGAAGAAGAAGTCCCCGGAGCTGGACTTCAGCCCCCAGGCCAACATGCTGCACCTGCTGAAGTCGGCCAAGTCCATGGCCCTGTCGTCGCCCAAGCGCAACACCGTGCTGCTGCAGCCCAGCATCCTGGACATGATGAAAGGTATCGCTGAGCGCGCGCCCGGTCACGATCTTATCGCTTGGAGAACGTGTGGGAGGTATTTCGAAAACTGTCCGATGTCCAGCACGTCAGCATCGGGTGAGAGGAGAATCTAGAGTTTCGAGTTTCGAGAGTGCTTCATAGCAATAGTACTATGCGCTGCGGGCTCCCAACTGCTTACACAGTCTGTGCGCTGCGGGCTCCCGACTGCATGCACAGTCTGTGCGCTGCGGGCTCCCGACTGTATGCACAGTCTGTGCGCTGCGGGCTCCCGACTGCATGCACAGTCTGTGCGCTGCGGGCTCCCGACTGCATGCACAGTCTGTGCGCTGCGGGCTCCCGACTGCATGCACAGTCTGTGCGCTTCCCGCGGCGCTGCCCCGGCTGCCATGCACAGTCTGTGCGCTGCGGGCTCCCAACTGCATGCACAGTCCGTGCGCTGCGGGCTCCCAACTGCATACACAGTCCGTGCGCTGCGGGCTCCCAACTGCATACACAGAATGTGCGCTGCGGGCTCCCAACTGCATACACAGTCTGTGCGCTGCGGGCTCCCAACTGCATACACAGGCCATCCCACACACAGTTAGCTGCCGTTAGCCTCTAGCCTACCTAACTTTACTACCGCCACATCCACGCCTTCTTACACCTTTTCCGTCGTTTCCGGCATAAACCAGATTTATTTTTTATTTTTTTTAATGAGTCCCGCCCACCTGGGTATACCTATTTCAAGAGAGCCCGCTCACTATCTTCCATTTATGTAATTACGGTTTTTATTGCACATTTTATTGAACATTCTTACTGTGAACTCGGCTTGCCTATCAACAGAGCTGACCTGTAACTTGGTCTGCCGGCATCATTTGTCTCCGCCCATGTGCAATGCCAAACTGTGGAACATTCTAGGCAATGCAACCGTTTTCCCTGGAGACATTTGTGTATCCAAGGTTACACAGTACACCTTATAGATCTGAAACACTGATTGAGACGTTCCGTGAAGCATATTAAAACCATACATTACTTACTTTACTTACTTTACAGTGTTTACGTTCATAGTAACATTTATGCTAGGCTACTTGACGGGAAGATTGCGCAAACGTTGCATGTCACCCTTCGCCGTCCCCTCCGCCGCGGCGATGATATCTTCAGAGCGCTGTTATTACGCGGCACTATATTAAAAGCGACTGTGTCAGTGTCAAATAGTAATAATCTCGTCACGTTTCACGGCCATCATCATGAGCTTAATCTAAATGAGTGTCGTCGGTGTAAAAGGCCTTTCGACAGGCTGCCCCGCGCGCGCGCCGCCGCCTGCCGCCGCCTGCCACGCTGACAGGAGCGCGGCGGGTCGTCACGGAGGGCCCGGAACGCCAGCACTAAATCAAGTCATGAAGGCAAAACGAGCGCGCAGATGCTTGCTTTGCCCAGGAATGTCCCGCGGTACGGCATTAAACGTGGCTCACGGATACCGATTACAAAGCGCGCCTGACGCACAAAAAATGCTACGTACGTCACATTCCGCGTTGTGTTTGGGATTTACCTAAAATGAGTCCAAAAAACGATGAACATTTTAGTTTTATGAATGTGATTCCAGACCTGTAATGTGAGCTAGAGGCGTCACCTTGGAGATCGATACGTTTAATGCCATACTGTGGAATATTAAGCTCAAAGCAATAACGTATCCATGGAGGCTATAGTCTGATGAGCAACACATATTGTCGGAGGCCCATATTTAAAAAAAATCCTATATTTGAATGAACCAAAACTGCATTATATGATGTTTGAAATGTATAATCCCTGAGCCGGAATTAGTTATATAATACTTAATACATATCTACTGATCGGAACAAAAGAAAGAAAAAAAAATCAATAACGCATAAAAACATATTAATTTATAGTTCTAAAATCTGCTGAACTTAGTAAACATTTGAGCTTTTATTCTTATTTATTATTTTTATTATTATTTTTATTTATTTTTGTATATCTTTTATTCTTATATTTTTTATTTTAAAGACACACAAAAACACAACAGCTGTGGAAACGAACACAAATCATGAAAAATAATAATAATAATAATGATAATAATAACAATAATAATAATAATAATAATAATAATAATAATAATGGCACAATATGATTAAACATAAATAAAGTTACGGTACACCAAGTCCAACGTAAACATCCCAGGTCTGGACAAATGTTTTTTTTAAAATAGTGAATACATTTCGCCCCTCATCCAAGTAGCTTCTTCAGTCCCTTTGAAACCTGGTACTGACATAAACATTCTGCCCTGTTCATTTTAATGAGGCGGCGAAACAAACACATGGATTCTTGACGTTTGTCGGCTGCAGACGCTGCGTTTGCCGACAAGTAATTAAGAGACTTCCAACTTCCAACGCTGACTCTCCCACTGGAAATGCAGAACATACGCAACAGGACCAGCCTTTAGAATGCTCTGTTTACGCCGGAAGGGTCTTTGTTTTAGTCTCATTTAAGCATCGTCAATAACCCACTGCCAACTGCGCCCTCTGTGGTTTGTACGACGGGATGTTTTACTCTACATTGCACCTCATTTTCAATTCATTCACAATGAGAAATACTGACGGCTCGCTCCAGCAGGCCGTACTTCCCGCATTTGGACTCGGACTTGGGGAAAGGCGTGTGGCGCGGGCGTAATTACTGCCGTGATTGCCGCGTACAGCGCGCCGTGTGAGGTGACCGGGCTCTCCTCGGACACCCTGTAATCCCACTGAGTGTCAGCCTCAAGGACGCCACGATGAGGAATGCATTAGCCGTAGCGCGCCACAAGCCAGAACCAGAGAGCAGGTAGCGGAACACGCGGCAGAAAAATAAACTCCCACGCGCAGTGTTCTGAAGATTTGAGCTCTATTTGTGGCTCAAATTGGTGGGAAAAGGTGAGAAATGGAACGAAACTATGAATATTTTTAAAAGGCTAATGCTCCAGTTCAGTTCACTCGGCAAAGAAAGTGAAAATGTGGTGATTTTGTGCTGCTTGTTCTTGAGAACCGGTTCAGAAGCACCGGTTCAAATGCTGAAAACAGCATTTCTATACAGTTCTGTTCATTCCTGTAGAGCCCAAAATCACAACCGCAGCCGCCTCGCACGGCTTCACCAAACGGTCGGTTCTGGTAAACTGAGAAAGCTCGGTCATTGGTCAAGAAAAGACAGGATTAACCAACATTCGCGGGAACTAAGCAGCTGGAGAAGTCCCTGTCCCACCGCCTCAGGCACCACCACGTTTGAGGACGGTGCGTTCAGTGTCCTGGTCCCGGTCCGTTTTACGCAGCGTTTTGTTTTTAGGACAAACAGTTCGCCGCGTCTCTCACAAACGGCAAGCGCGACTTCTTATCGCTGTTTTTACACATTTTTAAACAGAAAAGAAAAAGTTCATTCACAAATGTTCAATCTGCTTTTATTGGTGATCGATCTGAAGCCCAAGACGGCTCATGTTGTGCAGCGCATCCATGCTATCTCCTTGTCTCCTAGGCAACTCGCTCGGCCTGCCTCCGAAGGGTCCCGGTCTCTATAGCAACGCCGCCGGTCCGCAGAGCTTCCTGTCACTGTCCACCGGGCGCCACAAAAACCTGCTCAACAACGCCACGCCGTTCCCCGGGCAACCCAAGGGCCCGCCCCTCCAGACCAGCCCCAACAAGCCCACGCAGCTGTCGGTCGCCAACGACAACGGGCAGCAGCCGCGCGGACTCGCCGGACCAGCGCTGGCCCCGGCGTCCAAACCCAGGGCCCTGTGGAAGAAGAGCGTGGAGACCCTGAAGACCCAGCCCGCCGCGGTCACTCCGGGGGCCCAGAGTCCAGGGGGCCCCGGGGGGACGGCGGGGACGGGCCAGGGACAGGGGACCGGGCCGCCGCAGATGAAGAGCCAGAGGTACCTGCCAGAAGAGCCCCTCCACTCGGACATATCGGAGTGCTCCAGCCGGCCCACCTCCCACAAGGACTCAGACTCCATGGCGACCAGGGGCGGGTTCAAGCCTGTCAATCAGCTGAGGAAAAGAGGAGGAGGCGGAGGGAGCGGAGGAGGGGCAAAGGTAGGCTTTTTGTTTCCTCACAGGTGAAAGGTGCGGCTAATCGTGAACTAATATATTTTACAATTATATATTTAGAAGAATTGATTAATTTTTTAAATTGTCAAAGCCGAGAATATCAGTTTTTTACTAAATTTGAGGCTGAAATGTGATGATTTTTCTTCAAAAACACGTGTTTCCTGAGTAATTCTTTCTTCGTCTTGAGTTTTTAAGAACCTCTTTGTTCAGCACGTGGCATGTTTTAGAGTCTGTTTAAAGTAAAGATAACAATTATTCGATTATTAAATATGTCGGCTATTATTTCAATGGTCAATTAGTCGCGATTAATCGATAACACGTTTTTTTCTGCCCTGTTGTGAGCGCCGACGCCGAGAGACACATTAACACCGACTGAGCCTAAAATAGATAAATATCCTATAAATAAAATAAATAAAATGAAATAAATGAAATAAATGAAATAGATAAAATAAGATAAAATAAGATAAATAAAATAAATAAAATAAATAAAATAAATAAAATAAATAAAATAAATAAAATAAATAAAATAAATAAAATAAATAAATAAAATAAATAAAATAAAATTTAAAATAATAATAATAATAATAATAATAATAATAATAATAATAATAATTCAAAAATAAAATAAAATAAATAAAATAAATAAAATAAATAAATAAATAAATAAAATAAATAAATAAAATAAATAAAAATAAATAAATAAAATAAATAAAAAAATAAAATAAATAAAATAAATAAAATAAATAAAATAAATAGTAAAGTTAGAAAATGTAATCTTTTTGAAAGTCTAGTTTAAAACATGTGTAAACGCATTCATCTCAGAAAAGAAGTTTCCACCTGCAGTCCCTGGACAGGTTCAGAAACACACATGAAACACACCGAAATTTCCATCCACTCACACCAAACAGCAGTGCAGTCTTTGTTGTTGAAACATATCACACATGTAATCCAAGTGTTCTCAGGAAAAGAGAAATAGCCCCAAAGGAACACATTCTCTGTTAGTAAAAGTTAGAAAACGTAAATTATTTGAAAGTTTCGTTTAATTTGTTTGTCTTTTCTCGAGTGAATACATTAATCTCACAAAAGAAGAGAATTAAATTAGATTAAATTAGGCTTCCTGTCTCCATCTGCAGTCCCCGGGCAGGTTAGAAAACACAACTGAAATACATTTAAATATATGTAACAGTCAAGAACCCGTTACACCACCAGAGCGAGGACGGCGCTTCTTTTGACATAAAGAGGTTCGCGACAACTTGCAGTTTGGTGACACCTGCTGGTTTGTGTTTTGTTTATAAATGTGCTGATGTGAAGCTCGGGAAACGTGCCAGTTCAAATATGTGAAAGGAGTTATATAGCAAGCGCTTAAATGACAGAAATGCAGAAAATGTCGGTGCGGCATAAACATTATCTTTATGTGAGGCGATTAGCGCCGTGGAAGCATAAAGTGGTCAATGTGAACACAACATTCGACATGCGACTGCCCTGGACTGGCCCTTTCATGAGCAGGAGCCGAAACGCCCTTCAAAGTCCAAGTTTGTCACGAAACCCAGAGCTGTAAATGTCACTAATGTGCGACGAAAATGTCTCCACGAAAGTTTAATAAGTTATCTGTTTGGGCTTGTCACAACAATAGTTTTTTTTGCCCAAATGTACTGTTTAATTAGCCATTTTAAGAAAGCCCAGGCCCAGAACTTCTCTGACCTGTCTCGCTCCAGATCAGTGTCCGAACCGAGTCCTTCACATGAATCAGGCTCACAACAGCAGAAGAAGCAGAACAAAATGGTTAAATCCAGTGTTGAATCCAGTGTTAAATCCAAACTGTGTCAAATCCAGAGTGGCGAAAAGCACCGTCTGTTTCTCATCCACAAATGTACAAAGTGCAGTTGTGTCTATGTTTTTGAAAAGCAAAAATACTCGCTGAAGTACGGCCGTCGGCGGCGCCATGTTTGTTTTAGATTTTCAGCCCATTAAACCACTGGTGCGGACTGCAAACAGATAACAAATAAAATAAAAGCATGTGATACTCATTTGCAGCAGGGATTAAGCTCTGCTCCAGAAGTAAAAACGGAATGAGCTTCACGTACTGCGTGCAATTAATACGTGCAGGTGCTACGAGCAGGTGCTACGTGCAGGTGCTACGGGCAGGTGCTGCTACGTGCAGGTGCTACCTGCAGTGCTGCTGCAGGTAGCACCTGCTACGGGCAGGTGCTACGGGCAGGTGCTACGGGCAGGTGCTACCTGCAGTGCTGCTGCAGGTAGCACCTGCTACGGGCAGGTGCTACGGGCAGGTGCTACGGGCAGGTGCTACCTGCAGTGCTGCTGCAGGTAGCACCTGCTACGGGCAGGGCTGCTACAGGCAGGTATTACCCGCACGTAGTGTGCAGGTGCTACCGCAGGTGCTACCGGCAGGTGCTACGGGCAGGTACTACCGCGCACGTAGTGTGCAGGTGCTAGGTGCTACCTGCAGGTGCTACGGGCAGGTGCTACGGGCAGGTGCTATCCCAGTGCTACGGGCAGGTGCTACGGGCAGGTGCTACCGGCAGGTGCTACGGGCAGGTGCTACGGGCAGGTGCTACGGGCTACGGGCTAGGTGCTACGGGCAGGTGCTGCGGCAGGCTGCTACGTTGCAGTGCTACGTGCAGTGCTACGAGCAGTGCTACTTGCGGTGCTACGTGCAGGTGCTACGGGCAGGTGCAGGTGCTACGTGCAGGTGCTACGTGCAGGTGCTACGGCAGGTGCTACTTGCAGGTGCTACTGCAGGTGCTACGGGCAGGTGCTACGTGCAGGTGCTACGTGCTAGTGCAGGTGCTACGTGGGTGCTACGTGCAGTCGTTTGGAGGCCTTGTCTCTGCGGCACATTAGCGCAGTTCTACAGACACACACACTTCCTGTATCGTGGCTGTGTCAGTGCCACAAGCTGAAAGCAGCTAAAAAATCCACAAGAGGAAGACAACTGAGTGCTTCAGGGCTGAGAGGCCAAATTTCATAAATGTTCATAAAATTGGACTTCCAAAAAGCTATGCAGGCCCCTGTTCAGGGTACAACCCGCCTAAGGCCCAAAGTCACGGGGATAGGCTCCAGTCACACGCGACCTGAACACGCACTAGAAAATGAATGAATGAATGAAAAAAAGGTATTTATTGATTTGCTTATGACTACATTCTTCAGGATGGCAGTTTCCATGGCAAACACACTACACTCATGGTGAAACAGCGACATATGGTCTGAGATGTTGTGACAACTCAGGAATTTGTCTATGAGCAAATGCATCTGGTAAAACACTGAAATCTGATGTCAGTATCGACGCTTGACAAGTTTCAATGGGCTTCACTGGGTTAGACTGACGGCAACAAGACGGCCATTTTGTGCCATGGAACCCACTGTCCCATGTCAATCATTCCTGCACCCACACTTCATTCATACATGAGGCCCGTTTCCACTGGCTCTGGTACCTAGACCGGGTCGCTTGGGAGCTCTTCTGCACATTCAGGGTTAACGTCACAACGGTTCTGTTTTCTTAATAAATAAAATCTAAATCATACTTGAATTATACTTTTTAATCATCGATCTCGGCAACTCACAAAAAGACACAATAATTCATGGCGCTAAAGCTAGCGCAAACAAGAACTACATCAAGTTAATCATCAGCTTTTTTGCATTTTGTTGCACTTTTCTGCTTCTCGACGTCCCGTTAATGTGGGATTCAAAATGCACTGGAAATATTCTCTTTTGGGTCTTGTCGCGCGTGCAGAGCAGGAAACAGCTGTTGCTAACGTCTGCTAGCTTATTTTTGCTAAGTTTGGGCAAAATATAAGTTAATGGAAATGTGGGGGTTTATCACAAGTTTTGTTTTGTCCTGTTCATAAAAACATGAAACAGAACTAGCACATTTTAAACTCTGCGCTTTCACAACTTTCAGCGGAAGCAAGCAAGTTTTGCCACCACGGTAAAGCTAACAACAACTAGCATGCCAACATCCTGCTTCACAGAGAATAAAATGGTCTATAATTAGATGCAGGCAGCGCACAGCGGTCTCATTTTGACCAAAACAAACCAAACAAGGCAGGTGAAGCTAAAGACACACCTGGAATCAATCCACTGAGCTCCGGGTTGATGGGTAGAGACTCTAACCCCTGAGCCTCTCCCGCCTCTGACTCGACTGCCTTTTCCCTCCCTCCACAGATCTACTCCATAGACTCGGACCAGGCCAGCCTCCAGTCGGCGCCCCCCTACCAGCGCGAGAGCCAGGCGGGCAGCGAGGAGCAGCCGTACCCCCCCGACCTGTTCCCCACCGAGAGAGCTCCACGTACGCCCACTCCCCCCAGCTGGACGCGCCCATCCTGCAGCTGAGCGCCAGTCTCTCCACCACAGCCACAGCGCCGAGGCCGACCTGCACTCGCTCAAGGACAAGAAGTACAGCACCTACAACACCCACAGCAGGTGTGAGCCGCCGCGCCTTGGAACATGGCCGCCGCTGCGAGCCAATGGTGGAGCTCGTGTGGTGATTAGTTACTTGAACAGGTCTGTGGTACAGCGCCACTTCACCGCACACCGACCGGTTCGCGTTTCTCATGATGTCGATGAAACTAAAAAGTAAACTTGAATCCAGTATTTAGATTAGAGTTGTTTTGACTAAGCTTAGAATTCTTTTTAAATGTAACTCTTTTCCTATGTTGAGACTGAAATTTGGATTCTTGTCTCAAACGCCGGTGATGGGCAGGTGTATTACGGTAATCAATCAGAGAAATGCATCCTACCTACGTTGTCTAAACAAACGTGGCGGATTAAGGACTAAAAAGAAAGAGAAAGTAAGATATGATTACGTTTGCTCAGAAAGATACATTAACCTAACGTTGCTATGGTGACGGATTGTTCCAAAACCTGTAAAACCTGCTTTGGACCTCTACATTAAACAAACAAAAAACCTTGAGATCAATAAAGCTCAGCAATTTATTTTAAAACCATGTATTTGGGACAGAAAGCTCCTGCAATGGAAACGATGGATAGATACCTTTTGGAGGGTGCTATCGGCATGAGGAATGACGCAGATTGAAGCGACTATTAAAGGAAGATTAAGTAACCTTTCACCTCATTGAACGTCTCTGTAAGTCTCTGTGATGGTTAAATATGTGTTTTCGGGGGGCGTTTGGAAGTGCGCGTCGTCTCCCCCTGCTGTCTCGGGGTGGAAAAGCAGCCTTGAAACGTTTTCCGACTGCAAACCAAAGACAACTCTCCTGAGAAACCCTGGCTCTTTTTTATTTTTATTTTTTATATATTTGGCAGCGTTAAATGGTTTTGTATGTGATTATACTGCCTTTATAATAAGACAAATAAACGCTGTGTCTCGGTTCCCCGTCGGTGTATTTTCACAAGCGAGCTGCAGGGGGAGCTCTCTCACTAAAGTTACTTAACATGTACGATAAACTTGAAAATGGACACATTTAACGAGACATAGGCCAGACTTTTGTAAGTATTTGTTGTTTTTTTCACTGTCTGTGTCTTGCACCGGACTCGTTTTTAAGACCACTTCTCTTTTACGGTCACTGGGCTCTTACTTATTCTAGTACGCGCATTAAGATACTCCCGCAGAGCCGCGGCGGTCTAAGGACTGACATAAAGGTGGACATCAAAAGGCTCTTAAGAGGCCTTTGACTTTCAACGTGCTCAAGAGCAAGGGCAGCGAGGCGTTCGTGGGACCGGCGGCGAGGGCGTTTCACGGTTTGTAAAAGCGACAGTGACGCACAAGAAAGGGGGTTAGCTGTCAATCACGCTGCCTCCGAGTCCTGTTGAAGGAATTACAATAAGAAACGGTCGTAACATGGATTCCGTCCGTTCCAATTTGACTGTTACGCGAGCGCCGTCCCACCGCTGCGAGTACATTTGATCTGCATTCTGTTTGACTGTTTCCCATTAGCGCTGCGATGAATCAAGAAGTATCAATCCGACTAAAGTTTGCGTCTTGTTTTTCACGAGTTTTTTTCAGCCGTGTTTGTTTCGCGCATCTGTTTTTTTTTGTTTTTTTGTATCTGACAAATGTTGACAAGTTCCATTTGCATCGAGCACGTTCTGGCAGCGCTCCAGCTGCAACGGCCAAAATGACAATTAAACAAACCTTACGAGCAGTTAATCACATTTTAATTTGTATTATTACCGTAGAGCCAATCAGTTATAAAAATCTATTATTTTAATTGTCTTTGTAATTAGGATTTATTCTTACGTAATTGAGCGGCCCAATTTGTAAAAAGCCAGTTGCGTTTAGCTCGAGGCAAGTCGTTTCCACGCCAACTCGATGCTGTGAAGAAGCAAACAGGGCTATTGTTGTTTTTGTTTTATTATTCTTTATTTCAGTTGTGTGTTATTTACGTCAACATGAATTATCAAAAAGGAGATGAGAGACAAACTGTGTCTTAAATCTACTGTTTTAAAGTATAATCCATAGTTCCACAGATTCTCCCATTTGCGAAGGGCAGAGAGCAGTGGCGCCCCCTGCTGTCTTGATGATCGGATCTTGAAACAGCAACTTTCTCACTTCACACATCATCGCGAGTGTTTGTAACTTCATACGACCTTGTAATTTCAATGTTTTTCACCTAATAAATAGTTGGTTTGTGTGCGCCCTTAAATGGACTTTAGGAATGATTCTTACAGCTTTTTTTGGTCATCTAATCCGAGGTTTAATTGTGTTATTGCGTGTGTTTCCCCAAACTTCCAGGCAATTTAACGTGTGAACATCATTCCCTTTGAACAGGCGTGTATCAGTACGCGATTTGTGCACTCTGATCTGGACTCTGGGCCGGTGTCGGAGGCGCGTCTCTGTCCAGTTGAAGCTTTCGCTGGCGTGATTTGTTTCATTGTGAATGTAAAACGGACCGGACGACAAAAAGTACCACTTTAAAAACTCACCGCTGTGTGAAAACGCGGCCTAAGTGTTCTTCCAGTGTTAAAAGCCGTTCAGTTAAATGTGAATAAAGTTGAACAACGCTCGAGTTTTGCTCAAGATCCGGCAGTTTGTGTGTGCAGCGCGCCTCTACTGGTGAGGGGGGCATGCATCATTCTACACTGTTAGTTTGATTGATGTATTGCGAACGCCATCTGAGAGAATAGTCCCCAATGTAACCGCGAAAATGTTCCCGTGAATGTGCCCTTCGGTAAACATTCCCATACGGTGCGAAATGTCGTTAAGTTGGACATGCAAAGGCGTCCAAGCGCATTATACAGCCCTAATGAACATTGCAACGCACTCCAGATCTGACTCCAGTTGTGAATGAACACGAAATGCTGCGTAATTATGCTCCGAGACAATAGTGCCAGTCCCATGGTTCGTCGGACTGGATTGGCTGGATTAGCAGCATGACAGTGTCCAGCACCTGAGCCTGTGGAGTGGTCCCTCCGCTCTGATCCGCGCTAAATGTGGCACTTCATGAACGCAAACGCGGCCAACTCGTTTCATAAGCTGATAAGAAGAGCCAGATGAGTGAGGAGTGCGGCCGCCTGGACGCAGACAGGGCTGGGACTGGGGAGTCTGCGGCGCTCGTCTAACCTGGTAAACACGAGGGAAGCGCGGGGCCCTCGCTGACTCATTAAGCCACATCAAGCTGGACTGAAGCCAAACGAGCAAACGAGCGAGCAACAAAACAAGTCATCTGTTGTAAATGAAGGGGAAAGTGCCAAAGTGTGTAAGACAGCATGCTTTTTATGAATGAATCAAAGAATGGTCAGTCCGTGTCGACAACAACCACAACAACCACAAGGGGCAGTAAATCAGTAAATCAATGAGCGAAGCACTAAACTGTAAATCTTAGGTAATCATTTAAAAAAAGTTATGGTTCAGAATAATATGAGATTCGAATATTCGAGAGGAGATGATTGCCTTTCAGAGACGTGCGCCACAGGCAGCTGTGGCTGGAACGTCCTGAAATTGGACAGTTTTCAAGCAGAACGTGGGAGAACGCCTACACCTATGGCTCCATGTCCCACCGTATCATAAAGAACATGCACATGTGACATCGTCCAGCAGCAGTCGTCCTGTCCGAGACTGGCAGCAGCTCACTCCTCTTTGCAGGTTGCCGCGGGGACAAGATCCGGAGACGGAACTTGAGCTCCTGACAGGATGTTTTTGAGCCTGGATGGAGGTTAATCGTGCATCGTTTTCAGTGGGCATCAGAGCGCCCAAAGGAAAGGCACCCAAACACACTTAGAGGATTGTTTAGCCTGATTTCACCTCTCCTGAAGTTGGAGGCGTGGCCCAAGTAGCGCTTATTGTACGCTCGTCATGTCTGTGTGAGTTGAGGCACACCATCCACGAAGACATTATCAAACGGCATCAATTAGAGAAAAATAAACGCTAATTAGCCTGTGGCGCTGGGCCTGGACTTTCAGTAGTCATTCAGACGTTCACTCAGGACACCCCAAAATGTACCACCGTGCCACCCTCAAAATGACTTTACTCCCAATTAGACTTTTCCTGCCACGATGTTGTTGCCGTGTGTCTCCATGCGGTGACCTCTGGCCTCATTAGCTGGGAAGTCCGGTACGCATTCATTCATAAGGAGGAGTGCGTTTGCAAACGTGACATGAAAAGGGCTCTGAACAGCTGAGAAAGGTCGCCCCGGCTCTCTGTATAGGCCTGACCCAGGGCATGTTGTACACAGCCCCCCCCCCACTGACTCCCCCCCGCGTGCCCTCCATTCAGCTGTTCATTGATCGCGGCTCGGAGCAGACCTCGCACGCAGCAGGGCCACCATTCTCTCCAAACACGCTGTATCTGCCCGGGTTTTCAATACACGTTTGATCTTTTCTTTTGGAGGTTAGAGGCCTGGCTCATTGTTTTCTATGAATACTTGGTATTGTTTGTGTTAATTTGACCCTTCTTACATAAAGGGCCTTGTTTCCAGGGGTCTGCATATTTCATGGTTCTGAAGGTTTGACATGAATCCAGAGTGAAGACTGTGTTTTCTTTTCTGCCCGCAGTGTGAAGGACAAAAGCGGCGGATCGTTTGACGGGGGCGGCTCCGGTACTCAGGGCATACGGCCGGGCCACTGCCGCTCCTGTCTGGCCAAACTGAGTGGATACTCCGGGCTGTACACTGTGCGCTCTCCCCAGGCCCGCTGTGACGCCTGCGCCCACCTGGGAAACCTGTACGACATCAGCGAGGACCACCTGCACTCCCACTACAGCCACCAGGCGCACCCCGGGGACATGTTCACCCACTACATGCCGCAGGCCGAGCTGGGCTTGGTGGGCGAGGGCGACGGCTTGGTTAGCCACTTTGAGCCTTCGCCGCCCTCTCCCTCGGCCCAGCAGCTGCAGCTGAGCCGGCAGCACTCGTACGAGAACGTGATTCCGGACGGTCTCTCGGAGCGCCTGAGGGGGCTGGGGGTGTCTGACAGAGACGGGCTGGGCCTGGACGAGGGGGCCTATGCTAATGTTCTCACAATGCGCTCAGACCGGCCCTACAGCAGCCGCAGCCCACCCTCACCCTCGCCCTCTCACCACCACAGCCTGGACGCACCCATGCCCCTGCCCCGGCGCTCGAAAAGCCTCTTTCCCGACAGGCCCTCCCAGAACCCTTTCACCCAGTCAGCTCCTGGCACTGCACAGCGAGAACCCGCCACCCAACCTGTGACACGCATACCACAGAGAAGCTCCGCCCATGAGCTTTACAAGCAGCGCATGCCGCTGTCGCTCACTCTCGGGAACCACGGCACTCACCATGTGAACCAGCTGGGCGGGCTGGGCGGGCTGGGCGGGCTGGACCAGCAGATGTTCTACCCTGCGCAGGAGCCTCCGGTGGTGGCCTACATGGTGCCCCCAGCCGCCTCTCAGCCAATCAACTACGTGACAGCACCAAGGGCTTCGAGCGCCGGGGGCAACAGGCCACGCCTCTACCGCCGCATGCCCAGCATCGAGTCTGATGTCTGACCGCACACAGTGACAGAGACATGGACACACAAGGACAGGTGTGTGGGACCGGCAGCTCCATAAAACACATACACAGACAGGGACAGGCGCTGCGCGGTGAGGCGGTGAGGCGGTGAGGCGGTGAGGCGGTGAGGCGGTGAGGCGCGGGCTGGCTCCAGACTGTGGAGGTTAACGTGGAGTAAATAAATCACTGTTCTTTATCACTTCTCTGGGGCAGGTGGGCTCCCCTGGGACACCTGGAGGCACAGGATGAAGAGAGTGCACAGTGGCGTTATGTACTGCCTGGAGCTGTGTCAAAAGGCAAACTGACAGCACACACTGTGTCCTACCGGGACATGGACTGGACACAGATCCGGCCTGTCACCAGCCTCTCGGGGGCGCAGGGGACAGCAGACCCCTCCCTCTCTGACACACACAGCCACACACATGACCCGCCCCTCCCTCCAGGACACTCTGTTGCACTATGATTTCTACCGTCAGCCCATATGTCTGAGCCTCCAACTGCACTGCCGGCATGGCTTCAATAGTACCATACACTAGATAATCCTTGACTTGAATAGAAATCCTACCTATGTAATAGACTAGACCAGGGTCCAGGCAGTCTGAGGAGGTGCGGACCCGCCTGCTGACGTCCCAACACTTGAACACACACACTTTAGCCCTGTTTCCACATGCAAACTCAAGGAGGAAAACAAACAGTTACATACATTTAAGAGATTGGTCAAGAAGATCCAGCATTGCACGTCTGCTTAAATAAAGTTACGATCAAATATTTGTACAAGCAAGCTAAATGTACTGTTGCTAACAAATGCTAAGTCCAAAATAGGAGTGGCGTAGAAAGCGAAATGTAAGAACCTTAAATGTGTACATGTGGAAACAAGGCTACTGTGTCTGTTTGGGGAACGCTAACCCACAGACTGTATGCTAACGTTGATGTCAGTACAATTGAACATTCCAAAAAAAGAAACGGACCAAACACGTCCGCCGTCCAGTCGAAGCCTCTCAGGACGACGTGTGTGTTCCAGTGTTAGCCAGGTCTAGACGCCACATATACTATAGCATTCCCTTATAGCTTCCTCTTTTAGCTGGACTTCAGGTCATGCATGCTTCCTACTGCCCTGTGCTCACGCTAGCTCCTCCGCAGGGTCATTATGCACACACAGCACACTCACAGAGGGGGCTTGGCACTGATGCTAGCTAACAGGCGAAACGCTAGTTCAAAGTCCAGAATTTAGCTAGCCGCTTTGGCGGGTGTGGCTATTGACTTGTAGCTAACCTCATGGCTCTCTACAGTATCAAATAATATCTACGGAGAACAGACCCAAAGATGTAATCGCGATTCTTATTTTCTTTACTGTTATTGTACTATCAAACAGATGTACAAATGACATTTCAAATTGGGTTAAAACTACACCTTAATTAGCCTCTTCATAATACACACATCAGTTCGATCGCTGAAATTTGTCATCTCTTCTTTTAAATAAACTTTTGGATGCTCATCAAAACATGTCAAGATGAAATAAAAAACATATTTTTTTGTCTTTATAAACAAACAAACTGATTCAGGCTTAGTAATGACTTAATCAAGAGGTTTATATCGCTCATGTGGACCTCAGGAACTTTGGGTAAATTATTATTTCCGAGTTGAAAAATGCACATGAACGCGGGCACATTTCGGGAAAAGCGCTCGGGACCCTTTGGACACATTGGTCCATTTATTTTAAACAATTGAGCTCCTGGAGATTTAGCGTCAGGTATTTACATCCTAAAAGCGACAGATTTGTGCAAGAAAGACTCAACTTAATTAATTACATGTAACGTTAGCTAGCTAGAGTAAAAATTGTAGCACGTTTTCGGCGGTTAGGGGGAAGGCTAGCAACAAATCTTACTGGTTAGCTCTATTAAATGCTATTGAAGTTTTTTAAAGGTTTTTCTACTGGTGACATCAAAATGCACATGAAAACAAGACCGAACCCCGACTTCTAAGAAAACCCACATGAACGCAGCAGTTACTAAACCTGAATCATTCTTCGTAAACTATTTCTTCATTATGAATTAACTCTTTGTTCATGCTTTAGTTTATTTATTTATTTTCATATCATATAAAAGTAAAAAAAAAACGAGTTACCAATTCACCGCAAAAAAAACAAAAACATTGAAATTGAGATTATCTTGTAAATTACTGCAGAGATTTCAGAAGCGGTGGCTAGCTAAACGCCGAAACGGCCTTCCCAAATGCCGGCCATGGTGGTCGCTGGGCAAAGTGTCACTGCCGAGCCCGCCCTCCGCACACACATAAACGATAGTAGGGCACATTGGCAGTAGAGTAGGAGACCGTAGACGTAGGGAGTGTGTGTGTGTGTGTCGAGGCTACCGAGCTAGCTTCTCTTTGTGCACTTTGTAGATTTTATACCCTGCCACCGAACACTGACCAAAAACACTTTTCTACTGGGAGTTATTCTGAATCATTCGCTGGATAGATGTGTTCTTATCTCTTCTTTTGGACGTCGTGACGCTGCGCAGTTTTCCGACGCTAGATAAGAGCGCGGCACCAACTCGAAAACGTTACTGTGCTATTCCTTCCTCAAGCCTTTCTCTCTTCTTACACCAGCCATTTTCGGTTCGGATTTTTGTTCTTTTATTTTGTTCAGGACGACTTTGTTCCTCCACCGCGCAGAGACGGGTTGAGTTCACGTTTCTGCACTCACAGACAGTACTTCAAGATAATCTTAGGGCTTGGAATCTATGAAAAATGTATTACTGAATCCGAAGGAAAACGAAATAACGATTCAATTCAAACCTTCCTGAGATGAATCCCATTATTTCCTTAATTATAACATATCAAATTGTCAGTTGAGATTTACTGCGTACTTGCAACAAAGCTCGCCTAGTTTGGGTTTTTTGTTCCATTCAGCTTCAATTACATAGATTTATAAATGAATATAAATAAATAACATAATAATACCACTTGGTCCGTTTGTAGTTTTTACCCGTGTGGCGTTGAAAGGAACATTTAGGCCTTTGCGACCCCTTGGGATTAAAGGAAAAACAATTTGCAATGCGTTAACGAGCCACTTTTCCCAGCTTTGGGTTTAACATCTGACCCGTTTACAAAATGGCCCGACTGGTGAGCCTCAAGACGATTTACAGTTCAAGTCCCGGACCTGTGACTCAGCAATCCAAGACAAACGCACGCTAGACCAATCCTCCAGCGAGGTACTCTCGTCGAGGGTCGTGGTTCAAGACGGGGTTGAAAAAAAAATCATCACCGATGTCGCGATTTCGATTTTAGTACCTTTCTATTATTGCCTGTACGAGCTTTCTCCTGCTTCTCGAGAGTCCATACTTCACTGTGATTGGATTGACTCTGCCTGTCACTCACACGGAGCATGACGGAGGCGGACCGATAGGACGATGAGGTGATGGCAAGTGTCTGTTTTTGAACCCGTCCCGAATCACGATTTGACTTGCTCGTCGACAGGATGAGCTCGCGAGTCAAAGTCTATCTCAACTGGTCGACAAAAAGCCAAACTTAGAAAAGGAACGCAGGGAGTAAAACCCACCCGTCATCACTGCCCATCTCTACTCCCCCGTCCCCCTTTCTGACACAGACCGGATTGAATATCTGAACGACAAAATGCCTAAAAACTCCGCGGAATCTTTTAATAGCATTAGTTGTAAGAATTCCTCTGATTCAGCAGCGTTGACTCTGGTTTCCGGTCGAATGCAGTGCTCTCTTTTTTTACTTAATTACTTCTTGAGCTGTGGGCACAGTTATATTGTAACTAATGGGCAGGGGGTTTGAATTGTAAGTGATTCAGTCATTAAACAGATCCTTTTTGAGTTCTGAGCTGGCAGAAAGACTCGGCGGCGCAGGCTGGAGCGCGTAATTCCATCCGAGAACTGCCGATGCGCAATCCATACGCCACTGAACTGCGATATTGATTTTCCGGCGCAGGGATTTGATTGCAAAAGGGACTTGATATCTCCATTAGTCGAGTGTCTTTCTCTATATTCTTCCATCCTGCGCCCTTACGGCCCCCGTACGCTTTGGCCTGCGCTCGCACTGCTGAACTGAAGGGGCTCCTAAAATCCTGCCGTTTCGCTCGGAGTTCCATAAACGTCTCGCTTTGTCACTTTTCTGACGCCGCCACCTGCTCGTCTCCGTGAAAGGGGTAGTGCCAGGGGGCGATGCCAATGGAGTTTCGTTTCGATCCCAAGTAAAGCTACGGCAAGTACCACGATATCGATCATCTGATACTGATACCAGTGCGTTTTCTAGTAAATGCACTGAACTCCTGCCGTATAAAGTATATTTAATTACGATATTGTTATTATTTTATTAGTATTATTGTGCAAATGAAATGTATGTGCGGAAAACCAAAAATATAAACAAGGTATTTCAAAAAATGTAAGGATTTTTGATTAAAAAAAGTATTTTTTGTCAGTTTTGATGTATAGATGTTTGGTATCAATGCGCCCATCACTAGTTATTGCTTCTTTGGGAATGTTCCGCAGTATGGCATTAAATCTGATACTGATCAAAACCAGTGTCGAAGCTCGATTCTCTTTGAAGCAAGAACAGGTACTTCACTGGACAAAATCTGAAACTTATAAGAGTAAAATACTATCAAGAAAGTACCATTATTGTGTTCAAATGTTGGTATTGTGACACATGCGTAAAAAAAAAACACAAAAAATATGTATTCTTACTTTGAGAGGGTTTGCTTCTCCACAGATCAGACCAGTAGCTTGGCCTGTTTATACCACACTGCGGAACATTCCAGGCAAAAGAAAAACACAACTCCGCGGAGACCAGCTGGTGGCCATCAGAAAAGTTACACAGTGCACCTTAAAGGGTTTGAGGGGGATATATTTTTTCAATGATTTTTTAATGCATTTTTTATGATTTTTTAAATGATTTTTTGTTTTGGTCAAATTTGATGTGATTTCCTCTACTTAAAACCTCACTTTAACATCTGAAGGCCAGGATGGAACACAAGCCCTAAAGCATTTTCAAAGGAGGAATAAAAAGTTAGTCACCAAAAGGTTCTCTGGGACTGACGGTTTCCCCCACTGGTCATGCCAGGCTCCGTTTTTAATTGTTCTATTTGAGGAAAGATTGGCACGGAAACATAGCGTTTAAGCTACAGGCAATTCCATTCACAATTCCAAAAATGCAATCTTGGCTACAGAAAATAAAGTTTGACCCCCTCAGTTTCTGCAAATCCGACCATAATTGCCCACCTTAACTTTTAACACTCGTCGTTCATTGGATAAAGATTACAAAAAAAATGGTTCGACAAATGTCACGTTTAATGGAAGTCACTCGGACGAAACGCACGGATTTTAGCGAGTCCCCTAAAAAGACCGCACTTTTGGAACGCTGCCCCCTACCTTCAGAACAGGTTCGGTGTGAGTTATATGCACAATATCAGGTTGCAATATTATTATACTTCTGTACAGAAATCTCTTTGTTTTTAATGTTTGAAAAATACGTTCATTTGTTTGATTTGAATGGTATAAAGTGTTGGGTTGATTTTGATAACGCTGTGGCTTTTTTTATTACGCTTCTTTAACGACAAAAAGACTGGCATGTTTCAGATTTCTGTGTGAGATGATTTTATTTCCCTGGTGTGGTGTTGGTTGGGACCTCACTGTACAGTCTTCACTGCTGGGATAACATCTGGATTTAGCTTCGGCGCTAAGCTAAGCCCCTGTTTTGTAGCTGGCTCACAGTTATACTCATTCAATAATAATAATTTATAATGTGACAATTTGTGTGATTTGTGCAACTAAGTCTGAAGTGTTTATTTAAAATTTATGATGACCCCTGTAAATAAAACAATATGGTTGCCGATTTGAGGCAGACTATGTCTTACCATACGTTGGTATCAATTTATAATCTAAAGAGTAAATGCCACCTTAAGGTTTGTGTGCGCAAAATACGTATATGTTTTTAAACACGTAGCTTTCCAACACTAGTACTGCATTCTGCACAGCCGTAGTTCCTAAATCCAGCCACAGTGTGCGTCCGTTTGCCAGTTGAGTGAGCGAGCTGCGGTCAGCCAAGAATTTATGCATTCAAGCCACTGACATAAGATAATGACATTTAATAATTCAAGATGGAATTTCAAGTAGTGTGGAATCCGAAAGACCGTGAACCAAGGTGAGATTAGGTACAAAGTTCTACCGTATCTGTACCAAATATTACTTTCCCACCATTCTACTAAATGCTCTCTGGGCTGACCCATAATGACCTGCTTCCAAATCTGGCTCTGATGGGTCGAAGCCAGGCGAGCTCCAATGCCTCTGACAGCACTTAGTTCTCTTTCACTCCACGTGGTCTTGTTTCCACCTATGTTAGCGTGTTTACACTGTGCAGACATCTCTATAGATAGTAAACTATAAGCTCCAGGATCCGTGTACATGTGAGAGGGATTCTGCCAAACTCGTATCATCCTAAAAATAACAGGCGCACTATTCCTCATGAATCATGTATACGCACTCGTTACACGTGGGCACCAGAGCTGAGGTTGTAATGTCCGCCATCACAGACCTTTCTCCTTTAGTTAGGTTTTTTTTTTTTTTTTTTTAAATTGCATGACGTGTTCGTGTTTCTGGTGGTACCTATTTTGCTGCGACACTTGAGTTTTTCCCTGAGTTGGCTCGGAGTAGAACACAGCCGCACAGCACCGTCCTGACCGGCCCCTTGTGGAGACGGGTCGGCGAATACGTCCAGAGGGAGGCGCTGTGCCGCTGCTGGGCCTCCGAGCCGCGCTGTGTTTTTCACTTGTGAATCGGTTCAGGGGTTTCTAAGCGAATAGTTGTGTGTAAATACTACCTTGTCACTCAGTATCTCTGTACAATCTGTAAATAAGTAAAGATACATTTTCTAATACTCTCTTCGTTGTTGTGTTTTTTTTCATCACACAAACTATCTGACACACACCTATATGTACAGAACAACACAATGGGAACACGAGACATGATATTAATAATTCTAAACGTGTAACATGCACAATAGGTACAAATATTCCATGTACGGTTGTGCTGACCAAGTCGAGCACAAATACCTGGAGATGGGTCCCAGAGAGTATATGGCACAAGCACCTGAGGTATGATGCTATATGTTGTTGTTGTTGTTGTTTGTTGTTGTTGTTGTTGTTGTTGTTGTTGTTGTTGTTGTTGTTGTTGTTGTTGTTGTTACTTTTAATGGCGGTCTGCAGGCAACCGAAAAGGTGCATTTACCGGTCTTCAAAGTCTGTGTTTTACGTCCTCAGAGTCCGAGATGGTTCATATGGCACTAACATGTCCGAGATGTACTTTGGTGCTAGGCCATGGAGAGACTTGTATACAAGCAGAGCTGCTTTGAAGTCTATTCTCTGAGCCACAGGGGGCAGTGCAGAGACCTGAGCACAGGACTAATGTGATGGTACTTCCTGGTTCTAGTCAGGACCCGAGCAGCAGTGTTCTGGATGTTCTGCAGCTGTTTTACAGCTCGTTTGGAGAGGCCAGTGAGCAGGCCGTTACAGTAGTCTAATCTACTAGAGACAAACGCATGGATAAGTCTCTCCAGGTCTGGTTTAGACACTATACTTTTGATTTGGCAATGTTTTTAGATGGTAAAAAGCCGCTGATGTTAAAGTTCAAGTTGAATTACTCCTCGATTTCTCAACTTGATTAGTAAGTTTTAGAGAAAGAGACAAGTGCTGGACGGCTGACAATTTCTCTTTGTTTCTGTGGGCCAAAGACGATGATTTCAGTCTTGTCTGAGTTCAGCTGGAGAAAGTTGTTTTGCATCCACACACTGGTCTGTTGGATGCAGTGACAGAGTGAATCCACTGGTCCATATTCACCTGCCGTCAGTGAAACATAATCTGAGTGTCGTCCTCACATTGTGATGGGACACATTACTGCTGCGTGTTAACCACAGGATGTAGAGGTTGAACAGAAGAGGTACCAAGATTGACCCTTGGGGCATCCCACAGTTTCATGGCCATGTGGTCTGAGACACAGTTATCTCCACAAAGTAGCTCCTGTCTTCCAGGGCTTCAATTTAGGGCGGTACCAGTGATTCCAACCCAGTCTAATAGTCTTTGCAAGAGGATCTTCTGACTGACAGTGGAAAGCAGCTCTGAGATCCAGCAGGACTAAAACAAAGACCTTGCCACGTCAGTGCTCAAGACTGATGTCATTGTGGGACTGATGTCATTTGTCACCTTAATGAGAGGGTGTGTGTGTGTGTGTGAGGGTGTGTGTGTGTGTGTGTGTGTGTGTGAGGGTGTGTGTGTGTTGATGTGTGAGGGTGTGTGTGTGTGTGAGGGTCTGTGCTGAGGCCGGATCCAAAAACTGGTCTTCTTTAGGAGGAAAAGAACAAGCTGTTGGTAAACAACGCTTTCATTTTTCTTTTATTTTAAAGGCATTTGAAAGGGACTGATAATTGTTAAGCAGGTCAAAGATAATCCACAAAGAAAAGTCAACAAAACCAGAACTGGAGACATTTTGGTTCAGATCTATGGCATTGTCTTTCTGTGCACGAAAACTAGTACATCTGTACACTCAGACTTCTCTTTGTGTTACTAACCTTTCTTGTGGAGTGTTCAGTGCCTACTTGTCTCCATGGAGATTGTATCGCTTTGCCTGGAATGTTCCAGAATAAGGCATTACACTGCATACAATCTTGTATTTATTCAATGTCAGATGTTGTTATTGCTCAAAATATATACTTTTGTACATTTGTATTGTGAGTGAGCTCGCCTCTCCACAGATCTGACCAGGCCTTGTTGCATGACGGAGTTAGATCAATTCGATCCCTCCCCCAGAAAAGTTACATCGTGCACCTGAATATTCGTTCAACCACTCGTTTTGCCACTCTGATCAAACGTCGTGGGGCGCGTCGCAAAAGAAAGTGCATTCACTCGATTCGATTTTGAAGACCTTCATCCTTTTATCAGCACAATGATAAACAAATAACAGTCTGATCATTCCGTCATTGATCCAAACCCTGCTCTCTGGGTCGACAATGCTGATATTGTTCTGGTGAAGGTCACATCACCATGTTCATATTCATTATGCTTTATGGATTGTTTTCGCTGAAGAACACCGCTCTCATGATGGAAATATTACGGCGAAATGGAGATGATGAGTCAGAGCAGGGTTTTATTGATTTGTGGTCGTCCCAGTGCCGTGAAGAACAAATGGACATGAGCCAGTGCTGCTATCATCTATCATGAGACAACCTCAAGTGCCTATGTGTCGGGAAATGATGTTTATGATAAGCAAAGCCACTTCTATCTTGTCATGGCTGTGGTAATCAGACAAAAAAAACGATATACAAGACAGTAGTACAAGTAACGGCCACTGTCATCAGTCATTTTAGCTACAGTATGTGCCCCGGCATTCCTCACAATCACCTCTGCAGCAGAACCATCAACCACTCCTGCATCTCCATCTACTACGCTTCGCTTCCATCCAAACCAAGGGTGTCCAAAACAAACAAACAAACAAACACACGAAATCTTGGTGGGACTTTCCGGTCCAAAAGCTCAAGTCCACAGGATAATCTTACAGTTCATTTTCACAGATCTGTTTATTTCTGCTTTAACAAGGTTCTACAGAAGGTTCCCGTAGCCACAGAAGCCTTGGGACTGAATTGACGGACACATGACCCTGACCACCATCACCAATCTCTCACGCACATACGCACCATGTTTATGAGAAGGGGCTTCAACCACAGTATGCGCCGATCTGAACTGGGATCAAAAGAATCAATAACTCTCCACCATCAGAGTTTAGATTACTGGGACAGATATTTTGTAGAACTAATTGCAAATATACTTTCTTAATTCTGCAAAACCGAAGCGTATGACTGCGGTAAACTCTCCCCCGGTGGAAATTTGACCAATGAACACTTGAGTGAATGTTAAAATGTGCTGGGTGCCAATAAAGTATAATATGAACCATGAGCACTAATGATTGGCCGTTATCAGTTACAAGGCACAGAAGAGACTGAACCAATTACAACCAATCAAATCAAGGCTCACTGATCTCACATAAAGGGCAAACTAATGGTCTTTAAGAGGGTAATAAAATACACTTGGCCTTTCCAATTTCCTCTGGCGTATTTCTTTATATTTTTGATGATCATATTGTGTATTCGTCATCTAGATTCTGAAAAGTAGGTGTATTGAATCTGGTTTACAGAAAAAGCTAATTATTGCATGAGTTAGACAATGTTCAGGGAAAAAGAAGGGTGCCAAAACCGTCCCTGGGGGTACTCCTTTTCTGAAATAATGACTTAAGAAATTGTAAAAAAAATAATAATAAATAAATAAAAATAATAATAATAATAATAATAATAATAATAATAATAATAATAATAATAATAATAGTAATAATAATAATACTAATAATAATAATAATAATAATAAAGTCCACAATAAATTAATAAATTATATGCTCAAATCCTGTTTCATGAAATATATATTAATTCACTATCCCAGAAGGCAAGGCAAGTTTATTTGTAGAGCACAATTCTTACACAAGGCAATTCAAAGTGCTTCACACAACAGGAAAAGGATGCATTTAATCACAAAGACATGGCAGAAATCACAAAACAGTTTAAGACATGAAAGAGAAGAGTGCAAAGAAAACTGTTTTTAGCTTAGATTTGAACACTATCACCTTGCTTCTTTAATTAATCCTTTTAGATCAATATGGCAATTTACAATACAAAATACGGGAAACCAAATACGTCTTCTTTAAGTACATACATAAATGCACCGACACTCTTTTCCTGCCTCCTGAAGCAGTCATTCCAGCAGCAGCAGAAACATCAGCCTCCATCTCCTCTGCACCACCAGAGAGTATTTTCAAATGATGCTCTCCCGTCATTTCACTCACTGACAGTTCCACCAGTTCCTGATCTAAGATGGACACGTCAACTATTTACTACATGTTTACTTTTATTTATCTGGCTATCATTACCGAACATCGCTAAAGCAGGCGGTCCACATGAGCTAACTGTAGCAGAAGTGGGCCTAATTAGAGCACGTTTCAGCTTTATACAATTACAGCGGCAGCTGTCGGACCGGCACAAGCACTAACTCACCTCAGCTGTGCAGGGTTGTCCCACTGCTCAAGGCTAACCTCCTGACCAGATCCATGCATGGAGCGAGCCAGGGTTTTGCCTCCTGGTTTGGGGGTCACCTGCTTCATGGGGGGATAATGAGTGTCTGCGATAATGAGGAAGTGCTTTGGAGATGAGCCCCGAGCCCTGTCGGATGCGCGTCGGCCGGATCTGCTTCGTTACGCTGTCTCGACGCCGCCATGACGGATGCTATTATGACACCGCTGTAAATCAATACGAATGTGTTTCTTGACTCGACGTTTTCGCACACTATCGGCCTGTGGGGCTGGCTAAATGTCTCGATCGATCAATATAACTTTATTTATCCCGCGAGGGGCAATTTAAGCACATGAGCAACTTCACGCGGAGCTCTCAGTGCGGCGTCACAGCAGGACTGGTTCGATCACACCAGATCCTGCGTCAGGGCAGTTTGAGGTGGACAAAAGGCCCCTGTGTGCCCTGCAGCCCAGGCATCACAGTCAGCGTCCAGGGGGGGGCCAGGTGAGCACACAAGAACAAAGGTCACTTCTAAGCCCCACTCTCGTCTCCGTACCCAGTCCTGCGACTGAGGCTCAAGTGCTCAGAAAATACCCTTACAAAGCGAATGAAGCCGGTTTAGTTCAGTTTCCATCCAAGCGTTTGAGCACATGTCTGGCTGTTGGTTACCGTAAACAGGTAACCAACAGCCAATAGCTGTTGGGTTTGGCTTTGCTACAGACGCTCCTTCTCTGTTCTTCAGCTCTCGCGACACTTTTAATGTTGGACAAACCCAAACTATCCTTGAGTCTCTCCTCTGATGAAGATTAGGATGTGTTTCTGTGCAAGTTATAGTCGGCGAACACGTTTTGTTTTCGCCCGAGCTTCGAGCCTTGTGCGGTGCAGCGACGGCGTAATCTTTATGCACCGAGTGGTATAACTTTAGCCCGTTCACGTGAATGCCTCGTCTCTCCTCGCGTCTCGTCAAGCACAGGTGAAGGCAGTACATTTCTGCTCCTCCGTGGGCGTGTCTTAAAGGGTTGTTCGTGGCTGTATCCGTGTGTCTTGAAGGGTGTTGGTGGAGGTGTGTTTCCTCTCCGTAGTCTTGCATTGAGCGCATTGAGCGATCAGTCTTGTGTTTTCGCTCAAACCTCATGGGCTGTAGCCGGGCCTCATTAAGTTTGACTGGGCTGGAGAGAGAGCGCTGAAACGCCTGGACTCCTGTGTTACCGCTCAGTTGAGAAAGAAGTGAACCTCGCTTCGCCTGAACAGGTTTCATGAAACAGCCCTCTGGAATGTTGTTTGCGAACAGAGCGGCCGGGACGCTACAGGCCGGTGCTGACGCAATGGTTTGACGGCTTGTTTCGAGTTAAACTGTGCCTCGTCCGGATGATGATCAACGACGAACGGAAGTTGAAGTGCTCGCCAGAGGGTGTAGAAAGAACACTTCACGGGTCGAGAACTGCGAGGTTTGCCTCACACACAGAGCGATGTATTATTAATGCCCTCTTTAATAATCATCTATATTGGACTTGCATGATCTCTCATATGAGGCGTTTGTCCAGATCTAAATTAGACTCCTGCTTTAATTAAACGGGAGGAGCCTGCCGTGCACGTTTCTGATCACAACAGCCCTCAGACCAATGACCTGAGTTCACCGCCGACGCACTTTTTCACTTCATCCACGGCGGCTGGTCCCGTTTGGATCTTCATTGGCCTTTAGACATGCACTTGAGTTGGTCCGTGTAATCCCTCATTCGTCCAGGAGCGATTCGCTTTAGGAAACGGCAGAGTAACTGAGCTTTGGCTCCATCTACTGGCTGCAGAGGGAATTAAATAACATCAAGCTGGGCCGCTCTCGTCCTGATGTAGCAGTTGAAAAGATCGTGATTCGACGGCGGAAATGCTCAGGACGAGTTTAAAGATGATTTATGGACTTAAAAAACAGCAGAAGTTTCTCAGAGCCAAACACAGAAGGTCACAGGTCAGACCTCAGCACGAGAGGTGACTTGACCCACCCACCCACCGACTCTGCTTTTTGAGTCTCAGAATGCTCGTGCTGAATACGTGCTTGTGTCAAACTTTGGGTGGTTTTTGTAGAGCACGTTGTGACATCATTACAAACAGGCCTCGTCAGTCAATGATTCAGATCATTTATTTGTAATTGATGAAAATAACCTGAAATGTTTCTGTGGTGAAGATTATTGGGACTGCCTTTATTGAGGGGCCTGTTTCTCAGCCCCGCCTTGGCCTGAACTTATGACCTCTGAGCTGAATACTCCAGTGGAATTGTTTATTTTTATTTATGGACATTTGATTCTGGAGACCCTTTATGTAATGCCTTATGTTATATTATCATATTACATGTTGAAAACTGAAATCCTTCTTCCTGTTTATTAGTTTGCTGAGGGTGTGCACCTTGACAGTGTGTGTGGGACAACAACTGACCTTTGACTCCTTAACAGTATATATACTTATCATCCAGACGGCAGCAGCAAAAGCACCCGGTCCCTCACCTGCTGCGGGCTCTGAATCATTCCCTGCTGTGTGCAGACACGCCCTCTTTACGCACGAGCAGCCCGTTTCCCTCTTCAGTCCTGGGTTATTTGAGTGATTATTTGGGCAGTTTAATGTGACAGTGGGGTTCAAACATTGTGTCCAGGAGTTATTACATGGAGCATGTTACAGTTTACACGTGGGCCAATATTATACCTTGTTCTTCATTCTCAGCACCCCCCTCCCAACCAAAATATGTTCCCACGGCCATGTCAATACAGCTATTCCCAAAAGATTGCCTTTTTGAAGCCACCATAAAGCACAAATCCAGCATGTTTTCCCACCAAGGCCCTTAAACTCCTCTCCTCTGTTGGAGCTGTCGGCCCGGCTGCAGACGTGCGGCGCTGGATCCTCCCGATATCCACATTTTTCATCTCTTTATGTGCCAAATGTATTCTGGTGTTGATATTGTGCGAACAGAAAGTAGTCATCTCGGCCCGGCGCACCAAGTGGCGATAGAACGGAGCCAGAGCGAAAGCTACTGCTCTCTGGGCTGAATGGCCAATCATCCGTCTCCTTTAAGATGCAGTTTGTACCACTTCAGAGGGCTTCCCAGGATGGGGCAGAGCACTCTCCACTGAGAAGCAACGTCGTAGGAGAGCAAGGAAGAGAGGGACGGAGAAAAGAGAGCCGAAATGAGACAGAGGAAAATGAGAGGAACAGGGAGAGAGAAGGAGAAGAATGACAAGGTGCGAGAAGATAAAAGAAACCGCATCAGAGACAGTGAGAGACGAGACAGAGACGAGCAAATACATCACACCTGCTTTTTAACAGACCTTTATTATGTCTGTCAAAAACATTGTGCCATTACATCATTCACACCTTGTGTGCTTCATTGTTTATACAAGCAGAAACGAGCTGCCCCTCTCGCACAGGCTACGATCCCCCCAAACTTCCCCATCCTCATTCATGAAGTAAACATCAAGCTCTGGACTGAGCTGAGCCTGGAGCATCCTGACAAACAGGGTCTGAAGCCTTCCTCCTCCTCTTCCTCCTCCCCCTCCTCTTCCTCCTCCTCCCCCTCTCCTCTTCCTCCCCCTCCTTCCCCCTCCTCTTCCTCTTCTCTCCTTCCTCCTCCTCCTCCTCCTGTCCTCCTCCCTCTCCTCCTCCTCCCTCCTTTTCCTCCTCCCCCCTCCTCTTTCCTCCTCCTCCTCCACCCTCCACCTCCTTCCTCCCCTCCTCTCTCTCCCCCCTCCTGCTCCTCCTTCCTCTTCTCCTCTTCCTCCTTCCCCTTCCTCTTCTACTTTCCGTCCCTCCTTTCCTCCTCCTCTTCCTCCTCCTCTTCCTCCTCCTCCATCTCCTCCTCCTGCTCACAACACAGCAATCTTGGGCCAGATGTGGCTCTGTAGACTCCACTCCACGCTCCACTCCTTGCACCACTCCTTGCTCCCTGCTCCACTTAGCCTCCAGCTCAGGACTCCAGTTGGTCTCCTGCAGCAGCGCCAGGTCCAGCCTCTTCATCTGAGCAGGAACAGGGCCGCTCGCTTTGCTCCGCCTCTGCCGCGTTAAACCCAAACTTGTGTCTAAAACTCAAGCTGTTGCTGACCCCTTCAAACAAACATCTGGACTCTTAATGGATTATTCATTGTGAATCTGACGCGTGTAAGTCAGAGTGAAGCTGCTGTTGGAGGACTGGACTGACTGAGTGTTTGTTGACTTCTGACAACCCCTCGTTCAAATGACTCCGTCGGTCTTCTGTAAGAGCGTTCTCGCGTCTGCAGTCGACGAGCGCTCGGCTTCTGTAGCGTTTGAATCCGTTTGAGACCGGTTTGACGCTGAACTCGGGCTTCGTGTTACTCTACAAGGTTTAGCGCTATCCTTTTCTGAGGCTAAATGAATAAATCCTCATCGGACATGTCGTCGTCCAGCCTTTCTCTGCACCGTCTGCGGGCTCGGGTCACTTCACACCTTCTGCCCGTCGGCCACAACCCCCCCCCGTCTGCCTCAGCGTGTTTTACGGACCATTCTCACACTCTTCTTTGGACTGGGTGGCAAAAAGCAACCCGATTCCCCTCAGCCTCAGCCGTCTCTAGGTGAAAACAGCTGCTTCGGTCTTGTCGTGCGGAGCCGTTTCTGGACTGTGCAAAGACACGACTAGAGCCCAGTAGCATTTAAACATGTAATAAAGACGGTTCTGATGCAGCAGACTGTTTTAAGACACTTAAAGACGTAAAAACAGAGTCCAGCAGTCAATGAAAATCAACACAGGAAACGTTCAATTTTCTTTCTTTTCTTAGAAGAGACCGGTGCATACAGTGGTATTTCTGCCTAACCTGCGACCAAAGCTAAAGCGCATCACACACAAATGATGGCCCTCACTGCGTAAATCAGCCCTTCCTCTTCTCCTCCGGTGTCTGACGTCTTCATCAGTTTGGACACAGCTCCAAACAGATGAAGGATGACGCAGGTTTCCCTCTGAGAGATCCATGGGAGGTTTGTCCGACTCCTTCACCTCTGTCCACACTTTTAAGCGAGTTAGCGTCACAGCTAGCCTAGCGCCGCAACTCCCTGGCTGCGTCCGAATGTCCACACTCGTCCCCCCCGTCCCACCGCTCCTTTCACTCCACAGTCCTGCACTCTTTAGCAGACCATAAAGTGCACTCAGTCACAGAGCGATTCGGACACTGAGCCCACCACTTGCTCCTCGCCGCGGGTCACGTGACTCTAGCGTCCGAGCGAAAACAAAGGCCGCAAAACTCCACTATGAATTGATTTGTGTAAAAAATATTGTCTGACACGCACATATTTACGCACATAGACTAATAATCACCACAAGTCACGGATCGGACTGGATTATTCCACTTTTTGCCTATGATGGTGACGTAGGCTAACGCTAGCGACGTTGCGGCGTAAAAGTTTGCTGAAGAGTGTTTTCTTCATATTCTGCTTCATTTAAACCTGTCGCTGTGGTTTTTCCGACTCCTGCGATGGATGTGGTGTCTATGGTGACCGTCGCTGGACACTTCTTCTCATGGTGCATTGTGGGACATTTTGAGTGCACAACTTCATCACCTGCATTCGGACAGCACTAAAAATGGCCCTAAATAGTGCCCTCTGTGGGACAGTGTGGACATTCGGACGCAGCCGCTGTTTTTGGCAGGGAAGTGATCACATGACTCTGGTCAACCAATGTTATTAACTTCTCAAACCGGGTTATACGATATAGAATAAGAGAGAAACAGGAACGAGAGACAAGAGAGAGAGAGAGACTCAGAAAGACGGTAAGAGAGAAACAATAGAGCACGTCACCATCGTATTTATTGAATATTCATCGGCGAAAGTTCACAAGTTCACCCACATGCAATCAAATCCCGCCCACGGCCCACACCCCCTCACAGTCCTCCAGCTCCTCCGCCAGAGTCATGTACCAAAACTTTACCCGATCTGCGCCGCGCATCTGGTTCCTCCGCGTGAGCCAGACGTTGAGCTCCTCCTGGGCCCGCAAAACGTCCTCGCCGCACATGTCCTCCATCATATTCCTCTGGCTGTATACACTATTTCAAATCTACGTGGGTCAAACTGCATCCAACAAGTACAGGAATAAAATGTAAAACAGCAGTTCCTTTCAGCGTGTACTGTATGTTGTGCCTCTGGAGGGGGGCTAAGGAGCGCCAGTTTGGACTAATTCAAAGAGACACGTCCATATGGAGCGTCTAATGTCCGGAGGAGCTGGGGGACGCCGAACACATCACCGGAGCAGCTTCAGCGCAGACCCCGCAGATGTGGTTTAGGTCTATCAGCGTTGCTACGGCGGCCCACGGAGTCTGATGACCGAACGGAGCGAGCGCGCAGCAGACCGGCGCGTTAAGCAGGTTCGGGAATAGTTTGCGATTCCTGCGTGAAAGGGAATTACACGCCGTGGCCAATATGTGCAGTCAGAAAAGACAACATTAAAGGTGAAATAGATAAACTAGCACTGTATATTTCCTTGATCAAACTTCCTCTGAGCAGTTTGTCTCCATGAAGATCACTTTTACTTGAATGTATCATGCATTTATTCACTTAGAGTTAGGTATGATAAATGGCATGGAAGTACCTTGAAAAATATGCATTCTTACTCCACAGATCTGACATGGAACTAAGCCTGGTGGCGTCATCCGCTCGTTTGTGTAAGGGTGATTTAAATCGCACTCTGGAGCGATCTGTTTGATTTGCGAACGCAAGCGGACCACAGAGCGGGAAACAAAAACACCAGAAACTCCTGCGCGTGGCGATCGCTCAACGGAACAAACGACACGCAGCAAGACATGA
Source organism: Chaenogobius annularis (assembly GCA_015082035.1). Taxonomy (NCBI): domain Eukaryota; kingdom Metazoa; phylum Chordata; class Actinopteri; order Gobiiformes; family Gobiidae; genus Chaenogobius; species Chaenogobius annularis. The sequence goes on from BJKM01000358.1 coordinate 295,626, forward strand.
AAGTAAGTCCGATTTGATTATGATTTACTATGATTAACATGAAAATATATCGCTGTTTTCAAGGATTACATACAAAAATAACAATGTTGTAAATGAAATGGAACTAAACAACAAAAAGTAATCATCCCATATTAAGCTGTACAGGTATTTATCCATGTATTTATAAAATTTTATAGTTTTTTGTTATTTATTTTATTATATTATATTATTTTATTTATTTATTTTTGTATTTATTTTATTTTATTTTATTTTACTTTACTTTACTTTACTTTACTTTATTCATTCATTCATTCAAAAAAGGGACAGTGTCGTTGCTAATTGTGGTAAATATTTATTAAATTGGACTTTTCCAATACATTAACTACAAAATATAAACCTCATGTTACATCCAACACAAGTACTCGTCGTAGTTTCCCCCAAAAATACTTCTTTTACTCTTACATGAGTCATTTATTGAACTACTTTGTACTTCTACTTGAGTACAATTTCTGCCTACTTCCCCCGCCGTCGCTTATCGTGAGAGTTTGTGTTCCGGCGTGTGAACCAAGCGTGTGTGTTATTGTCCCTTCATTTCAGCCGGTCCCGCACAAAAGCCCCCGAACAGCTGAAAGGCCCCGGCGTTTGCTCCCATTGAAACGCGCAGGCAGCAGATAAGCCGCTGTGTAATGAATGTCACTTAAGACAACCTGCAGGCATTTAGACATCCCTGCGCGCTAATGTAGCTGCATCCCGTCGGAACAAAGACTTCAATTAGCCTTAGCCACATAATGCTAATGCGCCGTAATGGGCTTTTCTATGCGCTTATCGTGGAAATGCTTGTGTTTTTGCGGCGCTGGTTGGCTTCATACGCGCTCTAATCTAACAGACATGACCTTCAGATGACAGTTTGTATAAAGGAAGGCAGAAACATGAAGATTAGTTCCGTTTATGCTTTCTGGAGTTTTTTCCTACGCTACAAATTAAAGCTCGACTGCGCAACATTTCGGCCCAAAAAAAAAAGATTTGGACGGATCCACAACATGTCAGCGGAATGGCTGGGCTACCGCTAGGCTGAGTCAGGTCTGCGGAGAGGCAGCACAGCAAGCGCACATGTTGGAACGTATGAACGAGCAATGGCAAGACACTTGAACTGAGCGGAAATTGACCAATTAGAATAATCGGCCAATCACAGCCGAAATAATGATTGGTGATCTGCGAAATGCGCCAATCGGATGAGCAGCTCGAATGCCGGTGGGCGGGTTCAAGACCAGACCAGGCCTTTCTTGTGTGGAGTCGGCGTGTTTCTCCCAGCGTCCGGGTGGGTTTCCTCCGGGCGCCGCGGTTTACCCCCCGCATCAACACCAAACATCCACTGTAGGGTAAAAAAAAGGCAGACGGTAGTTTAAAGAGAGCGCCAGCATTGGCCGCGATCGGTAAAACTGGGATTGGTACTGGGACCTTGCCTCTAAAGACCTGACGGGAGCACCTGCTGAAATGTTACGCAGCGGGGCTTTAATATAGCACGACAAAATATAGCCAAAGTATACATGTAGTCAAATATTTGGCAACAACCGTGGTGGAAGGTCGGACACTTTCCCTCTTAGCAAATGTGTCGTTGTTGTTGTCGAAGGCCTGGTGCTAAGCAACGGGCCCAGGTGAAGTTTATCTGAAGCAAAAGTTCATTGTTTATCCTTTTTGGCTGCCCTCGATTCCACTGCGAAGAATTCACTTGGGTAATTTGGCAGATTTTCATGCTCCGTGCCGTTCTCAACACACCGAGAGAGAGAGAGAGCAAACAAACCGCAGACAGTAAATTCAGGAAAACACGTCATTTGTGTGAGAAAGACCGTAACGCCTTTTGTAAAATGTCTTTTAAGGCAAACGACTTTCGTTTTCTGGACGTGTTCTGATTTCCGCTTGTTTCCGTGACGCTCCTCTGCTGCGTTCAAAGTCCATTCGCCGTCGCCAGTCGCATTCGGATCGTTTCGGCGCTTCAAATGCTTTCAGAGCGAACCAGCTTCAGCGTGATGTGTCGGAGTCCTTGCGCCGTCTGCTGGCATTTTGCAATGGCCACAAACAAAAAATACTAGAACACAGAAAAGTAGAAAAGGAAACAGTTACCGAGGAAAAAAGCCCTTTGTGACGGTTAATCGGTTAATCGGTTAATTGGTTAATCGGTTAACCCCTAGCAACATGTAAAAAGAAAGGCAGGGATATATATATATATATATATATATATATATATATATATATATATATATATATATATATATATATATATATATATATATGTTTTGTATTATCGTCATGGAAGCAGGATCGGCATCGAGTCTGAAATGTCGATATAGTAACGTTTCTAGACATCGGCTTGTTTAACTGAGAACAGTGTAAAAGTCCAGTATCTAGTTAAGAAGGTATAAATAATAATTTGGAACATCAAATATTTACTCAACTAAAAGTTAAAGTAGCTCATTACCAGCACCTCTGCCCCAGGACCCCCCACATGCTAACAGCAGCGCTCGGCCTACGCACTTAATGCACCTCTTCTACTGCGCCGCGGCTCCGGCTGCGTGTTTGATTCAGCCTACACGCTAAAACAAACATGAAAATTCATAAGGGCCCGCGGACGCCTACTCACCCGCACTAAAAATATAGCAGAGAGTCGGGCCTAGTCAGAGCTGCGAGCAGGGTACAGGGAGATGAATCCGCCGGCAGAGGAGGAGCAGAGGAGAGGGAAAAGGTGTAACATGAAGCAAGCGAGGAACGGTAATAATAGTTCCACAAAGCAGTCGAGTGGAGAGGGCTATTCCCGGCCTGCAGCGGTCACTGTGGACTTCAGAGACCCTTCTTAAAGAGAAGCCTTTGAAAGCAGCGCGATGGGGGACTAAGAAACCGGGTGATTTTGTGTTAAATAAGCCTCTCGCCCAGGCCATCGTGTCTGGTCCAGCACTCACCTTCAAGCAAAGCTCAGTGGGACGGCGTTTCCCTCTGGAAAACTGTTTTTAAGCATCGTGACAAAATCAGTCCATCTACATGTATATCTATCTATCTATAGTCATGTTTCTACGTTGGAGCGCACTGGGACAACCCGAAAAGTACAGGTTCAAGGGGTCCTTGGCGGACCCTGAGACGTACTAGCTTCCAAAGCCGTCCGTCTCGCTTTGGCTTCAAGAAGTCGTTAACCCGAGATCACTGGATGAGAGGCACAACGCAGACTTGGGTGAAAACAAGACGGACGGCGGAAAGCAGAACCGGCAGACGTAGCGAAACAAAGCTCGCGCACTTTAGCAATGCCGGTTTCCTCCTCCATCGACGCGCGGCACTCGCACATAACGTTGTCTACCGTCAACCAAACCCGCTGCAGGGAGATGCTAAAACGCGGCGTAGAGGCTTTGGCAGAGAAGTGAAACGAATGCAGAAACAGCTGACGATAAACCAGGAAGTAGTTGGTTCCTGGTTTATCGGAACCAACTACTTCCTGGTAGAATGGCAGAGATTGGCCCTGATTACGTTATTTTTGGGGAATGTCAGCTGCTTATGTAGCCAGGGCCGACCGAAACGTGCATTATCTCTACGCGGTGCCAAAACTGCATTCAAAGATTGAAGGGGAAGCCGGCCACGAGTTTGTTTCAAGCGCTTTTTCCTGGGATAAACTGACACATAACTTTAATTTCAACATTCAAAAAACTTGGAAGGATGTTTCGTGGACGAATACGTCATTATGCGCTGGTCGAAACTGGACTCAGCGTACCACATTTTGCCATCTCGCTCTGTTAAAAAGGCGAGCGCAGGGACAGGTGCCTCGCCCGCGGGGCACAAAGGCGGCGCGCGCGTAGCCGGGGTAGAACCTGGCAACCGCGCGCCTCGTAACTCTGAGTTACATCCCAGCGCTGTTTCTGAGACAGTCACAGTTGATAAAATCTTCATTTCTCCAGCAACTTTAAATCATATCTCCATCGCGCCGCGCCGCTACAACCTTGGTAAGACTTTGCAAACTTGCTGCAGAAATGATGCTCTCGTTTCTTAGCTAGCAAAAAAAAAAAAAAAAAAAAAACATCGACATACGCCCCAACAATAGCATGTGGTGATTGAATGCTGTACTGTGCTCTCCGTCTTACCGTCCCTGTCAGGTTTACCTATTGATATGGAAATGCCTCTCTAAATCACAACCGTAGCCCTTCTCCGGGGGTTCCTGAAGGGGGGGGACGCTGACGTTTGATTGACACCGCGCTCCGTGTGGCCGCATGGGCCCGGCCGGCGCGACAAAAGCAACACGGCTCCCTCGCCAATAAATCTGAACGGGCTGCGAGTTCCGCCGCGAGCATGACTGATGAACAAACGCCTCCTCGCCTCTCCGTTCCCCCGCGCTCGTCTCCCGCACACGACCCTGCCGGGGCTACACTTATGCTAATGGCGCTATGCTAATCAGGCCACTTCCAGGTGCAGAAATAGACGCGGAACGTTTCGGAGTAAATTTAGCTTTAATAACCGGGCTAATTGCGGCGTTAATGTTAGACGCGACGTACACACTCGGGGGGGTTTTGTTGTGTTAATAGAGGTTTGCCAGTCGAATGCTGTTGGCGACGAGAGGTTAGAAGGAAGCACAGGATCCTTCATGTAGGAAAGACGACTTCTGTTTACCTGTGGAATGAGATGCAGTTGTATTTAGAGACGTGTGTGCGGGGCTGGTGATTATAAATAGTAACTGAACCTCAGGCCTGTGCGACTTAGTTTTTACTTACTGAACGATATGAAAATAACGGCACATTTCCACACTTGGGGGGGCCGCCACGGCGCAGGAGGTGAAGGGTCGGTCGTCTGCTATGCTAAACTGAAGAGGGTTGCTGGTGCAGTGGGCACTTCTGGAGCGTGGCACAAAAGGTGATTTAGCCGTGGTTCGGATTGGCTTTCTTTGACCGTAAGATAGTAACTGACTCTACGAGCTAGCTTGTTGTTTGGCTAACCGTAATGTGACACTTAAGGCTCTTCTGTCCGTCCTCTGTGTAGTTTTGTCCGTCCTCTGTGTTGTTTTGTCCGTCCTCTGTGTTGTTTTGTCCGTCCTCTGTGTTGTCTTGTGTTGTTTTGTCGTCTGTGTTGTTGTCTCTGTGTGTTTTTGTGTCCCTGTGTTGTTTTGTCCGTCCTCTGTGTTGTTTGTCCGTCCTCTGTGTTGTTTTGTCCGTTCCTCTGTTGCTCCTCGGTTTTTGTCCGTTCTGTGTTGTTTTGTCCGTCCTCTGTGTTGTTTTGTCCGTCCTCTGTGTTGTTTTGTCCGTCCTCTGTGTTCTGTCGCCTCTGTGTTTTTGTCCGCCTTTTTCCCTCCTCTTGTTGTGTTGTTTTGCCCCTTTTTCCGTCCTCATGTGTTGTGTTGTTTTTCCTCGTTGTCCTCCCTGTGTTGTTTTGTCCGTCCTCTGTGTTGTTTTGTCCGTCCTCTGTGTAGTTTTGTCCGTCTCTGTTGTTTTTGTCCGTCCTCTGTGTTGTTTTGTCCGTCCTCTGTGTTGTTTTGTCCGTCCTCTGTGTTGTTTTGTCCGTGTCCTCTGGTTGCGTCTCGTGTTTTTTTGTCCGTCCTCTGTGTTGTTTTGTCCGTCTCTCTGTGTGTCCGTCCCTCTTGTGTTTGCTCGTCCTCTGTTTGTTTTGTCATTCCTCTGTTTTGTCCTCTGTGTTTGTTCGTCCTCTGTGTTGTTTTCCGTCCTCTGTGTTGTTTGTCCGTCCTCTGTGTTGTTTTGTCCGCGTCCTCTGTGTTGTTTTGTCCGATTCCTCTTGTTCGTTGCTCTTCGTGTCGTTCGTCCCTCTGTGTTGTTTGCTCCGCTCTCTGTTTTTTTGCTCCGTCCTCTGTGTTGTAAGCTCAACTGTTAAAAAAAGTTACGAGAACAATCTGCGAAACGAATCAAATCTTTTCCAACCTTGTTTTCTTGGCTCTTTTCCGACAGATGTCATCTAAAAACACCGCCATGTTTGTTTTTGAAGTTGCTTTTTTTCTTTTGCGTTGGTCAATTCTCTACCTGACCTTGAGCGCCCTCTGGTGGTCGTGTACAAGAAAACAGCCTTAACGCGACAAATGGTTGGAATTATGACTGAAGCTACACTTTTTGAACTGTTTACGTACAAAAATGGAGCCTTTAAAGGGTATGGCACTGTGTAACTCTGGTGAGGGGTCCGTCTGAAAAGGTTCCATTGCAGAGATTTTGTATGGTTTATGGACAATATGTATTATCTATAGTGTTTCCTGCATCAAAAGCACATTTGAATTTATATGCAATGTTTTTTAAATCCCCCGCTGACTCCAAAAAGCATGAAGGAATTAGCGTTAAATGCAAAATTGACTTTTTGACCATGTTTTAACACTGTTCCTTCATCAAAAATAGCATCCCTGGAGTTGTGTTTGGTTTCATTTATCGTGTTTAAGAACTAATCAGGTGGTCTCCCCTCTGAGCCACTCATAAAAATAGAACACACATTTTTATCCCAGAATTGTGACATCTCATAGATCTGGGGGTCCATAAATCTACACCAGACTTGTTCTGAGCATTTCTGCCGTCAAATTCCCCGAAAATATTCAAAAAAGGTTTCTACTTTATCCCAGAGGTTTGGTAGTTTGTCCTGGCCGAGAAGGAGGGGACATCTAAGGGACAGGGGATGCCGGGACACTTGTCTCAGGACACGGGAAAGAATGCTGGGACACTTGTCTCAGGACACGGGATGCTGGGACATTTGTCTAAGGACAGGGGGGATGCCCGGGACAGCTTTGTCTAAGGACACGTGATGCTGGGACACTTGTCTCAGGACAGGGGATGCCGGGACATTTGTCTAAGGACAGGGGATGCTGGGACATTTGTCTAAGGACAGGGGATGCTGGGACATATGTCTAAGGACAGGGGATGCCGGGACATTTGTCTAAGGACACGTGATGCTGGGACATTTGTCTAAGGACAGGGGATGCTGGGACATTTGTCTAAGGACAGGGGACGCTGGGACATATTTGTCTAAGGACAGGGGATGCTGGGACATATGTCTAAGGACAGGGGATGCTGGACATGGTGTCACAGCATAACATGGTGCATGTTTTGTCATCGAGGAAACAAGGGTATAGAGCTTTTAGCTTATAAACACCCACGTGGGTTACCCATTTCTGTACTATATGAACAGAAGAGAGAAGCAAGAAAAAAAAAGAAGAACACATAGTCTAAGACAGGGATGCTGCGGACATTTGTCTGATGGACAGGGGATGCTCGGGGACATTTGTCTATGACAGGGATTGCTGGGACATATGTCATAGGACAGGTGATGCTGGCGACACTTGTCTCAGGACACGGGATGCTGGGACATTTGTCTATGGACAGGGATGCTGGGACATTTGTCTAAGGACAGGGGATGCTGGGACATATGTCTAAGGACAGGGGATGCTGGGACTTTCTCAGGACAGGGGATCTCTGTCAGACAGGGATGCGTGACACTTGTGTCTCAGGACACGGGATGCTGGACATTTAGTCTATTGGGACAGGGGATGCTGGGACATTTGTCTAAGGACAGGGGATGCTGGGACATATGTCTAAGGACAGGGGATGCTGGGACATTTGTCTATGGACAGGGGATGCTGGGACATTTGTCTATGGACAGGGGATGCTGGGACACTTGTCTCAGGACACGGGACGCTGGGACATATGTCTAAGGACAGGGGACGCCGGGACATTGCCACGTCCCTATGAACATTGTTTGATCTGTTTTCACTGTAGCCCCCCGAGGAAACTGATGTTGTGATTTTGGCCGTTACAAAAATAAATTGAATTGAAATTGAAATTATGTTCATTTCAACTTACATTTGTTACATTACATGTTGGGGCAAACTAGCTTTTGTTTATTTTCCCCATGGTAATTCTGTCTGCTGACAGTAGATGGCATGCCAACACAAAAGAGGAGGTGCAAGAGCAGGTTTAAAGGCCAATAACAACACAAATAATGCATATTATGTCTCCTTTAAAACCATGTATTACTGACTGAGCTCGCCTCTCCACAGATGTGATCTGTAACTTCTCTTGGCTGCACCCTTGTATTATCTACATGGAAATGGCCCTCCCAGAGACTCATGTGCAAACGATGTCACACTTCTGTATAATTATTGAAGTGTTTTTAGCGTGTCCGTGTTGGCTAATCGCCTTTTGAATCACAGCCATGGAAAAGTGCACATGTGCACGTGCGATAAGCCATAAACCACATAAAAGACTTGTGTTTGGCGAAGTTCAGTTTGAAGACCAGATCAATGAGAAGTATCAATATATCGATAAATCTTTAACAAAACTCATTTCTAATTAAGCCCCTTGAAGTTTACCTCGGGGGGATTCTTCAGTCAGGATAAACGAGGGCTCGTCCACGAAGACCCTAGAACCAATCATCACCCAGATACTTTCATTTCTGACTTACTCTATAGGCATTATCATTTGGGACCCTTGCGTGGGCCGCGGGCGGTGGGCCGTACATAACTCTCTCCGGGGCAGAATCAGCGCCGGCTTCACAGCGTTTTGTTGTGTTTGTTATATTTTGTCTCCTCTATAAATGATGACGCTCCGGGCGGGAGGGCGAGCGAGGCACTCAGGGCTCCCCGGGGGGAAGCGTTCGCCGCCGGGCACGCCCCCCCCCCCGTCCCCCCGGTCCCCCCGTCCTCCAGCCACTGTGGCACAAATGACAGATTCACGAGTCCGGCAAGTGTTTGGCTTTCTGCCGCCGGTGAAAGGTAAAGGATTAGTATTTCGGAGCAATACTGTGTCCGTCTTTGTTGGACATAATGTAGTGCTAGTACTTGTCGGCCAAAGTACTTAAAGGTGCTTTACTTCATGTGTAAAGTACAAGTATACTTGTATTATTTTATTGGGCTTTAAACATGCTCTTGAATACTTTTACTTTGGCATAAAATACAAACGACTTCACGTCACTCACGGCTTTTACCACACTAGGAACTAAACTAAGGCTCCATCTACTGGCCGCAGAGGGAATTGCACAGGGGAGAGAAACAGACGCTAGCTTGCCTTCCGTCGCGCAAATGCGGCCGCGCAGTTGTAATGACATGTGAAGACAGCGATTTGAGGAGGAAATGCTCCGAACGGGGTCCGGAGACGATCTGAGCGCGTCACACACAACGCGACGTCAGAGCGCGGCACACAACACGACATCAGAGCGCGGCACACACAACACGACATCAGAGCGCGGCGCACACAACACGACGTCAGAGCGCGGCAAAAGAACACTTGCTCTTCTTCGATGTGCAGTAACCGTAGGCGAGGACGAGGGGTCCCAGGTAGAAGTTTTCAGGAAGCACACACACACACGCACCCACCCACACACACACACGCACACACACACACACGCACGACGATCAATACCTGCTCTTCGAGTCGAACCGCCCTCTGCAGCACAAACTCGGAGTGATTAAAACATCACAGCTCAGAGCTCAGGCGGTTCCCTCAAGCACAGGAGGAAGGAGCAAAGGGGAACCGTCCAGGAAGCCCCCCCTCTGCACAAAATGGACGGTTGAGAATCACCGGCCCCTCACACGGCTGGTGTTTCTGACAAGCATGACATCCAAGTCCGGTGGTCTTCTCGAGTCCGTACTGAAGACCGCTATGGGCCGTCGACTGAAATGTTCATTGTTTTAAATGAGACGTTGAAGAAGAGAACTGGACTTGTGGAGACTTGGTCGCTTTATGAAGCTCTTATTTTACACTGAATTTATGCAATTTAATTTTTGGCATTTGAATTGTGTGAAGTGCATTTTTTAAACATCCAATTACGTCAAAAATATTCATTAAATATGTTTTTAAAATACAATGTTTTTAAAATGCATGGAAAATAATACAATGCTTTAATATTCGGTTTGTACTGGATTTTAATGTCTTAAATTTCAGTTCATAAATTCACTTTGTTAAAATGCAGACGTCTTCAGTGTCTCAAAGTTTCCCTGAATCCAGACCGAAGCCGTCCAGCTCCTGCTCCTCACGAGTCCTGCCACTTCAAACCTTCTGGGTTTGTGGTTTATATTTGATCTCAGCCAACTGAGGGTCCGGCTCCTCCGTCTCTGTCACGTCCCCCTGTCGGTCCGAGGGAGTGGGAACCGCTGTTGTGATTTTGGGCGTTACAGAAATAAATGTAATTGAATTTCAGTAAAACACACACATCCTCTCAGGACCCCCAGCTCTTGCTTGGCGCCCACCCTGGGGACCCCACCCCCCACTTTGGGAGCCACCGGCAGAGACGCCCAGTTTGTGTTTGATTTTCTCCTCTCGTCCAATCAGAGGCAGAGGTAATTTGCAGCACGGGCAAAGGCCACGCCCCTGTGTTTGCTCCAGTGTGAACACCTGAAAGGGGTGCAGGCGAAGAGGGCTGAGTGAGTAGCTGCAGGAGCCCCGACTGACGTGAGCGCGGGGAGAGTTTGTGAACGGGGGTCTCTGCGCTCCTGATCTCCTGCCGAACGGGGGTCTGTGCGCTCCTGATCTCCTGCCGAACGGGGGGCTGTGCGCTCCTGATCTCCTGCCGAACGGGGGTCTGTGCGCTCCTCGTCTGCTGGAACGGGGGGCTGTGCGCTCCTCATAGTCTGCTGAACGGGGGTCTGTGCGCTCCTCATCTGCCGAACGGAGGTCTGTGCGCTCCTCATCTGCTGACGGGGGTCTGTGCGCTCCTCATCTGCTGAACGGGGGGGTGCTGTGCGCTCCGGGGGTCAGCAGGAGATAACGAGTGAGTGACGTCACTTCAGATACAAGAATATATAAATCAATAGAAGTTCTAGTTCGGACACTCTTTTTAGAAATCCTGAGCCATGAGAGACTCTTTGAGGACCCTCATTTAAGTCCTGACCCCTAAACCAGGAGTGCTAAAACCAGTCAGGACTATAATAAACACCCTGAAGCCCGAACTGTAGATCTCTTTTTCAGACCTCGCCACAAACTGTGCCTGTTTCTGTTCCACTGAAGCGTTCCGTGTGCGCGAGCTGGAGTTTATGAGGCCAAAGACCCTCCAGCTCCAGCAGAACCCGGGAGTCCCAAAAGGAGCTCGCAATTCGAGGCGAGTTCCAAAGTGTGGAGTTATAAATGACTGCGGGTGGTCCGCCGCTGCATTTTTAAAAGCCACATAAGCGTCGTGCTATTTTCTTTCTTAGATTGCACCATATTAAAACGTTGTTCCACTTACGAAGACTACCACAATACCATATATGTATATATATATATTTATATATATAATATATAATATATATATATATTATATATTATATAATAATATATATAAATATACCAAATATATATTACTTTGTATTTCTTTTATTGCCAATATAAGGCCACACTCGCACGGGTTTTAAAAAGATACGTTTTGGCTCGCGAGGAATGTTTATTGCAGGGGCAGGGGGCTGGCTGGGGGAGGGGAGGAGGAGGAGGCGCTGAAGGAGGAGGAGGTGCTGAAGGAGGAGGAGGGCGCTGAGGGAGGGGAGGAGGTAGGGCTGAGGATGAGAGGAGGGCTGAAGGAGGAGGAGGAGGGAGGCGCTGAAGGAGGAGGAGGAGGGCGCTGAGAGGGGGAGACGGTTGGTGGAGGAGGAGGAGGAGGCGCTGAAGGAGGAGGAGAAGAGGCGCTGAAGGAGGCGCTGAAGGAGGAGGGCTGAAGGAGGAGAGGCGCTGAGGGGGAGGAGGAGAGGCGGGCTGAAGGAGGAGGAGGAGGGCGCTGAAGGAGGAGACAGTGGAAGGAGGCGGAGTCTCCAGTCGTTAACATCAGCTGCTGATCCTTAATTGTCCTAACGTCCACTGTTTCACCAACTAAATGTCAATAGAAAAATGAGAAAGGGAGAAAGGCAAAGTTGGACCGGTGGAACGTACAAGAACGTCTGCGCAGTCGTACGAGAACGTCTGCGAGACGTTCTGTACGTCTGCGCAGACGTACGAGAGAGGGAGAAGAAGGGGTGTGGTGGAGGGGAGGAGGGGCATGGAGGGGGCGTGGAGCTGGCATGGAGGGGCGTGGAGGGGGTGGGAGCTGGTGTGGAGGGGCGTGGGGGGGGCGTGGAGCTGTGTGGAGCGGGCGTGGAGCGGGCGTGAGCGGGCGTGGAGCGGTGCGTGAGAGGGGCGTGGAGGGGGCGTGGCTACTCCCTGAGGCCATTTGGGTGGTGGCGTCTATAACGTTGGGAAACTCAGATAAATGATAAAAGTACAACTCAGGCACAGAAGGTATAAAACGCATCACACGACGTTAGACGACGTTTCTTAACGCACTCAAACGAGACACACAAACGTGAATATTTGATCCACAAGGTTCAACACTTGAACAGTTTTGGGGGTTTGATCTGTAACGTACAAAAATACGTTAAAGTCTATTTTCAGTGGCGAGGGATTTGGCTCAGTTTCGGGCAGGAAGGGGCGGGTCAAGGTGGGACTAATGCTCCTTATTAGCACATGTCCAGAGGAGACACGCCCCCTGACCTTCTCTGAGGCTCAGGTGGGCTTGTTGTTGCCGGCTCATTCCGGGCGGGTCACACGAGCCGGCGCCAGTGTCCTGCCCAAGGACACAATAACACGATCCAGTCGGGACGTGCTCAGAAACAGAAGCAACGCGCTGAGCGGCTTTTGTTTGGTTCGTTTTTTTGGCGGTTGCTTGGCGCGGAGCTGGGAGCCCTGCAGGCGTCCAGAGCACACATGAACACGCTCTCTCTTTGTGCGTTCAATGTTTTAATTGGATTCTGTTCTGGACTCTGCGGAAAAGAACACTCAAGGTCACTTTATTATTATTTTTGGCTGTCAACCTTTGAATACGGCTCCTTCTTAACTCCGAACAATAGAAGAACAATAGGATCAAACATCAGCGTTCTCTTTCAAACCTTTAGCAGAACGGAACAAAACTGAACAAAACTTACTTTTGACCAGAACGACGCTTTAGCGGTTCAAAACGACAAAGGTTTGGAGCAGGAAAAGCCAATCGCGTTCGCAAAATCCACACTGCGCCGTCTGTTGTGATCCATTGGGCCGGGCCGGGCCGACCCAGTCCAGGCCTGTGGTTAAGTCCCAGTCTGCCCCTAAGACCAGCTGAATGACAGGACGAGCGACTGTGCAGAGTGCGCCCCTCTGCAGGACCAGAGGTATATGCACTCGAACGCTCTGATGGAAACAGAGCCTTAACTTGCCTTGCCTGTGCAGAGTTAAGTGCTTCGCGAGTACTCTGGCGCCCCCTATATGTACCCGAAAACACTCAAAACCTGCTGAATCTGTGGCGCGCCCGGTTTGTGTGAAATGCAGATGAATTGGGTTGATATGGGCGGGAGGATTTACGGTGTAATTATGAGTGAGTGGACCAGAGGCGGCTAACGAGATGGTCTATTAACCTCCATCCCACCTCTGACTAATGACGGCGCAGTGCAGAAACACCTGCATGGTCTCCTCCGAGCGCAGACGCGGTTACGGAATCAGAAAACCTCGGTCAATACGCGTGGATTCAAAAAAGTCTGTGCAGTAAGATTCAGTCCAGTCTTACAAAGCTCCGATACGTCGTAGTAAAAACGGCGAAATATTTGAGGAGAGTGTTAAGAAACGAGGCGACCAATTGACGCGGCTCATGCGCTTCCACAGGTCAGTTTGAGGTGACGTCGTCAGGGAGGGAGAGGGCGGAGCGACGCGAGAGGAAAGACGGCGAGGAAAGACGGCGAGGGCCAGCAGCGACGGGCGGAGGAAAGACAGCGAGGAAAGGCGCGAGGGCAGAGCCGACGGCGAGGAAGACGCGAGGAAAGACGGCTCGGAAAAGACGGCGAGGAAAGAGACGGCGAGGAAGACGGCGAGGAAGACGGCGAGGAAAGACGGCGAGGAAAGACGGGCGGGGAGGGCAGAGCGAGCGGCGAGGAAAGACGCCGAGGAAAGAGCGGCGAGGGCAGAGCGACGGCGAGGGAAGACGGAGAAGAAAGACGGCGAGGGAAAGACGGCGAGGGCAGAGCGACGCGCGAGGGAAGACGGCGAAGAAAGACGGCAGGAAAGACGGCGAGGGCAGAGCGACGGCGAGGGAAGGACAGGGCGAAGAAAGACGGCGAGGAAAGACGGCGAGGAAAGACGCGAGGAAAGATGGCGAGGAAAGACGCAGCGAGCGACGAGAGCACGGCGAGAGACGGCGAGGAAAGACGGCGAGGAAAGGACGGCGAGAAAGACGACGGCCAGGAAAGACGGCGGAGGAAAGACGGCGAGGAAAGAGCGGGCGATGGAAGAGACGGCGAAGAAAGACGGCGAGGGAAGACGCCGAGGCGAGGGCGAAAGACGGCGAGGAAAGACGGCGAGGAAAGACGGCGATTGACTGAGGTCGAAGGAGCTCCTGAACACCTGCATGGTCCACTCTTTAGAGTTTGTCTATTGAAATCTGTAACTTTTAGCAACAGAAACAGGTCCATTCACTTCCTGTTCTGCCCCGCCTCTTTATAGTGATAAGCCCCACCTCTTTATGGTGATAAGCCCCGCCTCTTCATGATGACGTAGCAGGCAGCAGATAATGATGTACGTGATTTTATTTTTGAAAAGTGACATGTTAGAACTCCACATGCGTCACTCGGAGTAATCACAACTAAGTGCAGGGATGTGGGCGGGGATAGGGGGTAGGTGAAAACAGGAACTTTCTGAGCACCGGAAGCCTCAGTTTCAGGACAAAACAGGGTGAACTCAAACATCAAAAATACAACTGTGAATGAACGAATGATGAGGGAACACTGTTGTGACAAAAGCTCGTCAAAAAAAACTGCAGAATTGAAGACTTTATTTTTACATTTTGCCTCCAAATTTATTTTCCTCCTCACAAAGACCACAACCTCGAGACTTTGGTGCAAATAATTTATTGACACAAGAAACACGAACGAAAGGATTCTCGATACCAAGATGAACTGTAAATCAAAATCACAGATTTATGTGTTCAGCGTGAGGAAATCAGATCCGAAAACACAACAAAGTCGTTTGTGTCGCGCACAAAGTATATAAATGCAGAAACTGTACAAGCCTCATTAAAGTCTGAGCAGAACATAACATGGGGCTGAACAGACGACGTTGGACCACACGAGGCGACGACGAGCAGAAGAATCGGAGCGTCCTCCGCAGATGCGACCTGTCGCATCGGACTCGTTAAACTTTTATTACCGTTTCTGTTTGAAGAGTTAACGAGTCGGCGGTCGTTAGTTAGTTACTCTCGGTTTAGTTATGTGAACTATACAACAAACTATATCTACTAACATTTAAGTCGCTTTCTTTTGTTTATGACCTCAAGATGGCGCTAACGTGTGCAGTTCTCCAGCAGTGATTCACTTTCTTCCCTGTGAAGCTTGTCCTACTGAAAAGCCACTTTGAAGCCAGCGGCTGATAGTGGCATGAAATGGTAAATAGTCACATTTGAATAGCACTTTTAATGAATGAATGAATGAATGATTATTTATTTATTAATCATTGGATTTATATTGCTCCTTTCATGTTTGTTGACCTCCTCCTTGTCCAGCTCTGATCCCGCACAGTCCAGCCCAAAGTGCGCCTGGTCCTCGTCTCCATGGTGATCCCAGGTTTTAGTGCACTTCAGTCAATATGTGAGAGGCTGCGCACTGAACACCTGCATGGTCCATATGGACCTGAACACCTGCAGGGTTCATATGTCCATAGAGCTGAACACCTGCAGGGTTCATATGACCATGATTCAGAACACCTGCAGGGTTGTTACAACCATTGATCATAACCTGCAAGGTCCCCACGACAACGGATCTGAGCACCTGCAGGGTTCCTTTGACCATTATCGGGATGGTAGTGCACCTTTAAACTGAAAACCTTTTAAAAGTGCTCATTTTCACAGTTTTGCCGTTAGACTTTAAGACCAGAGCTTGTTTTGGAACAGCTCGTCATTTTGAGAGCAGCGTTTTAACGGTCGATTGTATCTTTTGTACATTTGCACAGTTTAAGGAAATGTTTGAAATGACAAGAGGAAATGTTCTGTGTTGAAGCAGGTTTAGTTCAGTTTGTTCAATCTTGATTTTTAGCAGACGGGACTCAAATGTGCTCAGTCCAGTGTTACTTCCACAGGCGCTTCCAAATACACCACCGGAAAACCAGAATCTGTCATCAAAATGTGTACGAAATAACGGATGTGTCTTACAATGAACTCATGAATTAATTCCATCTACGTTTTTCCTAATAATTTGTATTTTGCAGTCAAATAAGTTGCATGCATTATTCCACAATTTGTCATTCAAATAGCATGCGTTTATTTCTTCAAAAGCAGATGAGAGTGTGAATGTTTCTGGAGTTAAAAACAGCACCAGACACCAGACGGCTCTCTACCCGTGACATCACTCAACTTAAAACGGAGTCTTTTGGTCGGACTCGTACCGGGGCTCGGAGAAAACCAGCTCGCAAACAGGATGAAAGGACATGTTTTCTAACGAGGGAACAATCCAAACAGTCTGTTAAGTAACAACAAGAACTATCTGCACGTGCCACCTCGCCTCGTCCCCCCGCGCGCACACAGTCGATGAGGGGGCCGAGGGTTGGGGGGGGGCGGGGGGATATACGCTCCTGCAGATTAAAACGCTCAGATTTACTCATGCGTGCGGCACAGTTCTGGTGTAAATACTTGATGAGGCGGTTGTGTCTGAGCGAGCCGCGACTTTTCCGTCTCTGTCGCGGTTCGGGGGGGGGGGGAGGTGGGGGGGGGGGGGGATGGGGGTGCGGCCGGGCGGGGGGGGGGGGGGGGCCACGCCGCCGGACGGGATGAGGTTTGAAGCGCTAAATATATATGTGTGTGTGTTGTGTGTGGTGTGTGAGTATCCACTATTGTTAATTTAGCGTCGGCAGTTAAAAGCTCTTTCCAACTTGGCTTTATTTGAATTTGGAGTATTTGGATATTTGGATTTTGTGCGGATTTTTGGAGTACGTGTTTGTGTTTTCTCAGTCACGCTCATGACGGCAGACTGTTGTACAGAATACTTCACTAAACTAGTGGGCTCCGATAGTCGTCCCAAGCTGCCACTAGAACCGCGCTGAACATTATGCTTTATGATGATTGATAGTGAGAGGGTAAGTGACTGAATAATTAATCGCACGTGGATGTCTAAACAGCGGGGCGATGTTGGGGGTATCCAGAGGATAGATATATAGCAGGCTGGTTGTTAGCTCAGCACTCCTCCCACTGTGTGTGGATGACGGATGAATAAAGTTAATTAGTTCATTCTCATTTAGCTTATAATCGGTAAGGCCGTTTCCTGTGCGTTGTGTTTGGTTATGTCGGTAATAATGCCCAACTATATTTATATGAGTGTGTCTCGTTCTTTGACACCTCGATGGACATGAGGGGGTCGTGTGTTGGTATTTTTTTTAAAAGATACACGGCAATATTTTTTTAAACAAACAAAATAATAATAATAATGAAACCAAGCATGAATTCACGGATAACACAGTTTTTAAAGGGCAACTATGTCACTTTACTGGAGGAGGGTTTGCCATGGGCTGCTAGGACTGGAAGGTTCCACAGTGTGGCATTAAACTTACCGCACGCAGCATTTGTTCAATATACAAGCGTTTCGATTGCTAAAGCTAAACCGAAAAACATGGAAAAGCATGCATTCTTACTGTGAGGCGGGCTTCCTCTCCGCAGACCTGACCTGTGACTTGCCTGGCGACGTCATTGCTCTGTACCGACATCTCCGGTGGGGACGAGTAGGTGGCGATCCTCCACAGAATATTACAACCTGACCACATTAAAGCATGAGACGCGTGAAAGTCAAGACGCGTGAAGGTTCAGGAGTGAAGGCTCAGCCTGAAGGCAAGACGCGTGAAGGTCAGACGCGTGAAGCTCAGGAGCGTGAAGGTTCAGGACGCGTGGAAGGCTCAGGACCGTGAAAGCTCAAGACGCGTGAAGCTCAGGGACGCGTGAAGCTCCGGGAGCGGCGTGAAGGTTCAGGAGGTGAAGCTCAGGACGCGTGAAGGTGAAGGCTAGGAGCGTGAAGGTTAGGACGCGTGAAGGTTCAAGGAGCGTGAAGGTTAGACGCGTGTAAAGATCAGGACGCGTTGAAGGTCCAGGAGCGTGAAGGTCAGGACGTGTCAAGGTTCAGGAGCGTAAGCTCAGGACGGTGAAAGGTCAGGACGCGTAAAGTTTCAGGACGCGTAACAAGCTCAGGACGGTGAAAGGCTCAGGACGCGTAAGGTTCAGGAACGCGTGAAAGCTAGGATGCGTGGAAGGCTCGGACGCGTGAAGGTTTAGGACGGCGTGAAAAGCTAGGAAGCGTGAAGGTTCAGACGGTGAGGCTCAGGACGCGTTGAAGGCAGGACGAGCGTGAAGGTCAAGGACGACGGGAAGGTTAGGACGTGAAGGTTCAGGACACGTGAAAGCTCAGACGCGTGAAGGCTCGAGGACGCGTGAGGTCAGGACGCGTGGAAAGGCTCAGGACGCGTGAAGGCTCAGGACCGTGAAGGCTCGGGCGTGAAGGTTTTAGGACGCGTGAAGGTCAGGAACGCGTGAAGGTTCA
>BJKM01000358.1:317000-327000 GCA_015082035.1 Chaenogobius annularis
CTTTTTTTCTCTCCTCCCTTTCCTCCTCTCTCCTCCCTCCCTCTCTCCTCTCTCCCTCTTCCTCTCTTCCTCTCTCTCCTCTCCCCTCTCTCCTCTCTACCTCTCTCCCCTCTCCTCTCTCCTCCCTCCTCTCTCCTCTCTCCCTCTCTTACTCTCTCCCTCTCTCTCCCTCTCTCTCTCCCCTCTCCTCTCTCCTCTCCCCTCTCTCCTCTCTCCTCCCTCCCTCTCTCCTTCTCTCCCTCTCTCCCTCTCTCCTCCTCTTCCTCTTCCCTCTTCCTCTCTCCTCTCTCCTCCCTTCCTCTCTCCCTCTCTCCCTCTCTCTCATCTCTCGTCTCATTATCACCACTCTTTCACCTCCATTTTAGAAAAAAGAGCTCATCTTTATTTTATCACCAGGGAGGACAAAGAGAGAGAGAGACATGCCCAGCTCTCCTCCCTCGCCCCTAACGTTTACCTTAAGTGTCCATCCTGGGCGGAGCCTCATCTACCTCACCTGCTGAGCTCCACAGTGGGGGAGTCCGAGGGGGCGAGTCCGGGGGGAGGGTGGTGCAGTGGAGAGTCCGGGGGGGAGGGTGGTGCAGGTGGGGGGATACGGGGAGAGGGCGGTGCAGTGGGAGGAGTCCAGTGAGGAGGATTGGTGCAGTGGGGGAGTCCGGGTGGGAGGGTGGTAGCGGGTGGGGGAGTACAGGGGGAGTGCGTTTGCAGTGGGGGAGTCCAAACAAGGCATGAGAAGGTTTCAACATGTGTGGATTTCGTTCAAAAACAGCCAGTGTCCAATAGCGTCGCCAAGGCCCCGCCCCACCATCCGAGAGTCTAGAACAGTGGAAAAGAGGGCTTCACTTCCTGCCTCTGGTACCAACACCGGTTTTGAAACACCACGGTCTAATTACATGATCATACGCACTGCGCCGAATTAGATCCATAATTACTCCGCGCTCGGCCCCTCCCCTCCCCACCCCCCTCCCCCCCTCCCCCATGCCTTCCTCCATCTCTGGTCAATTATTCCAGAACATTTGACCTCGAGGCAGTAAAATGTAATTCTGATTAGCTCTGCCTCCCGCTGAGCGCTACAGTCCAGTCATTTAGTCATTTTCCCGTCACTTAAAGAATAAACACAGCAAAAAGTTAATTGGCCATGTTTTCAGCCGTGAAAAACTGAACATTTTTTACACTCATTTCTTTTTAAAGCCAAACTGAGTAACTCTGGCAATAGCGCTCCCCCTGCAGGTCCCTTGTGAAAATGCATAGTCAGAGAAAAGAGACGTAAAACTTTTTCTTGTTTACATTTCTTTCTTTCTCACTTTCTTTCTCGTAATGAGACAGTACAATCACACACAAAAGCATTTCACGTGGCCAGACATGGAAAAAGGGCCAGGGTTTCTCAGGAGAGTTCTCGTCAGATGTTGCAAGGCTGGTTTTTCCGTCACGAGACAGCAGGGGGCGACGACGGACACTTCAAACACCCTGAAAATACATAATCAAACATCACAGGGACTTAAAAAGACGTTAGATAAGGTGAAAATGTTACGTAAATCTGCTTTAACACATTTCTAACATTCTAATTGGAGCCACAGCCTTCAGCCTGAAATACATATTGTTGTTGTGTCATTGAGCAAAGCACTTAATCATGGAGGCACAAGTTTGGCGACACCTCGTGGAAAAGAAGGCAACAGACAAACGAATGAGTTGTTGGGCCCAGTGTAGATTCATTTCACTTAAAGCTGCACTATGTCACTTTTCTGGCAGGGTGTCGGCCCCCTGCCTGTCTCAGGGAAGATGCTATTGCCTTGGAATGTTCCGCAGTGTGGCATTAAACACATCTATGTGTTCAATTACAAGTGTATTTATCATTCATTGTCTCCACGGTGATAGATGCACGTACGGCCACACTGTAGAACATTCCAGGCAAAGCAGTATCAACGTATCAACACAAGAAGGCGCCAGAACCTCTACCAGAAAAGTTACACAGTGCAACTTTAATTTTGTTTAAATTCATTCCATTTGATGCCAGATGACCTTACCTAAATGAGAATTGAATTATTTATAACCTTGTTAACCTTGAATGAATATATTATGTCACCTCTTTCATGTAGCATAAATATCCTATGGAAATGAATAAAATATATTTCAAATAGATTTAAATCAATGTATTTGCTTTGGATCAACATAAATAATTCAACTGAAAAAGATGACATAATGTATTTAAATAGGGTCAACATTCATATTTCTGTGCGTATACGAGGCGCGTTAATCAAAGATGTCAGCAATAAGTCATTGTGTTGCTCGCGCACGCATGACAACAACGCGAATAACTCACATTTAATGAATAGATTTGTTAAAATAAGAAGGAATATCCTAACCTTCGATGTAACCTACTCATTTTCACATCGCGCTCGTCTAATCAGATCATTACCGCTTTGATACTTCCGGGCCGCGCGCTAATGTGTCGTCGTTTCATGTGCTAAGTACGGAGTCAACACGTTAGCGCCTTGGGTTAGCGCGCCCCTCCGCACCCTGTCATGCATTTATTCCCACATTATTTCCCGCTGAGTCCTGCACTTATTCAAATATAAAAATAACATCCAGATTAGTTTACACACACACACACACACACTCACACAGAGGGAATTAGCATTGACCGCTAGCGCCGTTGCTGTGTCAAGTCAGATAGTTTTTCCCTTTAATGAGCTAGAAAGATAAAATTACGTGCGAATGTTGTGAAATAATTGGAGTGGGTCGTTGTGAGCGGATTACAGTTGGGAGACTCTGTTATGCATTCATAATTTATCATTCAGGAAGCGGCAGTAAAAGTAAAAAAAAAAAAAGAAAAAAGGCTTTGTTGGACCATTAGGGTGTCCGCAGAGAAATTAACGGCGGATTTTCAGAAGGTCCGGTTGTAAGCTAGCTAGCACAGAGTTTAGCACCGGGTTGGGAGTGATGCGGAGGTCGGACCAGATATTACAAATAACGGAGAGTTCTGCTTAACTGTGCGATTGCGCTCCGAGTACACAATGTATTTGTCTTTAAATGTGCACTTTGTAACTTGTGTTTCGTTTAATGCCATGCTGTGGACCATTCCAGGCAAAGCAATGGGACCCACCCGATCCCGGCTCACACACTCAAAGTTATGTAAGTGTATTGACTTTTTACATTCTGTGGCAAGTTTTATTTGTAGCATAAGTGCGCCTAATGGGTTTAATCACTTAGTGCTAGGGTTGTGCAGATCAAGCCGAAATATCGATACCAAACTAGGTATTGGTGTACAATTCACTTATTTTTCAAATCACAAAAGCAGTTGCCTCAAAGTGCGACAATAAAAAAAACACATATTAAACAATGTTCATAGGACTTTAGCTCCGCATCCCATGTCCTTAGACAAATGTCCCAAAGATCCATGTCCTTCAACCCTCCTTCTCGGCAAGGAAAAACTACAGAACATCTTTGGGGTGAAGTAGAAACCTTGAGGAGTTCCACAGTGAAGGAGCGATCCGACTCTTCATTGCCTTTAGCCTCCCACTTTCCTTCTACCATGTTGTGTGTTCGGATAAAGAGGTAAACATTCTGTCAGTGTCAAACGTTCGTGGAGCGACTCTGACACCAGCACTCGAACCTGACATCACAGCGAGAGGGTCCATGTTCGGGCATTGGGCCAAGAATTAAAAATTCTAAGGAAGACAAGCTGGTGCGGGACCCTCAACCAGAAAAGTTACAGAGTGTACTTTTCTAAACTCAAGGGGCTTTACAAATCAGAAATGATCTAACGGCCACAGCTCTAACGTTATTCCAGATTCAAACCACGCGTGTTGCTTTCATGGTTTTGCTCCGTGTACTAAACATAAACGAAGTAGTAAGTTAGAAAGTATGTGCACAAAATGACCCTAAACAGGACATCCTCTCTCCAGACTGGTATTGGGGCCGCACACAGAGGGTCTCGCTGTAAACACTCCTCTCGTGCCTGTGAGCACACTAAACGGCTTTAGTGGGAAAGTTTGGGCTGAAGTTGTTGCTCGTCTCTGCCTCTAGGGGGAGCCACCTGAGGGAGCGCAGGGATCAGGCCTGGGCTAATCCACAAACACATTTACACCGGATTAACCGTCCCCTGCTCCTCCAGCTCTGAAGTGGCAGTTTTTGGTTTAGGATTTTGGACACTTTTTGGTGCAGGAGAGGAAGAATTAGAAATAAAGGCGCGGCACCAACTGAATATATGTTAATTAACATATTAATTATTCACCTCGACGAGTTTATAAACGTTCACAACTTTCACTGAAAAAAACAATTAGCATGCTAACAGCGCACTTCCTGGTTCTTGCACGATAAAACACTTCATTAGATGCAGAGAGTGGTCAGCGGTCTCATTTTGACCCTGAGTTGTTGCACAATAGGGCCTATGCCTGTACTGGGGCCTTTGCCTGTACTGGGGCCTATGCCTGTTTTTGTACTGGGGCCTATGCTGTACTGGGGCTATGTTTGTACTGGGGCCTATGCTTGTTCTGGGGCCTATGCTGTACTGGGGCCTATGCTTGTTCTGGGCTATGCTTTGTTCTGGGGTATGCCTGTACTGGGGCCTATGCCTGTTACTGGGCCTATGTTTGTACTGGGGCTATGCTTGTTCTGGGGCCTATGTTTGTACTGGGGCCTATGCTTGTTCTGGGGCCTATGCCCGTACTGGGGCCTATGCCGTACAGGGGCTATGCCTGTACTTGGGGCCTTATGCTTGTACTGGGGCCTATGCTTGTTCTGTGGCTATGCCGCACTGGGGCCTATGCTGTACTGGGGCCTATGCTTGTTCTGGGCCTATGCCTGTACTGGGGCCTATGCTTGTTCTGGGGCCTATGCTTGTTCTGGGGCCTATGCTTGTTCTGGGGCCTATGCCCGTGCTGGGGCTATGCTTGTTTTGGGCCTATGCCCGTGCTGGGCCTATGCTTGTTTGCGGGCCTATGTTGTTCTGGGCTATGCTTTGTTCTGGGGCCTATGCCCTGCTGGGGCGTATGCTTGTTCTGGGGCCTATGCCCGTTGCTGGGGCCTATGCTTGTTCTGGGGCCTATGCCGTGCTTGGGGCCTATGCTTGTTCTGGGGCTATGCTTGTACTGGGGCTATGCTTGTTCTGGGGCCTATGCCGTGCTGGGGCCTATGCTTGTTCTGGGGCCTATGCTTGTTCTGGGGCCTATGCTTGTTCTGGGGCCTATGCTTGTACTGGGGCTATGCTTGTTCTGGGGCTATGCGTGCTGGGGCTATGCTTGTTCTGGGGCTATGCCGTACTGGGGCCTATGCTTGTTCTGGGGCTATGCTTGTTCTGGGGCCTATGCTTGTTCTGGGGCTATGCTTGTACTGGGGCCTATGCTTGTTCTGGGCCTATGCCGTGCTGGGCCTATGCTTGTTCTGGGCTATGCTTGTTTTCTGGGCCTATGCTGTTTGGGCCTATGCTTGTTCTGGGCCTATGCCGTGCTGGGCCTATGATTGTTCTGGGGGCTATGCCGTGCTGGGGCCTATGCTTGTTCTGGGGCCTATGCTTGTACTGGGGCCTATGCTTGTCTGGGGCTATGCTTGTTCTGGGGCCATGCTTGTTGGGAGCTTGTTCTGGGCCTATGCCGTGCTGGGGCTATGCTGTTCTGGGCCTATCTGCTGGGCTTATGCTTGTTCTGGGGCCTATGCGTGCTGGGGCTATGCTTGTTTCTTGGGGCTTATGCTCTGTTCTGGGGCCTATGCTTGTTTCTGGGGCCTATGCTGTACGAGGGCCTATGCTGTACAGGGCCTATGCTGTACAGGGGCCTATGCCTGTACAGGGGCCTATGCCTGTACAGGGGCCTATGCCTGTACAGGGGCCTATGCCTGTACAGGGGCCTATGCCTGTACAGGGGCCTACCTGCCCCAGTACAGTCTGAAAAGCCACGTTAAAAGCTGAAGTATCTGATTTCCAGACTGTGAAACTGGAAGTAGGTTTTTTCAGATTTGCGTAACACAGTTGTCACACAGCCTTTGGCACATTGTTCATATTTACATGTCTTAAAGGGTCATTATCATGCCAAATCGACTTCCCAGAGCTTCTACCCTCCTTACAGAGCTGTTGGTGCCTCGTATATGCGCCCAAAGTGGTTTTTTTTGATTGATTCCTGGAGTCTTTAGGAAGAGAAGCAGTCTCTATCCTTTCCCTCGGATGAGCAGACGAACGGGGGCTACTCACCAGGATGAGTCAGCCTGGTGACTCATCCTGGTGAAGCACGCTTCACGTGCTTTCAGCCCGTCCAGGAAGCACTCTGTACCTGTTGGCTTTCAGCCTAATTATTGTCACATAAGTGCTGCTTTTGGAGGAATACACAGAATGTCCTGGAATTAAAGGGCACGTATTATGCAAAAATGTGATTATGTTAAACAGTGAATCTAAAAATATATCTCTGTTTGTTGCATTGTATTTAACTTTATTCAGCTACAGATTCATTTAAGTCAATTCAAGATGAGAAATTACACCGAACAAAAACTATGCATGCAACATTTTTCATGAGTTTAACTCCAAGATTTGAAACTTTTTCTTTTTTAAAGTTTTTTTTCCACATAGGCTTCATTGATAAGAAAGTGGTGTGAAATGGGGGAGGACATGCAGTAAATTGTCAGAGTCAGGAATCAAACTAACGACACTGCAGCCGGCTGCACCTGGAGCCTGGCATATGTGTGCTGTGACTTAACCACACTGGAACTTTTTCTATAAACGCAAAACACCCATATCTGTCGAATATTGTTCACAAATCTGTCAAAATCTGTCTCCATTATGTCTCTGGACTGTCTGAAAAACCAGGCAACACTTTAAAACAAACCTGGTTTCACCTTAAGGACAAGATACCAACACGGAAACAGAGCAATGGAGGGTATTCTAGCCAACGCAGTGAGGAAAGTTGTAAAGAGCGTTACATAGGGCCAAAACAGGGCTAAACAGCCACTTCACCAGAGGCTTTATCAACACAGAAGACACTCGAGTTCAGGACCTCAGAGCACCGTGCATCTTCATCTTAAAGCCATGTTTTTGAAAAAGAAAGTCTGTAATTTGCCCTAAACAGGCCGAAGTACGGATGCAATGATTGTTTTGGTTGTTTTTCGACCTCTGCCCAAACCACAATGCTGCTCTGTGATTGGTTCCAGTCCCGCCTTCGGCCCTAGATGCCATATGATTGGCCCGTTAAACCACTGTGTGGACCAACAAAATGGATTCTCAAGAGTTTTGTGAACTCACAACTAGCACACAATAGGACTGTAATGCAATGCTTATCCTTGTTTTTGTTTTGTTTTTGTAAAGGGATAACATTTATGAATGAATATTACGCATGTAAATATGTCAAGATTAAAGCCAGCGTGGCTCATTTCCATCTTCTGCAGACTCAAGTGACTCCCTCCTGTAGGCGGTTGGGTCAAATGATCAAAAAGACAATCAAAATAGTGTTTTTATTTAAAAAAGAAAACAAAAGATAAATTAAAAATATATATATTGTTTTAAATAATATAATTATAATATTATATTAATATCAATAACAATATATTATTGTTAACAAATATTATTGGTTATTGATAATAATAGGCCTACTACAATAATAATGATAATAGTTTTACATATGATCGATCATGACCCCTGAAACGTCTTTATTGCCATTCACCGCCCCCCCGTAGATCAAGCTCAGAGTTTTGCCCCTGTTGATAACCCACCGGATTTGGGATCGGATTCAAGAATCGCGGTGCCACATCGACCGGGCTGAACACTCTCCCGGGACAGAGTACACAAGGGCAGCGCCCGGAGGAAACCCACCCAGACATGGGGAGAAACATGCAAACTCCACACAGAAAGGCCCAGTCTGGACCGGGAGTCGAACCTGCAACCTTCTTGTTGTGAGGCGAGAGTGCTCGGTCGGTTTAGCCCGCAAATAACTCTTGACCATAAACGTATTGAATATTGTAAAACAAGGACGACGTCGTGTCGCGGATGTTGAGTCCAGGAGCGAGGACCACCATTCCCCACTCTCAGCAAGTCAGCAGCTGCAGAGTTCTGTCAGCATCCGTCTGAAACTGGGTAAACAAACATAGTATCCACGGACACACACACACAGCCCCTCACCCAGGCTCTGCAGGGTCCCGAGGCCAAGGTCTCTGGCATCGGGACCGAAGAGCGGCACTGGGTACTAGAAAAAGAGTGACTTGTAATCACATTAAAATTGTGTCGTAATTACAATAAAATGATCTTATAATTACATAAAAATGATGTTTGAGCAGTTTTAGCTCTGAAGATTCTGATTTTAAAGGTGCACTATGTCACTTTCCTGGTGGAGGTGAACCATATTTGAGAGATCTGGGTCTTTTGTGTTTGTAGAAAGAGTTGAACACCTTTGAGTACAGCAAAATCTAAAGTGTTGCGTTCATGTTTTTGTCCAGCGTGTTAAATTGATCAAAACGATCTTGAGAAAAGGCAACTCCTCCCACCTAATGACATCACAAGGTGGAACCATGCGTTTTGCTGCGGCCAGAATGTTAAGACTTTCACAAACGTCCAGGTGTTTCTGCTGAAGACCACTATAACTCAAATACCGTCTTCCCCTTGAACCCAAACTGACATCCCCTTTTACCGTCAGACTCTAGATTACAGGCGGAGTTACTCAAATTGGACTGAATTCCGCAGCGCTCCCCGCGTCCTGTCTCCGGACCCCGCAGCCGTCCAGACCTGCCGACGCCGCTCCACATTAAAGAGCCGCGCGTCCGAAAGCACAAAAGGGGTAGAGCGTGCCGAGGTGATCCGGAGGAGGTTGAAAGCGTCCTCAGATCTTCCAGAGACCGTGTCCGTTTGCCCGTGTCCGCGGGGGCCGCGGACTCCAATCGTACATCCGCAGAAAGCAGCGGCTCGCACAAATGATTGATGACTTTCAAATTTGCCATTCCGTTCCGTTTTGCGCGCTTGTACTTTTTGTTCTTGTCTGGTTAAAGTTTGATGAAGGCCGCGGGAGACGAGAACACAGGGGGAGAAGAAAACACTGAGTGACACTTGCTGTGCGCATTTCGGAAGATGCGAGGGTCCTTGTTGTGGTTTGGTTTACATAGAAGTTACATTCTGGTGACTCTCGAGAGGACGTACAGAGGAAAATAACACACATTTTTCATTTTGTGTATCGGGGGGGAACAGGCCTGCGCAGATCTGTGCGTGGAGAGTTTGCATTCGGGGGCTTGAAAATGAGGGGCTAAAAGCAGCAGCGGTGAGAGCGTTCGCACTCTCTTGTTGTGTTGCGTTGTCGTGTCCTTGGTAACACACGTCCTCCACCCTGCATGGTTAAAAGTTCTGTAAAAAGCCCTCTACTGTTGCCCCAGTACAGATGTTTTAGAAAAGCAGCTCAAATTACGATTATCGAGCACGCAGCAGGACGTAGCGCTGTTAGCATGCTAGCTGTTATTAGCATGAACTGCGACACGCTCGAGCTCTTTTATAAAATGCTTATGAAGTTGCACATTGATTGGTTGATTGTTTTGAGTAGGCCTATTCCAGAACGACTAAATCCCAAAAACTTGAGCGTTCCGAAAAATGTCTGCTTTTCCCCCGCCCCCTTTCTCCGCCCACTGCTCTGTAGGCCTACTGCTTATGCCAGTGGCCTTTTTGAACAGAAAACAGAAGTCTTACAATGGACAAAATGTTCAATCTAAATGCTAAAGTGAAATAAATATAATTAAATACCCAAAACAGTGCAATACGTCTTCTTTAGGAATAATTAGGATTGAGTTTGCACGTGGCCGACAGGTTCGTTTTTTAACCCATCACAGTTTGAGAGACCCTCTTCTCTTCCCGTCGTGTTCCCGCACCTTCATCATCAGCCGCGCTTATTGTCAGATGGGCTTTTCGCACGTGCGGCTCCTCCCTCCAGTGTTTTGGATCAGGCGCGGCCACGGTGACGGCAAACATGTTCCCAGCGAGCGCAGTCACCTGCTCACCAGTAATTGGTGGCAGTAATTGGCCATTCTCCATCAGGCCGTCCACATCAGT